>RJWM01000709.1:0-195144 GCA_004363535.1 Dasyprocta punctata
TGTAATGGGAAGGTTTCCAAATAGTCCTTTGTTGTAGTTTGTATCCAGATATCCTCTGAACTTTCTTGTGCTCATAGGTGGGCCCTCTGGGGAGGGGATAGGGTTATGGGGGCAGAGGAGTTGGCTTGCTGTTGGGACACAGGGTTTGGTCAGAGATGGGTCACTGGGGCATGTGTTGGAAGGGTTTATCTCCCTCCTGAGTTGCCCCGGTCATGCTTTCTCTGCTTCTCTGCCACCATGCCATGAACAGCTCTTCTCAGTTCTCCTTGCAATGGAGACAGCTGGCTATGGACTGAAATATGAGCCAAAGTAAAATCCCTCCCTCCTTTAAATTGTGGATGTTGGGTATTTTGTCCCAGTGACAAGAAAAGAGACTAAAACAATCCTCAAGTGAAAAAAAAAAAAAAAAAAAGCAAACTAGGCATGGTAGCACACATCTACAATCCCAGCACTCAAGAGGCTGAGGTAGGAGGATCACAATGAGTTCAAGGCTAACCTGGGCTATATAAGCGAGTTCAAGGCCAGCCTACACTACACAGCAAGACCCTGTCTCAAACTGCTCCCCCAAAGGTAAAAATAAAAGCAGCCTGTTAGGTTTTCATTTATGTAAATTTTAAAAAGCATAAACATAAATATAAGTAAAAAGCAAAACCTGTTTTTCTGGGTTAAATACTTGAAAAATTCTTAAAAGTATTTATTTAGGGAAATGGATCAGTTATTGAGGTTAGGTGAGGAAAACTTACTATTTTATACCTTTACAGATAAGTTAGAATACCTGCACACTGAAGGAGGCTGCATATCTACCCATAAGAAAACTATACTGACACCCCCTGGCATGCATGGGAGTAGAAGTTAGAAGGAGGTTACCTCATATTTCTTTCAGTTTAAAAATGATTGAAACAACAACACTTTAAGAAAAGCCCCTACCTACCATTTAGTTTGTGAAACATCACTGGTGGATGTTCTTTGAGAATTCTAAATCTCCCCTGCCCATTGAAAAGTTCACTTTAAAAGTCTCCTGGTGCACCCATGGCCAGCTGTGCTTGGCAGGGGCCATCTGTGGGCCACGTGAGGGCAAGGCTTCCTGGCAGGGTGAACCCACCATCCACAAATCCACACAACTTCTCAACAGCCAGGAAAAATAACTCATGTCTCCCTTTTTGATAACAAATTAAACCAAATAAAATTGTGATTCCACAGGCAAAAAAAGACTATCAATCATTTTATGTGGTTCAGATACAACTTCTTCTGGATATTACCTTTTTTTTTGCCCTTGAACAATTAGAGAACGAGTCAAAGGAGAGAGGTTGGGAACAAAGAAGGAAGAGAGGGTAAGAGTCCAAGAGGAGAGTGTGGCTGTGGATTCCATTTGTCTGCCTCTACTTTGAAAGTGAAGCAGCCTATGAAAATTTGCGGGGACTATAGGAAGTATTAGCCAGTCAGTGACTATCTCAGACTTTATTTACAGGTAAAGTAAATGAGATCTGAGTGAAAATCGTGCTGAACTGACTTGTTTTGGCTGCTCAGTGGGGGTGTGGACACATGGGTCTAATTCCTGTGAATGTTAAGAGGGCCCTAGGGCATTGGGCTGTTTAGATTTTACAGTCCTGCCTTTGAGTCTCCTTCGCCTTAATGTTATAGTTTCGTACTATAATCATTTGCCCAGAGTCTGAAACAAATCTCTGTTGAGACCTGTTTCCTTCCAGGTTTTCATCATGGCCAGAGATAATGGATGAATAGATAACATCTTGGTTCTTTTATTACAAATCCTGTTTGGAACACTAGAATTTATTTTTAAATGGGAGAGTCTAGGTTTGTCATAGCTATATTCACATTACAGAGACTGGCTTTATGAAGGAGGAGGTCACATCTGTGTTCCCTTTAAAACTTGTTTCCAAGGACACACTGTGATCATTCTCTTCCAGGGTCTAGTGTTCCCCACCCCCTTCCTCATTTTTTCCTTCCTTCCTTCCTTCCTTCCTTCCTTCCTTCCTTCTTTCCTTTCTTCCTAAGGATCAAACCCAGGACCTTTGCACTAGGCCCTTTTATATTTTATATTTTTTATTTTTTAAATCAGGGTCCCATGAAGTCACTAAGTTGTCCAGGCTGGGCTCAAATTTGTGATCCTCCTGCCTCAGTCTCCTAGAGTGCTGAGATTATAAATGTGTGCCACATACCCAGTTGGGCTCTGGTAGTTTTCATTATCCCCACCGTTCAGGAAGAGGTGGGGGGACATTAGGTAATTTTCTTAGGCTACTGGGTGAGAAAAGGAATTTGAATCTAGCTAACTTTAGATCTAATAACCTACACTTCATTAAATGGTTTAAATGTAGTGATCATAACCTAACCTTTTAATTTTTTTAAGTGAAGAAATGAAAATTATGTAACCTTTCCAAGGCCCAATTCCTTTTCTACTGCTTTACTCTGTCTACCACCTTCATTCCTTTTCACCAGTTCCAATATAGCTCCTCTCTGAGCTCCTACCACCATTTCAGAGTAAACTGCTTTAACACCGCATGGTACCAATAATTGCAAAGCCTAAAGTGGGACTTGGATATTGCAGAACATGGCAAAGATGCCGATGTACTGTTTGGTACTATGGCCCAAGGTTACAAAGAAAAACTCAGAGACAAGATAAAAGTGAAACAGGGAACTGGGACAGTCTCTTCTCAGGCTTGAGCAAAGACCCTGAGCCAGCCAGATTCATGGTATTTATTGGTTGTGCAATCTGCAGAATGGGGTGAGGAGGCCACGTGTTGCTGCTGGCAATAAGATGCTGATATGGTAGGGTTTGTAAAGGAGAAAACAAAACATTCTTGCATTAAGAACAGAGAAGACCAGGAATAGCTCATGGTTAATGAGTAGCTTATTTTCCAAGTAAAATAAACTACAATCCTGGAAAAGGAACTTGGAAAGAGTCACTTGTCCTTGGCTGCTGTATTATCTCATATCAGAGCCCCACAGCCTCTATAGACTATAACTCTGGTCTCTGCTGTGGCGTTGGCAGGGAGAAAATGGTAATCATCATCTGCAGTGTTTTATGAGACATGTGGATTTGGGCCTAACTCACTACTTTAAATGAGGTAATTGTGGGGTTAACTCTTTATAGCCCACACTGCTCACAGCCTGCTCTGGGCATCATCAACAGGGCAGTCTCCTGCAGTTCAGTCTTCCCTATTTGGGAACTACAGCCGCTGTATCAGTGTAAGCCATGGTTGCATAGCATCTAGATGTTGGTTGGTGGGAGTTTCTCTATGATAGACTGAGTTGTAAATTAAGATCAATATCCTGTCGAATTCTCCAGCTGTGGTCAGCAGATTTTTGGCCCAATTAATGAAGCAGTCAAAAGCACCAAAAAGGCAAACAAGATATTTTCAGGTGTGATCAGCAAACCCTCGGGTTCCACCAGAATATGGGTCTTAAGAGCTGTTGCTTTGAGATTTCCCCATAGAATGATTCTCCTTTTTGCTGTTCCTGGAGATGTTGACCTCAGTGGTGTTGTTGATCCATTGTCTGTTAAAACACAACCATAGCCTTGTTCCCATGTTATTAACTGCATGGGGACATCCTACTTTCCTGTTTGGATGTCCTTTATAGGATTTTAGCCCTAGACATGCTTATTGATTTGTCCTTTTGCTAATGAAGTTCTGATGGAGTATATTTATTTTCTACAAGCAGATTTATAAATTTTTAAAAAGTAAGTAGCAAGGTCTAATTATGCTTGTGGAGGCAGTTGTACACTCCCTTTAGTTTATTTAACTGAATTCAGAGAGGTGGATGTGTTCTTTTCTTAAAATCAGGTCTTTAGTGATTGCAGTATATTTGGCCATATTTGTTTTTTTGTGTTGAGGGCCTAGCCCGATCTAACTGTCTGTAACATTTATAACTAACTCAGCTGCTTTCAATATTTTTTTTCTCTGAAGAATTATCCCTAACTGTGACTAGGGGAGACTGGGCATTGTTTCCATCTTACTTGCTTTGAGCTGAGAAGGGTCAGCATAGGAGAGACCACAGTCAGGAGCCTTCTTCAGAGAGCTGATCTAATGGGCCACAAATAGAAGTCATGTTGTGGTTAACAGTTATAAGCTCTTTTTATCTGTGGGATCTCAGCAGAAGAAATACTGTTTTTATGGGACAATGATTTTAACTCACTGTCTCTTAGACCTTTCTAAGACTGGTATTTTGTCATATGTCTCTCTAGTTTTAATTGATCTAAGCTGAAGAATTTAAGGATTTTTTGTTGAGTTTTATAGATTTCATTTTAATTTTTTTTAATTACCTGTAACAGTGGTTGGCTATTGATGTGATTGGAAGCTGCCAGAAAGCGTCTGTGATTGGAATTTTTTTTTATAACTAGATTATTATTATGACATTGTTTTTATGTCTTTTTAATATATTTTTCTGCTGGATGTTCAAGACCAAGCTAAAATGAGACCTGTGTTAATTAAAATTAACCTTTTGCTGTCTGTTGAGGTCTGTTAAGTCTCCATAGGTATTACTTTGGAGCCATGTACAGAACCTCCCTGCTCCTCTGTCAGTGTCAGCCATCAGGATGGGTCATGGCCTCTGCTTGACCAATTGCTTTGTAAGAAAGCATGGGAGAATTATCCCTCTAGTGACCCTTCTTTGGCACACTGTTCACTGTGTTCCTGTCTTCCAGGATTCAGCAATCTCCTTACTCAGGAGATTGGGTGACTCACCAGGGTTGTATATGTAGAAAGGGTTTCTTCATGTCCTTGGTCTTCTTTAACATCAAAGGATTGGGGACAAAATACTGCCAGTCCTTTTAGTCCAAAATATTGCCAGTTCTTTCTATTGTGACCTTTAAACTTCAGTTGTTGAATACTCAGAAAACAAGATCGTGCCATTAGTATTGTAGTGGGAATAATGAGTTTAACTACCATAATTTTGTCTGAATATCAAGCACTTTGAAATATAAAATATAGCCAGAAAGCTGCTATTATTTATCAATCTTGGTTGTCCTAGTAGTCGAATCCCTGCAGAATGTTAAAAGACAACAGTCATATAGTTTTACAAAGAAAACTTAAGACCAAAAGCCACAGATATTTTAGCATGACAATCACAATGCCATTATTTTTTGGAACACACTTAAATGTCCATCTTAGTATGGAGTAGAGTAGCACATATAGCATATATATAACTTTTTTTTTAAAAGCCTATCATTTGACTGGTAATCTCATGATGATTTGGCCATTTCTCTCACAGGAGATTTTATAAGGAACAACCTGAACTCCATCAAATTAACAAGTAGCCATACATATATTTTCTTTAATTAACTGCTTTCACAACTTTTCCTTGACATACACAAGTTTTCCAGTCCTGTCATTATCTCTTTTTTTTTTTTTATCTCTTTATCAGGACAAAACTTTCATCATACAAAATCCTTTCATATTTAAAGTGTATCTCTTAGATTTATAGACTTCTTAATATTTTTTTCTCTCCCACTTACTGTGGCCTTCTACAACAAATTTGACTGCAGCTGCTTAAATTCTAAAGTGTCCATTTTTTCCCTCAGATAGTAAACTTGATTGACTGTCAACAGATCTTTGAGCAAACTTGAATCAGTGTTCTCATTTTAAACCAAAATAGATCAGAGTAAAGAGCAAGTTAACCCCACAAATTCAAGCATTTGTAAGGTACAAGAAATGTTTTATTCACATCAACTCAAACTAGAAACCAAAAGCAGTACATTTATCAATTAGTCAAAATTTGTAATTTAATTTCTGTTATAAAACTTCACTAAGCCTGACAGGACTTTGGTCATGCATCCCAGACTGGAGCTGCTGCAGCTTTTGGATACTTGCAGACAGTATCAGGCTGGTGACATTGAGCAAGGGCTGGTCTTGGAGCTCTCAAAGCTGGGAGGAGACCTTGGGCTCTCTATTACTCTTTACTCACTTTGAAATGAAAAGACAACTCCTATTTCTCCCCTTCAATCTCAGTAAGCACAGCTGAGCCCAAGTCTCTGGGGCTTGTATCTCAGTCTTAGCCTAGCCACCAGACTGGCTTGCCCATTTCTCTCTCTCTCTCTATCTCTCTCTCTTATTGCCCTGCCTGTGCTGCCCCTCCTGTATATCCCAGCACACTAAAACTAAGCAGCTTTTTCATATCTTTGCCCATTACAGTGCAAATCATTTTCTCAATTACTTTTGCTTTCAAACCAATTAGACTGCTTTCCTTCCCCAAGTTCCCAGCTGAGTCCAGATGATCTTGGACTCATGCACTTTATTTTGCATACCTACACACTCACACGTCTCCTCTTTCCCAGTTTTCACCCAGGTATAGGACTTTTTATTCCTACAATTCTGACAGTGTCTTTGAGTTTTTTTCACAGTGGGCACTCTTGGCTCGTGGCAGCCCCTCTAAGAATCTGTAGGTGTAGCCAGGTGTGGTGGCACATGCCTTTAATCCCAGCACTTGGGAGGCTGCGACAGGAGAATCATTGTGGGTTCAAGACCAGTCTGGGCTACAAAGTGAGTTCAAGGCCAACCTGAACTGCATAGTGAGACCCTGTCTCATAAAATAGGACTGGGGATTTAGCTCAGTGGCATAAGCACCTGCCTGGTAGGTGAGAGGTTGTGAGTTTAATCCTTGGTACAAAAAAAAAATCTGTAGGTGTCTAGGTAGGTGTCTAGATAGGCGCTGGTTTATTCCCTGCCCCCAGTCTCTGGTGACTGACTGCTTTGTAAAGATTCTGGTGCCTGGGGATGGGACATAGCTCTTCTCACAGAGGCTCTGCCTTGGGGAATGTTTTTGTTTTCTCTGTGCCCGAAGCAGGAATTGTTGGCTACAAATTCCTCCATAATGGATTTTAAACTGAGTGAACTGAGTTCCAGTTGAAGAGCTCTCAGGGGAGATTATTTCTCCTCTGCCATGTGCCTCTTTAAGATTCTTTCTAGTTTGTGTTGGCACACGAGCCCGAGTATTGTAACCTGTTTTGTCCCCATGATTGAGTCCAGTTGAAAAGACCTACTTGTGTCAAAAGCACTTACTTCCTTACTTCCTTTCTCATCAGGCATCCTCAAAATTGTCACCTGAGGTCCAAGCATTGTTTATACACATCACATCCATTAGGAATGGCCTTCACCAAACAGATGATTAGTTGTGGATTCAAGCCCCATGTTGGGTACCAATTATCAGGGGCCTCAGCAAAGACTTCGCTCTCCTGTTTGATGTTATGATGCAAGGCTACAAAGAAAAACTCAGAGGCAAGATAAAAGTGAAATGGGGATCTGGGATGGTCAGTTCTCTGGGCTGAGCAAAGACCCTGGGCCAACAAGATCCATGGCATTAATTGATTGTACGGTCTACAGAATGGGGTACAGAGAATACATGCTGCTGCTGGGGATAAGGTGCAGATGCAGGCAGGGCTTGTAAAGGAGAGAACAAAACATTGTTGCATCAAGGACAGAGGAGACCAGGAATAATAGCTCACGGCTAATGACTAACTCATTTTTCAAGTAAAATAAACTACATTTCTAGGAAAGGAGTTTGGGAAGAGTCACTTGTCCTTGATGTCTCTGTTGTCTCACATCACAGCCCCACAGCTTTGTGGACTGTATCTTCGGTCTCTACTGTGGCGTTGGCAGGGAGAAAATGATAATCGTTATCTGCAGTGCTCTTATGAGCCATGTGAGTTTGGGCCTGAATCACTACTTAAAACATGGCAGTTATGGGGTTGACTCTTTATAGCCTACACTGCTCGCAACCTGCTCTAGGCATCATCAATAGGGAGGCCTCCCACCCTTGGGAGACTAGAGAAGAGGGGAGAATGATGGTCTCATATTGTGGTAGGAAAGTTATTTAGGAACAAAACATGACTGTAATGTCCCTCAAATTACTCTGTAAATTCACCTCTATTCAATTTCTGCCTGGCTCTTATCTTTACTCAAAAACTACTCATGGATTCACTCAAAAACTATTCATTTAGTACCAACAATGTAACAAGCACTACTCTATGGATTTAGCAGGGATCTATGAACAGAATAAAGGTCCCTGATCTTGTGAGACCTACTCTCTAGCAGGAAGTGATAGAGAACAATTATTTTAAGTATTAGGAATATAAACATATATATTCAGATTTTGTAGAGTAGCAAAGCCAAGAGGGGAATATGATATGGAAAACAACACAGAGCACTGTAAATCACTTTCCTTGCCACTAGAATACAATACCCAGAAGCTGCAACTAAAAGGAGAAGAGTTTTATTTTGACTCATGTTTTAAATCCATAGTCTGCTGGCTTCCAAGGCAGAACTGCATGGCAGAGGGGCATAGCAGAGGAAAATCTGACATTGCAGTCAGGAAGTAGAGAGAGTGAAGGAAATGTCTTAGTTACTTTTCTCTCATTGCTGAAACAAAATACCTGACACCCAACAGTTAAGGGAGGAAAAGTTCATTTAGCTCACAGTTTGTAGATGTTTCAGTCCATAGTTGGCTGACTCCAAGGCAGGGTGGGACGTTGCAGAGGGACAACCAGAGTTCCCGGAAGTGCTAGACAGTGAAAACAACAAGCAATGGCAGAAAAGGGGGAAAGAAGCCTCTTTCTGCCCCTTTTATCTTATCCAGCCTGCTCGGTTTATGGTGGTGACAATCTAGTCAGTAGAGTCATTCAGTAGTCACTAACCTTTAGTTCCAGCATTGCACTATGAATCAGTCACAAACTCTAGAATCAGCTACCTCTGAGAAACCCAACCCCAGGAATGCATGAGGTTTTGGGAAGACATTCAGACACAAACCATAACAGGGAGAACAGGACAGGAGATACATCCTTCCAGGTTGCACTTCTTGGGATCCACTCCTTCAAACTAGACCCCACATTCTAACAGCAAGTCAGCTACAAGCCTCTGTGATCCAATTCCCTTCCATAAATCCTGCCTATGAGTATATGAGATGCTTGAGGGACATCTGGATGTAAACCATAACGGAAGGCTGAGGAATACTGAGGGTTGGTGGGCATTGTAGGTTTAGTAGAGTGCACAGGATGGGCTCACTGAGAAGGTAGTATTTGAATGAAGACTTGCAGGTGAAGAGCCCTTTGGATATTTGAGGAAGGGCAGTCCATGTAGGGAATGAGTCAAGGCAAAAGTCTTCTTGTGGTGTTGTGCCTGGAATGTTTGAAAACAGTGCAAGACTGCTGAAGGAGGAGGAAACCCATAAAAGATGAAGTCACAGAATAACCAGAAGTCAAACCCTGTAATAACTTGTTGATCATTGTTAGAGGCCTGGCTTTGTGTTTGATGGAGATGGAGAGCCACTGCTGGCCTTTAAACAGAACAGTAGCATAGTCAGCGGATGGCCTTAAGGGCCGATTTGAAATTCCTATGTGATTTTCTCCGGGGATATTCAACTGTGCAGCTGATGTTCATAAAAAGCAGAGGATAGAATCTTTTTTCCTTTGCAGACTTGAAAAATACAAGTAAAATGTTTTGAAGAACAACACACTCTCCATCTGTCTTTTTTTTTCTTTCTTGTTTTTCCCCATTCCCTTTTCTTTCATTTTCCTTGCATTTTTCTTCCTCCTCTCTCTCCCCTTTCCAAAAGCACTTATCTCTCCTAAGTATATAATCATCATAGATGAAACTGGCTTAAAGCAATCCACATTTCTGCAATGAAATTTATTTTGCATTCTTACTAAGTGCTAAGAGCTCTGTTATGTGGTGTGTGCTATTGGAGATGTAAAAGACAAAAAGAAAAGAAAACAAGAGATTCACATGGGAGTGGTAAAGATGGAATAGGCCATAATAATTACAATAAAACGTGAACAATTTGTAAGCATCAGTTTGAAAATAGATCACTGAAAGTTTAGAGAAGAAAAAGCTACTTTCTAGCTGGAAATGGGAGACCTGGGAGGTTGTGATAGATTGCGTTTCCCAAGGACAGCCACAGCACTGTCTGCACCCATGAGGTTGGGTGATTTTATTTTTAGAGCAGGAAACTCTTTGAATTCCTTTTTCACATTCCTGGATGGTGAACACTTTTGGAGAAACATTTATAGATATGTATCTGATTCCAGATCAGTTGTGAAGGTTTTCGATAGAAGCCTCTGTGATTTGACTCTATGATGACGAGTACCAACTACACTTTAGTAGCCTAGGTCTTGACTCATGCAAAAAGTTGACTGCCTCCTTAACAGAGTTACCAGTGCATCTCTTATAAAACTAAGAGTACCATCCACACAGTCACATAATTCCCTTGCACCTTCTCTGAATGTGTGTTTATGATTTGTACAATCTGTTTTTAACACTAAGTTTTATTGTCACCACATAAATGCTTTTGGTTTTTTAAAAATCTTTTAAGTTTTTGTTTAATTTCAAGAGGCAAGTGGGTAAATGTTATGCATGGTAGCCAAATGCTTATTATTGGATCATTTGCCTGGCCAGGTGTTCCTGACTTTTCTTGTGCTGTTGATTACTTGGTAATCAAATGGTTTGATTTCTGTTTTCCTCTGGCTGCATAGGTCTGTCAGGGTTGCAGTACTGCTCTTACTGTCGAGGTATTTTGTTGCAGGGACTGACACCAGCCAACTTAATAACACAGCAAGAACAGCTAGATGCCATTGATGGGATTTATTGCAAGGAATAAGGAAGAGTTTACAGAATCGATGACATAGCTGATGGAATGGGCCTTTGCAGGGGGAAACATAGAGGATACAGAAAATGTCTCTTCCAAGTCCTGCCCTGATGGTAAATAAGGTCCAACTTTCTTGAGCTCCAGATTATCTTGCTCATTGCTTTGTTTCCCTAAAACGTGACTAAGATCAGGGAGGAGAGGCTCTTGAAAAGCTCCCTTTACGCCCATGTCCACTGGGAGGGATTTCCTAAAGTAAAAGTGGTACCTTTGCCATCAGAATGGAAATGGAAGTATTGTGATCCAAATGGCAAGTGTGTACTCTACCACTGTTTCCTGGAATCATCTAAGAGGCCAATAGAAATTGTACTGTATAGGTTTTTAGAACATTCAGTCAATCCAAGTGTGTCCATGTAACACATTAAACCTTCTTTTTTTATTTTTTTTTAAGACAAAGCTTCACTACTATGTTGTTTAGACTGGTCTTGAACTTATTACACAGCCCACACCAGCCTTGAACTTGTAGCAATCCTTTTGCCCCAGCCTCTCAAGTACTGGCTATGATACCACATTTTAAAAGACACCTTCATTCAAGGCACATACTTGTAATTCCAGCTACTGGGGAAGTTGAAACAGAAGAATACCAAGTTCAAGGCCAGCCTGATAAACTTAATAGAATTCTGCCTTGAAATTAAAAGAATTTTTTAAAGAGTTAGAAATGTACCTCAGTAGTAAAGCAGCTTAGTGTGCATGAGGCCCTGGGTTCATTCCCCAGTCTGTCTGTCTGTCTGTCTGTCTGTCTATCTGTCTCTCTCTCACATAGAGTCATCTTCATAGCTTCATTTGGAAGATTTTTATCTTTAAAAATAGGTTCATATTCTTTAGATCCTTCTTTACTTAAAAACTTGGTGAAGTGTATAGAAGAATTAATGTACCTTCTTTTGGGTAAAAACTGGAAATACCAACTGTTTAAAGCACTTGGCTCAGGTCACCTTAATGGCTTAAATATTTATTCAAAGATCCAACTGATTTTGATGGTCATCTCCATTCTTCTCTTTTTGTGACTGGTGTCCTTAAATGTAGTTATTATACCTCCTGCCCCAACCACAAAATTTAAACATTTATTAGGAAGCTGCATGACAGCAAAAAAAGACCCTTGGGAAAAAAAGAAAAGATGTTACTGATCTCTTCCACAAGATTCAAGTCTTGGTTTTATTACTTCCACAGTGGAAAGTCACAATCACAATTATTACTTGCCTGAACCCTACTTGCTGGTTTGCTGCCAGGGCTGATAGAAGAATATATTGGTAAAATAGATATTACAGGGCTTTAGAAGGTATTGTACAACAGTAAAGGATTATTATCTTATTCATTCATATTCTAAATTATTCTTACATGTGTAGATATTTGGTGACATTATCCATGACTGTTACACCATGCACTAGTTGGGCACATGAATAATATATTACCAGGTAGTTTTCCCACTCTTTATCAATGTGGTGAGGATCAGTGGATTCAGTATTTTGTAGTGGAATCACATTTTCTTCTGTTTGTCTTCTTGCTACCTGTTAAATGCATAGTAGTAAAGGGTGTTCATTTTCCAAAGAATAATTAAGCCAAGGACACTGTCTCATCTTTGATGAAATGTAGATTTCATATTAAAATCAGATCCTTCATTTAAAGGTTGAATAGAATAGCATAAAAAAAAAAAAAAGAATTCCAGCTGGTTAAATTTGGGCTGCTGAAAAAAAAAAAGCTGAATGTAAGATTATTCTTGGTACAGAAACATTTTTACTTGGCTGTGAACTGGATACATTTGAAAATAATTTTCAGCTCTTGCTGTCAGAATTCTGTGTGCTCAGAGAGATCATCACACAAATGTCAGGGACCATGCTGGAGTGAGGACCACTGCTCCCTTCACCCTAAGAATGTATTTCATTGGAAATAGGTCAAGGTGATCTTCTCAGGAAAAGGGAGTCTTGTGTCTGCAGGTGGACTTCCAGGGACTGGTCATGATCTGCTGATGTTATTGTTATAAATGTTGGTCTTTTCAGGTATGGTTCACTCCATTCCTGAAATGGACACTTGTCTTGCTTATTTAAAACTGTCACCCTTTGTATCTGGCTGTGTTCTCAGTGACAGAGTGCATATTTAGCATGCAGGAAGCCCTGGGTTCAATCCCCAGTGCCAAAGACACAGGAAACAAAAGCTTTTACCTTTATCTTCTTATATCTAGAAATCTGAAGTACTATATGGGAGGGGTAGCATTTCCAAAAAACGTGTCAATTAATTTGTCTGTTGCAGACCTGAAGCATATACTTATAACAGTAGATGGCATTCAATGGACCTCTGCTATGTACCAGGTATTGATGGTCACTTTGCGTATTTGCTTTTACTTCATACTATGAATATAAAAATCACTGAGGAAGATAAAATGACTCACTTAGTCATGTAATGTCCAGTCATTTGGCACATAAACTTGACCACCTCTGCCTGGGGGAGAAAAAGGAAAGAACTTTGTGAATCCTTCCTTGAAATGTAGAGACTTTTGCTTTCTTGCTGTTTTATGAAAAAGAGAACTCTTGACTCTCAACCAAAAAGAGGGATGGTTCTGTTGTGTGGCATTGCGATTTCTCAGAGTGAACAAAGAGAAAAGTGCACACCAGTCCCCTGTGAGATCTCAAAGCCTGGGTGTTCTAATAGACTAGAGAGAAGAAAAGTAATCTTTCAGGACAGCAACCTTCACTCTCACCCCGCTCTGCTCCTGCAAGATGGAGCTGGGGGTATTTGCCCACCTGGGAGACTGGCCTCCAGCCACCTGCAAGGGTGGCCTCATTGTTGGTACTGGGGACTTTCTGGAAGGCCACAGTGACAAGGTTGCCCCCCTTGCTGTGAGTCCTCAGCTTCAGGCATGGCTCTGCTGACAGAAGAGAAGCTGGATCCTAACAATACCTGTACTTCACCCTACAGAGGTGTCATTAGTATGAGATGACATAATGGATGTAAAGTCCTTTTGTATAAAAACACAAGTCAGAATAATAAAAGAACAAAGAACGTGATGATTATGGTGATGTCAGAGCTCTCCACCCAGGACAGTCAGAGTTGTCAATGACAGGACACATTTTCTCTCTAAGGCCTCCAGGTTTCAACAAGATTTTGGAAGATTTGGCTACAAGTAACCACTCTTAGAGAATCAGGAGAGTGAGAATTAAGCAGTGAGTGCCTATTTGAGACCAGGCAGTCCCCTGCAATTTTTGTCTTGCATACATGCTTACACAAGTACCTAAGACATACATTATACATAAAACAGTGCCTAAACGTTGACAGAGAGAGTCCCTGGAAGAGTTCTGCAAGTTTCCCAGATTTCTTCTTTTCTCTGTGGTACTGGGGATTGAACTCAGAGTCCTGTGCATGCTAGGCAAGTGCCACACCACAGAGCTATACCTCCATCTCCTTTTTACTTTTATTCTGAGATTTAGTAAGTTGCCCAGATTGTCATTGAACTTGTGATCCTCCTGCTTCAGCCTCCCAAGAACCTGGGATTACAGGCTTCCGAGATTTCTTATGCTTATGCAAGTTCTTACCATATCTTTTCTTGGCTTTCTATTTCTTACAAGCAGATTCTTTGCTGCATAAAACAGATCCCTCAGTCCTTCTCTGATTTCAAAATCAACGGCATCTGTCCGGGATGCACCAGTGTGAGGGTGTGGTGGATGTGCGGGTGGGACTGAGTCTGCGCAACCACAGTGAAGCCAGCATTCATCTGAGGATCCATGCTGAATGTATCTGTCAACCACCCCTTTCCAGGGGAGACTGAGAGTTTTTTGACAAAGATGCTTCCCCTCCTTGCTTCTGTCTCCATGCAGCCCATATCCCAGCACCTGTTCGAAGCTGGAAGAGAGACTTCCTGTTCCTTCCAAAGCAGAACAAATCACTCCTAGCCCTGGGGGCCGGGCAGGCATCCCTCTTCCCCAAGGCACTCTTCCCTGGCACGACAGAGCCTGCGCACATGGATCTAGAGAATAAATTGTCTCTACCTTCTTCCGGATGGGAGGTATGTTTCCATCCCTCCTTAGTTTTGAAGCTCATTACAGTTCACACGGGTAACAGAAAGGTAGTCAGTACCTTTGAACCATAACTGGAAGCCATTAGAATCTTTAGTTTGGGCCCAATAGATTTAATGATCCAGCTGAGCTCTTGCAGTCTATGCTGCTCTGTTACCTTACTGAAAGGATAGGGGGAGATTTATTGCTGTCAGCAATAGAAGTGATGAGCTGCCTAAAAATACTGTAAGGGGAATGCCCACTATTCCTGACTCTTGTCAGATGCCATACTCTGCTCTTCTCTGCGGGCCAGGAAGACACTTATGGCCTTCTTTAAAAAGTCATACTGTCCAGGGTAAGGAGGACACTTTCTTTCACTTCCAATCAGCTGACTTATCACTCCTTTCATCCATTTGTAAGTTTGAGAAGTAGTTTACAGGTATGAGTCATGTTCTGAAAATCAAGCACACACCATGCAGAGCATATAAAATGAACTGTGAAGAGTAAGAATTAGAGACACAATGTGGCCTTTATGAAACATGACGACATCCCTGGGGACCAAGGCTTGCGAGTGCTGCCGATCTAAGGAGCGTAATGACAGGGTTCAGGCTTTGCCAGAGTGCGCATCCTAACAGAAGGTGGAAGCGAAGGGCAGAGCGCCTTTAATCGGGCGCGGTGGAGTGAGCCAAGTGCCCCTCTGCTCCTTGGCTGTTTACGTGGTGAGTGGGCTGAGATCAGAACTTCGCTGTTTCGTTAGGAACATTTATGCTGTGTTTATCTATTTTCTTTTCCAAGGAAATATTTGCAAAAGGTTACTGATAGAGACCCTAGCTGTACTTTTCCTAGAAGATTACCTCTGAAACATTACTCTCCCTTGGAATCACCTCTCTGAAATGCGGGGGGGGGGGGGGCTTGAGTTTTCAAGACTGCATGTTACCCTGAGTGGACACCTATGGTCCACATTGGTCCTCCGGGATGCACTACTGGCAGGGAGGGGTTATTTGGGGCTATGGATTCTAGTTTCTGGAAAACACCTCTGGTGGATCCCAGCTATAAACCAATACAGGGATTTCTACTTGGTAAGTCTTTAATTTGCCAAAGTAGTTATTAAATTACTTCTGATAGATGTTCATTCAACACACAGTATTAGGGTTTAGTCTTTGATCTCATCTTCCCAAGTTAATAGTAAAACTTTGGCGTGAATACCTGTATTTCTGGATGACAAAATGATGCTATCAGACAATTCTTACTGTCACAGATAATTGCAGTGGAGCAGGGAAATAGGGCAGAAGCTAGAAGAATAGAGAAAGTAAACACTTATGGTGAACATTATGCTTTAGAAAAAGCATTGCAATGTAATAGCATAATGATTTCAATTCCAAATTCATAGTGACTTAGTGAAATAAGCAGCATCCAAAGCTCAAAACATCTGTTTACAGAGGCAGATTGAATGTAAGATATTTTTATTGTAAAGCAGCGATTTTTTTTTGTCCTAAATGCCATTATCTTCAAAAGATACACAGCACTTTGAGGTCTGAGAATCCTGATAGTTTTCTTTTAATGCTGCCTTTGTTTGGTGCTCATTGTTTTATCTCGGAAGACACTTGCTATTTCCACCGCACAGGCATTGTAATAGGATTTGCATTTCAGCAGGCGCAGTCCCCAAGGCTGATAGGAAGGCTGAGGAAGAAGGAGCAACCTTCTTATTCTGACTGTCAAAGGTGACGACTGGGTTTAGAAAAGACTTAGGATATAATGACAGGGAGAATTCATAACCCAGTGCTTTCAAGTCAGTTTCATGATATGCATTTAATTAAAGTCATATGCCTTCTCTCTTTTTCATTTGCTAAATAAAATCCATTTCCTTACATCCAGGAGTGGTGGAGTGGGTCCCTGTCAAAATCAGAGTGAGAAAATTATTTGGAATTAGGTAATACTAAAGGAAAAATTGAACTGGTTGTCTCAGAAGGAAACAGCACTTTTCAGGCAAGTCCCACTGATCATACTTTTGCTGTCAGAGGAAAGCAAGGTGTGACAGTTCTGTTTAATCATTGATTTGATTGGTTTGGGAGCCACATAGTGGAGTAGGAAAGCACCCTTCTGTGTGTATCTGGGTGAATCATAGAGACATGACCTTGGGGTGGATATCTGGTCCCTGGACCCTTCCTGTCTGGCGCTGTTCCTCTGCTCTGCTTCCCAGCTTCAGGGCTGTGGGCAACTTTCTCTACCACGCCTGTCCACCACGGTGTTTCAGCCTTGGAGCCTGCTGACCATGCACTGAACCCATGAATCAAGTAAACCATTGCCTCCTTTAAATTGTGTCAGACATTTGGTTTTAGCACTGGGAAAGATGACTAGTACATAGGCAATTACAAAGTCATTAATTTTGCAAGTAACACAATCCAAATTATAAATATCTACTAAAACTGGGAGATAGGATTTCAGTGACCTCCCCTCCTTGTATTTTATCTCACTGATGTAATTTGAAAACTACGGTCCTTTCTCTCATAGGACTAAGAACTTCTCTTTGATTTGGTTGTCAGCATTAGGATCACCTTATCATGGACTGATTTTCCGGTTCCTTATATGTAATCCCCATCTTTGGTTTATAGCCTTCTTCTACAAGGACTTGTTTTTCATGCATTGGAGGTTATTGTTTAAATTATACCTGAACTTCCCATGTGTGCTTGACACACACTCTGGCTTAGAAGATTGTGATTGATGCTATGGAGAGGTTCAGCAGCTCCAGTTTGGCATTGTCCTGTCCACGGATCTTGATTGTTCTACTTCCTCTCATCTTCATTTACCCCAACACTGGGATTCAGGCTTCCAGGGGCCACTTTTCCTCTTTGAAATGTTTGATGTGATTTGAACAAACAAACAAGGAAACATAAAACTTGTTTTTTTGGTAAAGAATGCATCCAAATATGAAGTGAGGGATTACAACAGGCATATCCACCCTGGACTAGACAGCTAGCAATGCAACCCCAAAATATGATAAACTTGTAACATCATTTTATGACTTCTGGTGATTTTTCTTCATGATTCAGTTGTGGAGTACACAGGCTGCATAGGTGACGGGGAAGTCGATGTCTGGGGGCGCTCTCCTGGGGTTTCCTGAACTGAAATGCCGGCGTATCGGCCTGCGCATGAATGCCTGTGCCCTGTGTAGTGAAATACGGCGACACACACTATTTCAGCAAGCCTGTGTGTGTACCTATGAAGAGAGCATTTATTGTTGTTAAGCAGAAATATAATATTTCTTCTTAAAGTGTTAAAGTTGGGATGGTATTGTTTAATTTTATTGTTTATTGTTGTTTGTTTATTTAAACAGGGTCTCGCTATGTAGTCTAGGTTGGCCTTGAACTCACTATGTAACCAAGGCTGGCCTCGAACTCACAATTCTCCTGCCTCAGCCTCCTGAGTGCTGGAATTACAGGCCTGTGCCACCACACCCAGTTGTATTATTTTATTTTAATGTTAGAATATTTTTTTAAAAAGGAAGTTTTGTTATTTATATAGATTAACAGTACTATATATTTTACATGTGGCCCTAGACCATTCCTCTTCATTCAGTGCAGCCTCGACAAGCAGAAGATTGGACACCCATAGACTGAAACATTCAGACACCATTCCAAGAGACTTTCAAAAAGATCTTACCAGAAATGAAGGTAATAAGGAGGTGAATAACAAACTACATCCAGTTTGAATAAACAAAATTCACCAGATTTTTTTCTTAGCTATCAGTCTTTATAACATTTCAAATGCCTAATAATTGAAAATTTTTATTCATTTTCTATCATGGATATATATACACACATATGATAAAAAATGAATAAAATATTTACATATATAAATACATACACACTCACACACACATATAAATGATCAGCTGCTAATTGCAACTATTCACCCTAGATAAAGATAAAAAGAGTTTATTTTTTAAAAAAATTATTTAGCATGTGTGCAAGGTTGCCATTCCAGATGGGGACCATTATGTGATGTTGTATTTCAAAGGCAAACATTTCTTAACTTATTGAGGAAAAAAGTGTCTATTAAGGAAATAAGCGCCGCTGAAGGAAAGACACGTGTTATCTATTTCTTCAATTAGCAAATTCCTGGTAGTATTCCTGAAGAACTGCAGGGGTTCTAATTGAAATATTCTAATCATTTCTTTTTTTTCTAATCCACTCAATACTGTTGTAAAATGAGGGAAAGAATCATAGGATGAAACTCTGGGCAAAAACCATTTCTGATTTTGTAGCTATGAGAACAGGGTTGCACTATTTTGCTTAATGCATCATTTATTGAAAGTTTTTCTCAGTAGGACAGCAAGCAATTATTCAAAGCAGCTGGGTTCAAGAAGGACTGATCACATGTTATTACACGCAGAGGAATTATAGATCATGGGAAGATGAACAATGTAATTACGTTCATGGAGTGTCACTTATTAATTTTAAAGGTGAGATTTGTGGTAATTTCATAATAGCTATAAAAAGCCAAAGCGAATGCCTGGATTTGTAAGGGTCTCTAAGGTCTAAAATTGGTACATGGATTCAATTTAGTTAAAATGTGGACTTTGCCTGATGGTCTTCAATGTTTCAAGGAGAATGACATCCAGAAAATTAGGCTGACAAAATCTAAAATTAATCTAATATTCCTGTTCCTTAATCTTCCAATTAGCACAATCTCGCTCCCTTCCTGCTTTAGTGTAAAGAGGGAGTCCTAACAGGATTGCCCGCAATTGTGTTGTATTTCCTATGAATAATTACAGGGAAGTGCAAAGATGATGTAATCATAGCAATCAACACTTTTGCTGGCTCTATCGTGGTAATTTGAGAAGCATCGCCTTTGATAAGCCCTACAACCCCTCAAATGTCAGAGCTCCCTTGGCTGTTCCTGCACCCTGGCTCTTAACTGTTCCGAAGAGTTTCTCTCTACAGTACTCCATTGCCTCTTCCACTCTCTTCATTTCAGTTTTGGTTTAGCATTATTGCTAATTAGAAATCCAAAGCACACACTTTTTTTTTTTTTTAACAGGATGTGGACAATCTTTTTTGCCAGGTACGTGGGTGGTATTTACAGCGAGCAATTAAAATGCATTTTACCAAATTTAAAAAAAAAAGCTAATGCTAATAATAGTAAAGTGACAACAAAAAATAAGAATGAAAAACTGAGGAGATCTGGAAATTAATGCAAATTAATAAACTGAAATGCTACGAAAACCTACATGTGAAGTTAACGTGTATATAAAATAACCTGACATAAAATAAAGAGTAAAAGAATATGAAATCATGATTCTCCCAAGTCTGATACATTTAAAAATTTCCCAGCTTCTAGATGTTATAGAGCTATTTTTACCTTTGAGCAATTTTTCCAAATAGAAATCACTTTATTGTTTTTTAGCCTATCAGTGTAATGGATGCTTACTATTAAAAATGTAAGTACAGTTAAATTCCCTAGTGAAAAACTGCTAAAACATAATCTGTTTCACATCATTTTCTATGTAGCACATAACTGTAAATAATATATGATAAATACAGTTATATGAAAATTCGATTTCGGTAAAAATTCGTTTGTTTAATATTACTTATTGAGCACCTACTATGGTTACACAACAGGATATCATGGTGATGGTCCCTTCCCTTGTGGTATCCAGCATCTTTCTGTAGGAGAGAGGCACTAATTAAATAATCATGAAGCAATATCGTACCGTAAGTGTGACAAGTGCTATGAAGGGGAAGCACACACTTTAAGACCTTGCATTCTAGGAAAGAGACTTGAGGGATTTGGGGGGTTGATTGCCTTGAGGACACTATGCTATCGAGTTCGGATTTTAAGGAAGAGGCAGAAACCAGGTGGTACCTAGAAAAAGTTGGGAATAATGGGAACCGAGAGGCCTAGAGCAGCCGAGCTTTGCGGGTTGGGGAAGTTGCTTAATTTAAGGTTCTATCATTGGAGGATGCAATACATTTGAGAAAATTAAGGAAGGGTAACATCCCCAAATCAGCCTGTTACAGTGAGAGACAAGCCTGGATTGGTGAGTAGGGATCTAGACCTTACAGCACCTTGTAGACCCTGCTAGGGACTTGGCTCCCAATCTCAAGAGTAATGCAAAGCAGAGATCAAGGATGGAGGGAGTACGTTCTGCACCAAGGTCAACCTGGCTTCAGTGTGGTGTACTGACAGGGAAGCACGGAAGACATGCAGGATAGAAGGGAGTGAGACAGGCAGCAGCAAGAACTATGGGAGAGACAGAGGCTTTGGAGGGACAGGAACATGGTGAATGTGTGTGTGTGATCAATTGGACAGAAGCATCAAGGGAAACTCACTTAGCATAGTTTTTCTTCTAAAATTTTTGGTCCATGTGGCTATAGTGACTTCTTTGTACTTCTTAATTTGTGGCATTTGTTTGTGTAGCATGACTTCCATTAATTTTTCTGTTAGCCTATGTTTTGTTTCTCTCTGTTCCTTTTATTAATGGTTTTCTTTATGCCATTTTCTGATAATCAAGCCTTTGTTTTGTAGTTATACTTGTCGATCAATTTCTTTTTTCCTCTGGATTTTGTGTCTCTTATTCTATTGCTTTTATGATAATATTCAGTTGATTTTTGAAAATTCACTTGGAAATGATTTTGTTGTTATAAGATTCATATTTTCTAGAGGTCATATTTTCTAGATGGGTAAAAGTTAGTTTCATACATTTAGTATCCTTTAGTCACTAAATAGCTAACTTCTCATACACAAATACAAGGCAGATATTCACTACATTATTTAAGTTTGCTCTGGTTGAGTTTGTCTATGCTAGTCATATGTTGTATTAGTCAAGATAACATTATAGTACTTTTAATAATATTTTTATTCTTTTTCTATGTTTTCTTTTACACAGAAATTCAGAGACTTTGCCTTTCAATTTTGTGAAAAGAACTATTTGGGTTTTTCTTGAGGTTTTTCTAGATTTACTGATTAATCTGGAAAAAATTGATGTTTTTTACAAAACTGAATCTCCCTTTCAAGAAATGCGATATGTCTTTCCATTTATCCAAGTCTTCTTTTATGTCCTTCAGTAACATTTTATGATTTCGCTTATATAAATCTTAAGGCAAAAGTATTGGTTTGTTTTGTATTATCTTGTCTGTTCCTACTTCTTGACTTTATTTAGGTGTGCATAAATATATCCATCTTCCCTGTTGAAAATATTTAGGCAGATAATTCTGAAAAGTTTGTACACAGTTGATAACTGAGAAGTATTTTCTGTCTCCAAAAGGTTTGTTATTCATTCCAGGCAGGAAAATATGTAGGTGGTAAATTTTTCTTCCTGTGGAATAAATGCCTCCATGGAGAATTTCAAATCAACTTCTCTTTGCAAGTGAAGGCCTGCCTTTTCTAGTGTGAGCTTTAACGTGGGCAGGGGATGTGTTCAAGGTTGTCTATCTTCATCTCTAGAAACATGTTCTATAATGATTTGGACATGGTCCAGTATAGTTCCTCTGTTGGTACATGTTCAAGGCCCAGTTAAAGAATCACTCGCCCTTACCTTTGCATGTTTATCTGCTTACCGATCTTTCTTTTGCACGCTCTCCCTTAAATACTTTGAAGGATGTGGAGTCTGACCATAAGCCCTAAGAACTGACCCTGAAGTTCATCTTCTATATTTTTGAAAGACATTCTCTTTCTTCTCCCTCCTACTTAAGAAGAGAGTTATCATTAGATGTTTTGGCTGATAATGCACACCGAGGCATGCCCAAGGGAAGATCAGAGACTCCACACATACTTATCTGTTTGATAGATCTACCAATCTTTGTGCAAAAGCTTTGTTCAAAACTGTTCTTTCAGTGTCCAAGTTAAGCTTATCTTTGGTAGCCATGACTTCATTTAAATTAGAGAGGCATGGTGAATTCCATGGGAGAGCTGGCAGGAACAAAACTGGGTTTCTTCACCCTCTTTATCTGCTTTTTATTTGTCCTCCCTCTCCACAGATTTGCTTGCTTGTGAAACTCCACTGCCGAGATCTGTATCTTCATTTTCTAGCCCCAGTCTGGGCTTTGCAGTGGTGACGGCTTGTAGCTTACTATTTAATTGGGGATTAATACTTTGCTATTATCCTTGTGTCCAGCCCTCTCTCCTGCCTGGTACTGTAATACACTGCATTCAGTATTCTAATGGGATTGTGCGGGTCTGCCATCACTAGCTTGGTTTTTCACAGGAAACTAGGACAATAAGGGCCTTGAGAAAGTGAATGTAAGAAATGCAGGCTGCTTTCTAGGGACGTTAGTTCAAAATGAAAACAACACTGTCCTCTATTGCTGTGTCTGCCTCCCTATTTTCACTAGTAAATAACTAGAGCCCTGCCCTGTACCATGGTCATGAACACGAAAAACAGTTCCAGTCCTGAAGGACCGTGCTTTGGGATGTAAAATCCATCTCTCTTTGTAAACACGTAGTTGTCACCCACTGTCTGCTTTCTTTCTTTCCATGAAATACTCAACTACTCAACCCTAAGAAAACTCTTTTTTTGGCTCCAAGAGTAAATCTTCAATAATAATAATAATAATAATAACAATAAACCCTTTGAAAAGAAAAACTTGGGAAACCAAATGGCAGGTTAACATTAGCAACTCTGGGCTTTAACTGAACCTCAGTGCATAATTCAGCATAGCTTTTCTATGCAGAATTGATTTGTGAGGAATGGACTTCTGGTTCTTTCTAGACCCACTAATGATGTGGGTAATTGTGATAAATGATTTTAAATAGGATTTTGGGAGTCCTAGGGAAGAAGAATAATCAGGAAAGTATCATAAGGTTTTATTACTTTGAAGGGAGAAAATATGGAAGTCCAGGAATGGTCTCTCTTTAGGCTGTTAGAAAATGCCAGGAATTTAGTGCCTAGCTTCCTCTAGAGCGGCTTTCTTATCCTCCTCACTGCAGCTGTTCCACATTCTTCTTGACACCTCTTTCCTTGCCTTGGGTTTTTGGAGCTATCATTTCCTGCCTTCCAATGTCTTCTCCCATTTTTTTCCTGAGAGAATTCTGTTCTGTTCTGTCACAATAACAAGAGTTTGGGTTTGATGTATGATTGCCAACCAAGAAACTACATTTTCCAGGCTCCCTTCAAACCAAGTTTCTGAATATCAGTTAGATTCTACCAGCAGATGTCTCACCAGAGAGTCACAAGGAGAGGCAGCGGGACTTTTCTGTGTTCTGCCTGTTCTTGCTGGCCAGTACGAGCGCGGGTGTCCCGTGTGGGCTTCCAGTACACTCTGGCTGCCTAGTGGCCCAGAAGCAATGTGGTTGTGGCCATGTCCAGGTCTTGTCTCCCATCTCTCAACACTGCTTCTTGTGTCTCTTCTCTAGCTCCTGCTGCAGAAGAGGCCTGGTTCAGAGTAGTTCTGGGAATCATTTCAGGAGACCCACCCCTTGCCCTTTCCAGTGGTTTTGGAAATGTCTGCTTTAGATTCATTTTGTTTTAAATGCCTGTGGTTAGCTTCTAGTTCCTACCCTAACCCTACAGCAAATAACATTACTTTTGTGGAGCCCCATAGTGTTTAAGGGCAGAGACATACAGGAGGCCATTGTGGGGAATAAAGGAGTTCCACTTGCCAGACTTCATCCAAGGCAGTTTCAACACAGTCTTTAGTGGCTCACCCCAACCTCACGAAGAGGGAGTGTCTTCACCATTCCATGGAGCTTCTCAGGGAGGGGGTTGTAGCTCAGTGGTGGAGTACTTGACTGGCATGGATGAGGCCCAGGGCTCTATCCTGATTGGGTTTCCATTCTACAAAGTGAAGGTAGGAAGTTTTCAGTCTGCACAGCTAGGATGTGAAACCCATTCTTTCTTTGAACTTTCTTGGTCATAGCTTAGAGCAAAACACTGGTTAGAGCATAAAAAAGAAATACTGCCTACCAAAATTTCCCTGAGGAAGTTCCCCTGTGGAGACTGTCGGTGGCTGAAGATTTCAGTGCACCTTCTTTGAAGTGCTCAGGGTGCACAACACGATCATTTCAAAGCACCCACAGGTGGAAATGGGGTTGGGAGCAACGTGATTTTTGCCTCACTCTTTCCTGTGTGTTTTCGCTCTGCTCTGAGGACTGGAGTGGTTGGAGTGCCAGAGGCCTTCGCCCTGGGGAGAAGCCTCTCTCCTAGCCTTCCCGATTTCTCCCGTACTACCAGGCCAGGCTTGCCTGAGGTATAGCTGCCTGGTCTGCAAAGCCAACTGCTTTTGCTCTCATGCTATGTTTAAGATCAGCCTTGCTACAAACCAGAGTGGTGAGACACATAATTTGGATTTGGGTTTGGGTTTTGGGAGAACTAGAGACAGCCTGTTATGCTGTCAGGTTTCTAGGACAGTATAACCACGCATGCACCCTCCATGTGTCTAGCCTAGCTTGACATGTTTACACTACTGGGATCAGGGGGCAGGAAGCAGAAAAGGAAATAATAGCTGAGCTTGCTTTGTCTACTTCGTGCAGAAGACCCTTGATGGCAAAATTCTCACCCCTTCTTTGCTCCCCGGATAGCCATCCACACGCCAGGTCTGTCTGCTGTCAAAGCCAGGCTCAGTTCTCCCCATGTCCGTGATGTCTCTTCAACCCTGGCAGGCAGAGTTAATCCCTTTGTCTTGAGACAAAGCTTTGTCACAAGCTTTGTTGACACAGTAAAAGCAATACTGTAGCACTTACCACAGGGTACTGTAGTGAGCTGTTTACTTACCTGTTGTCCTCATTACATATTGACCTCGGTAAGGAGAGTGACTGTGTCTTATTCATCTCTTAATCCTTCACAGCTAAATAAATATTTGGCAAATCAAATTGAATTCTCACCCCCAGTTTAATACACTGTACCCAGCCCAGAGATAACGTACAGAATTCTTTGATTTTTAAGGGCCCCTTTATTATGAAATGTACCTTTGATGTACTGTTTAGATGAATGGGACGTTCGATGCGGGAGTGCACATATTACCGCAAGTCAATTGTGGTTGCAGCTGGGTGCCGGAGCCCAGCTCTGGTTTGAACTCCGGCTCTACACTGGCAAGTGCATGGCCTGGGGCAAGTGCCTTGACTTCTCTTTAACACAGATTCCTATAGAATGCAGCAGATCACAGTGTCTACCTTATGAGGATGTCATGAAAATTAAATAAATTAACAAGGGGTAGAACATTGAGAATGTTTTCTGGTACACAGTAAATATTTTTTGCTGGGGGTTTAGCTCAGTGGCATGAGCACCTGCCTGGCAAGTGCGAGGTCATGAGTTTAATCCCTGGTACAATATATATATATATATATATATATATATATATATATATATATATATAAATGCATACACATATACATATATTTAAGGTATGTTATTATCATCCTGATATCAGACACATTAAAATGTGAAATGAAAAATGTGTATTCTGAATTCATACCTAGCTTAACATTCAAAAGGCAGATTTATACATCTCTTAGTTCAGAATAAATTCCACAGCACTAGGTGTGTCCAGAATTGGCTCTGCTTTCTCTGGATACAAGAGATCCTTTGCCTCATTTACAGGCACCTTGAGTACTTTGCTTGTAGTATCGGGTTCCCTCCCTTTCGTCAGTCTTATTTTCACCTGAAATGCTGGCCCAGCATCTTGTCTCCTTTAACTGACAGGGGAGCCTAACAACAGTGAGTATCTCATAAAGGCATAAATGAAGAAACGAATTACCAGCAGAGCCCACACACAGCACCTGGACTTAACACGTAGATAGCATGCAAGCAGATAGTTGGAGCCACAGTCACCAGGTGGGAGAGTGAGCTCTGGCCTTCCTGCTCCAACTCTCACAGGCGTGGGTTCTTATTTTGGAGATGAACCGAAACAGGAACCAGGTTACACATACGTTCTGTGCCTGTTTCCCCCATTTCTGGCAGCCGCCCCTTCTCATCTCGTATCCAAGCTGGAAAGTGGGCAACTTTCTCCATGCTCTTATTCAGTAATAATCCAATTATATGTCTGGCACTCTGCCCTAAAATATATTTTTCTACATGAACTTTGGCTGCACAGGGCTGCTGCCTCATCTTTCATTTATTCAACTGACCATTTATCCTTGGGGTGTTCTACTGTGTGTGCCTCATTATTAACATAAGTCTCTTACGAGTTACAATTGGATACTATGTATTTAATATCATAAATGCTTTTGGATAAGCTATTGACATTGGCTTGGGTGACTTCTTATAGGACAGATTAATAATATAGATGAGACAGTCAGTATGATGATTCACTCTTATTTATTAAAATCCTATGGAACCTACGGACAGGTGCCAGGTGCTGACAGCCTCACTGGGAAGCTGCAATTAAGAGACATTAAAATGCATCATTACTTGCCGTATTGTTTGACCCAGAGTGTCAGTCAGCTTTCCATTACTGTAACAAATAAATACCTGATCTAATCAAATGATAAAGAGAGAGGGCTTATCTTGGCTCATGGCTTTGGAGGACTCACTCCATGGTTGGTTGGTCCTGTTGCTTTGGGTCTGTAGCCACACGTTATGGTGTGAATGCGAGGCCAAACCAAATGAGTCACCCCATGGCCAAGAAGAAAAAGCAGGTGAGGAGAGGAGACCAGGGGGCACAGTTGCTTTGAAGGGAATGTCTTCAGGGACTGAAGACTTCCTACCAGAAGCCACCTTTCATGCATTTTGCCGCCTCACAACACCACCTAGCTGGAGACCAAGCCTCTAACACACGGGTCTCTAAGTGACTTTAAATTCCAAGCTATAGCACTCAGTGTTGCAGGCATTTGGCAAAGGTTTACTCTTTGGGGAGCAAGAGTCACAAGCAGTTCTCATGAATATAATGAAACTTGACTGATCTCAAAGGATTCAATCTGTGATGAGAAGGGAGTTGTATATTCAGGCAGAAGAGCATAGCAGAGAGACTGGAGTAAGCATGTCATGTTGTGCATGGGAGTGAGACCTTGATGAGGATGGAGAAGGATGCTTGCCATACAGGCCACCAGACTCGATGTGGATGGAAACAGGTCTCTGAGAAGGAGGTGATGTGCTGGAATCAGAAGATAACCTAATGGTGTTTTGCAGATAGAACTGAAGAACAGGGAGCACATTCTTGGGGGATGAAGGTTCCGCTGAGAAGGAGTCAAGATAGCACCATGGGAATGGAGAGAAAGCACAGCTGTATATAATCAGGAGGAAAATCAGAACTCGGAGCTCATTCTTCTTGCATTTGGCTATAGAGTCCTAGCATCCTTTTGTGTCTGTGAGCTCCCTATAGTTGCTTTTACTCTTCTCTTCTCTACTCATGCTGGCCCCATTTCACATCACCCGTTACAAGCTGTCCACAGGGAGCGGGGCAGGCTGCAGCATGAGAGGTAGGAAGCAAGAATTCGGTCTCAAGATGGGCGTGGTGGCACACACCTTTAATCCCAGCACTCGGGAGGCTGAGGTAGGCGAAGCGTTGTGAGTTCAAGGCCGGCTTGAGCTACAAAGCGAGCGCAAGGCCGGCCTGAGCTACATAGTGCGACCCTGCCTCAAAAAAACAGGGCCGGGAGTTTGGCTCAGTGCCTTAAGCGCCTGCCCTGGCAGGCGCGAGGTTGCGAGTTCAATCCCCGGTGCCGCAAAAAAAAAAAAAAAAAAAAAAAAAAAAAAGAATTCGGTCTCAGAAGATGCGTTTCTCTTACGTGGTCATGTGGTAGTGGTGATGGTGATGGATGTTAATACAGTGACACAGGAGACCCTACGAAGCCTGCCAGCTGGCCTGGGACTTTGGTAAACTGTCCTTGTTTCAGCTTCAGTTTGGCCTAATGAATCACAGATATCTGACACCCTGACTCTCTCTGCTACATCTTCTCCCCACTTTTAACAAGAAAATAAGAGCTGTGGCCAGATGGTATATGGGTGCCAATCAACCACCAATACCCATGTCCCCAAATTCCCTTTATGCACACTTTGACTATAGATTTTTGTGACATTGACTCTGCATAGCACAGCTCACGATGCTACTCTGGTAAGGACTCCGTGCTTTGTCAGCCACCCTTAAGACTGTGACAAACATCATCCCTGATACTTCTTCCCTTTCTCTGAACTTTGAAGGTGTTCAACTTGCTCTGGTGGGTGGTACTAAGGGAAGAGCCTCATATTTTCTGCTGTTGTTTCATGCTAATCAATTTTCTCTTCCCCAGCTGGGCTCAGCTGCCTTTGAGGGCCCGCCATGCCTTGCACTTTCCTTTATGCCAGGCAGAGGTGATTGCTGAGCAGTAGTCAAAAGAAGGAGTGAAAAAATGACTCCCTCAAACCCTGGTGGCAGTGAAAAGCTTATTCAACCCAATCTTTTTGATTGTGATTTTTAAAGAATTAAAAATAAGTGTACTTATCAGTGGCAGATAAGGTTATTAGTACCATGAGCTTAAATATTGCTTAAGTATGAAGGACAATTATAGCTTAGGTTATAATAAATGAGGAATGGCAAAGTTGGCATTGTGTCTTGGTCAAATGACTTGACTAGTCTTTAAAGTTTGTCTTCTCAAATTCTTTCTCTTTTGCGCTGAGGTTTGGAGGAAGGAGAAAACATTCCAAATTCCCTATCTGAGGGTGGAGTCTAAAATAAAATAAAAAGAAAGCCATTTCTGAGGCCGTCCTCAGGCTACTGTGTTTAGACGTTCTTCCATCGGGCCCTCAGGAGATCTATCTGTGCTGTCAGAGCTCTTGATGCCAAAACAACTCTTGCTCCAAATTCTGTTGGCCAACATCTCTTCCAAAGGCTTTGGCAGTTGGAGCTGAGAGTGGGAAGTGCCAGCAGCTGAAGAAGGCCCTGGAATGGAAAGGAAACGGCCAGGAAGGGAAGGACAAGGGCTCCCTGGGGGATGCTAGTATGGGGGTGCAGTGGGCCTGAGAACTGGAGCCACAGTGGCTCAGGTCTAGTCTCTGAGGGTTTAAAGAGCTCCTTTCTCCTGCTGAAGCAGAGAAGAGACTTATCTCCAGTGAACCAAATATTCAGAAGGATATCTGCATACACATTGAGAGATATTTTCTGAAATGGATTTGAACTGGGATGTGACAAAAAGTAGAGAATTTTCTGCCTTAAAAGTAGAGAGTAAGAAAAAATAATTTTTGAGGAGAGAAGAAAGAAGCAACCTTATGGATCAGAATAAAGGCAACAGTGAATTCTCTGAGTTGGAGCATAAAATAGTGGCTCCTGCCAGCTTCCCTATGAGGCCGCAGTCCCTGTGTTCCTTCTATTTCACTTAAACTAATTTAAATGACTTTTTTATTCCTTGCAACCAGATAATCCTTGGCTAATATTACAAGTCATAAATTGTAATTCTCCACCTTTCTTCTCCCACCAAACCAAACACCTAAGCCAAGTAAATGAAGAAAAACAAAATCACCAACCAGCATGCAGCAGTAACTAAGCACTTACGTGAAATTCTGGTTCCATTATTCATTCATGAATTGGGTCACAAGTCCAACTACCATTCATACCTTTTATTAATGCATTAATTTTCAAAATGCATTTTGAACTCCAAAGTTGATCAGCTTAAAAACGTATTTAAAAGTTAATTTTTGTGCATATGCACAGGCATGCATGTGAGTGTGTGTGTTGTCCTTTTGCAGGTTAATGGTGCAGGACAAAGTACAGACAGCTTTTGGATTCTGTTAGCTGAATCACTGGAGACCACAGGACTTTGTACAAGTCAATTCGTTTTTTGAACATTAATTTCTTTCATCATCCAAAAAGGGGACAACACCACTGTCATCATTGTATTTTTATGAAGATGAAATGACCCATACAGACCTTTATAAATGGTAATTCACTCCTTCTCCCCTCCTCCCCCATGGTCAGATGGGTCCCTCCACTAATGTAGTTCTCCTATTGTATAAGAACATATTAATTATCTGGTTTATTTTAGCAAAGCTCAAAACATAAGAAAGTTGACTTTTACATTACCAACAACTCTCTTTCAAAGTATGTCATCCCTTTATATTCTTCCAAAAAAGTCTTGGATTACTCTCTGGCCTTGGGGGGACAATAGGGGTTTTTCTAAGAGACAATGACTGAGTGCAAATTCCTTCCACTTGGATTACTAGTAAAGCCCGTCTACATTGTATAGAATGGTAACTGCTGCACGGAGGAGCAATATCTTTAGGGAAGTCGTAGTGATGACATCCTTTTAGGTTCCTTTTTTAGTTGGCTAGAGGATCCTGATTTGATTTAAGTGTGATTTAGTTTGTAACTAGATTAAACTTTGAACTCCATTAAAAACCAATCAGCTTACTTGGCCTGCAGGAATTTTGCTTTTATGAGTAGGACTTCATTTCAGAGTCCCTGTCTTTTTCTTATGGAAGAGTGATTTAACCTAGAGCTTTGCTGGGTTTGCCTTATTGTGATCTCCATATCCTAATTCAAATAAGGACATGGCTGAATTATAGAAACCCTGTTAGCTATGGCTTTGTTCTTAGGAGTGGAGATGAATTTCTCAAAGTTCTTTTCATCATCCATGTTGAGAATTCTATCACTGGAGAAGCTGTGAATTACTATGCAGAGGAGTCTGTGTTTCGGGTGTGTTGATTATTGTTACTCTCCTACTAGCGTGTTTTGAAACTCTATTTTACAGTTATTTCTCATTCTTTTTGGTTTAAAATAAAAAAGAAGAAGTTGGAATATGTTTTAATTGCAGCTGTAAAATAATCGTGACATACAATACAGGGAGAAAACTCGATGACTAAACTGGGACACAAGAGGGGACAGGACCGACCATGTGAGTTCAAAGCTCAGCCCCTGTTTGTTCTGTGCTTATCATAGACCTGGACGCATGCATTGATTCCATAAATAAGCTTTCTAATAAGATTTCCTTTTAATGCGTGGATAATAACTAAATTTTTTTCATATGATTGTCAGTAAGCATGCATTTTAGGAAATCAGATCTCATAGTACTGCAATATGGTAATATTAACAACCAAAATAACACTGAAAAACAATGAGTAGAATAATGAAGACCAACACTTACTGAGCCCTTCCTTTATGCTGGGCACAATGCCAAGCATCTATCTGCTCATTGTCTCTTTCAGTTTTTAGAGCCACCTTATGAGATAGCTTCTATTGTGAGCTCCTTTTTATCTTTGCTGAAATTAGACTGAGTCACTTGCCTGGGGACATACAGCTTGTAGTTGGTGCAGAGAGGTTCAAATCCAGGCAATTGGTTGTGCTGGGCAATGTGTGCTTGACGTCTGATTAAACAGAAGAGTATTATTTTGGCAAAGTCAGATTGAACTTATTAGTGATATGGGAACTATTTAGCAGATAGGAAGTTTAGAGCAATTGGAAATATCTGTTAGTGACAGATGTTGTTGAACACAAAAGTTCTTTTAGACTGTTTGCTTCATTGGTCAAACTCAATTTTAGAAAGGTGCTGATTCACCGACACAGTTGGTTTGTGTTATGGCCAGATGCTAGCTCAATACTTGAAAATGTTTCTCTTGATTCTCTCTGATGGGAAATTAACCAGTGACTTTTGAGGAAGACACATGCGCGCGCACGCACACACACACGCACACACACACACACACACAAACAAAACTAAACCAAACTAAACAAGACCATAAAAGGTAAGGTAAAATGCAGACAATGATCTTGTCCATAAAGGAGTCAAGGTCCCCACCCTTCCCTGAAAACTTCATCCAGGGACAGCCCGTTGTTTTGTCTTGGTTGATATAAAATTCTATTGTCCAACTGTTGCCAAATGATATTTGCATAGCCAGGAAGGGCTGAAAAAGAGAGTTGTAATATTTCCCTGCATTATTTTTAGGGTAACTAGAAGTAAAATTTATTTTTAGAATTCTGGCAGTAGTTATTTATTGCAGTTCTATTTTAACTTTGCAAATAAAATTCTACTTCCTGGTTGTCTGGAATGAGAAATTCAGGGCATACATTAATTCCTGGAAGAATGAGTGGACTACTGTATGTTTTCATGAGTTAAGTCCAGGATTCTTAAGTAACAATTAATTCTTCATGGAAAAATATTCTAATATTCAGTAGGAACATAATATGGGAAGAATTACTCACTATTACTCAACATTATGTACAGCTGAATAGCACCTTTTTTGTTTCACTAGTTTAAAATGTACAAAGTTTGGTAATTTATATGAGTCAGAAAAAATCCTACTTTGTTTTAGCATATTAATAGAGTAAAAGAATTTATATGTTATTATGAATCTAAATCTTCCTGGGTTGCACATCAGCTCTTGTTCTCCTATATATACTGTATATATTTCATCTTTGAATCAAGCAAGATTTCATTAAGAAGATACTACCATGTGCCCAGGTGCCATGTATTACTTCTCTTATGTTCTTAAATGTTAGGCACATTTTCATTTTACTGCATATTGTTCTCTTTCATAGAATCTCATTAGTGTTTTGTTTTGTTTTTTTTTTTTTTTCCAGAGAAGCAAGTGTTTGGTTAAAACCGAATCATTTCTTATGTCTGCTGCACACCCACAGTGGGATAAGGCTTGGGGAGGGAATTCAGAAGTGAAGTACTGATAGTTTCTTTTCTCCAGAATATGGTAGCGGAAAAGTCATAAATGAAGGCCCCGTTTGGAAAAGAGAAAAAAAAAAAAGTACAGAAAAAGGAAAGGGCATTTTAAAATATTCATAGTCACTTGAAATCAACTCTGCTTCTCTTCACAGTTTTGTGCCTGAAAGATTGAGTTCTTATCTATGGAATCAGCACCAGAAATATCAGTGAATTAGTAGGTATTGACCTCTACCTCGGGAACTTTTTGAATTGAATGGTTCATATTCTGTTCCCTTGATAGGTTAAAAAATGCTTTCCTTATTTGACATATTGCATATTGAAAAAGTACCAGTTGACCTATCAGAAACAGTCTTTAAATGCATAGTGAATGCAAAGTCATATTCAAAGAATTCTACTGTGAGAAATTCAGTGCAATGTAATTTAGATATAACTCTGCTATGTGAAGCTTGAGCTAGTGATTTTCTCCTGGATGAAGAAGTCATGCTAAGATTGAAGCTGCAACACAGCAAAGCCACTGAGACTTTTGCTTGTACTCTACCCACTTCTCATGGCCTCCAAGCACATTTGTGTTTCAGCTGAATGAGGGAGGAGATTATTTCATCTCAGTTTTGAGCATACACAGGCTTTTCTCATCTTGATGAGGTCATAGAGACGTCCTCTCCACTTATCAGAATAATGAAGTTTGAACTTGATGCTATGAGGGTAGGCAGGCAAATTTCTCTGTCTACTTCCAAATTCACTGTATGGATGTTGGCAGGACCCACTTCTTTGCTGGCTGTTGCCCTGTGGCTTCAGTTTCACGGTTACACGAACCTCCCCATGGGGCTTCTCTCAACATGGCAGGTTGTTTTCTGCAGAGCAAGTGATGGGAGGAGAGAAGGAAAAGAAGAGAGAGACAGACAGACAGAGACAGAGACACAGGGAGAGACATAGAGAAAGACATGGAGAGAGGGAGGAAGAAGAAAAGGAGGAGGGGAAGGAAGAAGAAGGAAAAGAAGAAGAAGAGGAAGAGAAAGAGAAAGAGGAAGAAGAAAAGGAAGAAGTAGAAAAGAGAGAAGGGGGAAAAGAGAGGTTGAGCAAAGAAGCCACACAGTGCCCAAAGTTTAAGCTGCAATCTTTTACAGCCTAATCTCAAAAGTGACATAGCATCACTTCTGCCATATTCTTTTGGCTACTTATACAAACTTAATGAAATGTGGGTGGAGACTGCATAGGCTCGTGTGTGTCAGGAAGGACCGCAGTTGGCCATCTGGAAGACCGACTGCCAATTTATGTTACGTTAACACAGTATAGGTAGAGGACAGAATGTTCAGCGGTGTTTACATTTGGTGATGGTTTTACTTGTGGGCATCTGAAATAATGAGACTGTGCTTTATTATGCTTGTCATCTGATGGTTTTGAAACCAGAATTCAACTTTGCTAAACTAAAAGTTGACAATGCATCTCAGAGAATGTAGGTTAAAACTGGTTGGCGATCCATAGGTAGTATCAGTGGTGTAAAGTGTTCATATACAATGCACATTCACTGTAAAGTGTCTACATATACCAACAAATTTTTCAGTTAAGTTTAATATGTGGAATTTGAACCTACTCAGCGCTCACTCCCAAAGTTATTGCATATTTTCCCCTTGAATTGTCTCCAGGCTGCCTCAATTCTGTAGGAACACAAATATGCAACTAGTCTGCTCATACTGTAACTCATTTGGTGGACTGAGACTTCTTGAGGCTCCCATGTCCCGATTAGGCTTTGTATGGCAGAAAGTAGTATGTCTCGTAATAGATCCTGACACCACACTGGATTAAATTAGCCACTTTATTTTAGTAATTAACATCCTTTTGAGTGTGGGTTATAGATGGGCTGTGAAGGCAGAGAGCTTGAAAAATAATAAAATCAAGAAAGGACCCTGAACGGAACCTGGCCTTTGTGCAGAAGAATACTTAAGAGCTTTAAGGAATAGAAGAAAGGTTGCGGCCAGGTGTAGTGGCTCATGTTTACAACCCCATAGGCAACTTAGTGAAGCTCCGTCTTGTAACAAGAAATAAGAAAAGAGAAGAACAGATTAATATGAAAGCCCTGGGTTCAATACCCAGTACTGAAAAAAAGAGATGAAATAATATGTTCTCATAATTAAGTACACTGTATTGAGCTTGATTTTCATTTCCTTCTTCCATCTACAAAGCCACTAAGGCATGTGGTACCCTGGAGGAGTCCACGTGGGGATTTGAGGTGACAGGGAGGGCTTTCGGACCTTCTGTCATTTCTGTGAGGCTACATGGTAACATGATTCAGCCTAGAGGATATGACAAATTACCACGGCTTCACTAGGGAGCCTCTATCTAGCCCTTGGAGGACAGCAGGTGTGGCAGGAAGCACTTAGGAGACGATTTACAGCCCTAGCAGGGCTCTGCTGTCTCACAAGGGGACTCTGTCCTTCTGTGAAGAGGGTGTTTATGGCTCAGAATCTAGGGATGGATTGTCCAAAATCACACAAGCCTCCCTAGCAATGCTGTTCCTTTGCCTCTGAGTTTCCAGAAAGGTTTACTACACCAACCCTTTGCTCCTTCTCTCTGATATTATTTGGTTGACATCCTAGATGTTGAAATATTGACAGGGGTAAATCCAGGATGTAAGAGCTTTTGGGGAAACACATAAAAACAGAGTTATAAATTATATATAGAATTTTAAAATCATGCCTAATTATGTATTATGTATAATATATATTTTTATATAGTTTTAAAGTCTATAAACTACCACAAATATTAAATCAAGAAAAAAGAAAGTCCAAAGTAGCTTCTGGCTCTACATTTTAAAAGTCTCTCTTTTTCTCTCTTCCTCCCTCCTCCCCTGCTGTGGGAAGATTTTATATCACCACATTGCTCTGGGCCTTGTACCTTCATGTCCTGATCCTGGGAAGGGACCCAGGGAGGGAGACTGTAGGTGATAGGACCGTGTCTCTGGGAATCCTAATCTCTGGGTTGACTTATGTAACTATATGTAGAAGTCACTGCAAGCCACATAAATACATTACACTAAACCCAAGCTAAGTGGTCCCCAGCTAAACCTGTCCTTATTAGGTAGTGAACATGCACAGAGACTCTCAGACATCACCCAACTCACGCCGAACAAGGCAAGTCAGAGTGCAAAGACGGGAGTCCCTGTCTATGGTAATTCAAATATTTTACTTTTCCATATTTGTAAAAACACATGATTACAAGAATACATTACTTAGGATCCCTTTCAGGATCTCTTCAGAGCAGGGATTGTGAAGTGTTATTCGCCTCCCAGGAAATCCACCTCTGATCCTTGATCCTTGATTCATTATTCTGAACTCCTGACTGGCCCAGACAGGCTGATCATACTTGGTCTTTATTTCCAGTTTGAGGGCTTTGTAACCTGGCCTGGCCACCTTAGAACTGTGGTAAGCAAGGCGGCGCTCATCGCTAGCTTATTAAGATTAAATATACTTCTCTTGGTCCACTTTGGCATTTAGGTCCTGTGTTCTGGAAAATAAAATTACAGTATTGCTAGAATATGGCCAAGTTCAGCTGTAATACGTTTTGTCTCTTTGCATCCCCTCTCTTGTGGATGCTGAACCCCTAAAAGGGACTGAGGAATGCTAATTCAGAGCTTTCTTGTTATCATTGTCCACTCATAGGGATGATTTAGGGTTACTTTTTATTCTCTGGAGGTGGACAAGAGCTAAGCATGATCAGAAACTGAAATCATTATTTCTCAAGACCTCGAGCAACATAAACTTTGACCTTGGGGATTTTAAAAAGCAGGCTCACCTCGTCTCTGACTCCTATCGTAAACATTTTCTCATGAATCTCTGTGTCCCAGCCATGCATCTTGCACTGTAATGAACATCCCTAGTTAGATTTTAGTTTAATCCATCAAACGTGTCCATCAGCATTAGGAATTTTGTGTTGCATCCATCTGCGGAAAATTATGCAAGCATTCACCGGTCATGACAGGACAGGTAGAATTCTGGGGACTCTGGTTTTTCAGGCTATCACATTCCCACCTTTCTTTCCATTTTCCTAACTTCCACTAATTATCATCCTCACTAATCTAACACACAGCCCAAAAGTTTATCCATTCACCTAGATCTGCAGCTCACATTTCCTCTTGGTTTTTATTTCAGTTGCCTGCTCCTTCCTTTTTTTAATCAATTCCTAGGTGAATCAAAGTCTAACCTTTCTTGTCCAATTCTGAATTTCCACTCCACGTTGGTGAGATTTTCTTATCTATCCTGGTGTCAGATCTGGGCGAAAGTCAGACTTCCTGCTGCCGAGAGAACACCTGACTGAGCTGGGAAGGTGAAACGAGACGTGTGACCGACTTCACCAGCAGGCTGGGGGAGGTCTTTGTTTTCCTTTCTTCTTATCTTATTTCAAGCTCTCATGTGCTACATAACCCCAAATAGAATCACACACAATGTATGTATATGTTTAATTCAAAAGCATTCTGTGTGAAGATAAAACTGAAATTTCATCTTAAATAGATCTATTCACTCAGTGCTTTGGAGGCCAGCCAGGAACGAGATCCAAGTATGAGGCTCGGCCCCAGCAACTGCAAGCTCATTCTCCATGTGACAGAAACCTGTGTTTTTAAAGGCACTGTAGAACACGCCGCAAATGCTCTCAAGCTGTGACGGGGCTCATGTGGAGAGATAAACAGAGGCCCCAAACCGTGCACTGAATATAGAAGTCATCAAAGAAATTTTAAAATCAATTCAACATTTGACAGGAGGCCAGTCCGATTCCCTTGTGATTAGAGTGACAAGCTCAGGCTACTACTATGGGTAGAATTCTGACAGCAGTGTTTTCATATATGTGAGAGAATATGAAGACCACCCCTTCCCCGCTCCCCACTCCGAGGAAAAGCATGATGAAGGATTACAGTGGTGTGTCGGTAAGATCGCCAACACATGGGCACCATTTGCCTGTGAAGGCCTTAGTGAAATTCCAGTGACGAGGCAAAAAGGCCCAAGACCAGAGAGTTTATAGTATAGCCTCACCACATTTATAACAAGCAAAAGGAGTAATCATCTCTGAATCTAGAGATAATTGAAAACAGGCTTCTTCTAAGAATGGGGAGTTTTTTGGGGGAGGGTCAGGACAGAGGGAGAATGTGACTGAAAACACCATAGCAGCCCCTCATATTTTTTGCCTTTTATTGGAAAAAGTAAAGCAGAGATTACTAATCAAAAGCGCAGGTGCCGTTTAATAGTTTCCCCATTATAAATTTCAGTTCTAAGTCTCTTTTTGTTAATCTAAGAGAGGTACTTAGTTCTTCAAGGTATAGAGAAGATCTGACCTGAAAAGGGAGAAGACAATGCGGGTATTGGTCACGGCTAGCTTCATTTTGGGTCTAAACTCTGGCACTGGCCATTCCATCCTTTTTTTCTCATTAGAACTTCAGTAATAATTATCTCTGCTTCTCTTTGGTAAATCAGAAGAGACAAATGCATCACAGCTATGATTTTGATGCCAAGCCGCTCTCTCATTGTTAGGGGCTCAAGGCCAGATTTTTTCCTCGGCCTTCATTTCCCCTTTCTTTCAGCAAACTCATCACCTGCTTGTGCACATTTGTCACCATCTGGCGTTGCCATCGTGCCAGCCTTCTTCTCTTCCTTTCTGTAACACCGCAGGCCTTGTTTTATCTGTCTTGGTCCCTCGCCCTACCCCTGGTCCTCATACTCCATGGAGAGACAGGTAATAGAGGTACCAGCTTCAAACACATCACAACAGACACTTAGTACTTTGTTTTGCTCCGCTCTACCTGTTGGACCAAGAGCAGTGTACATTCCTGTACCTGGGTAAATAATAAACAGTGCTGCTAGAGATGCTGGAGCAAAGCCCATGTTAAATCTCACCCAGTGAAGGTCACGAGCGTGGTTTGGCTGGTTTCCATGAACAGTCTCAGGAGAGGCAAAGTCCCAGAGAACTGTTCTATGTCTCTCCAAGGTGATGAGGTACAGGCTCTTTTCAGGCTAGAAGGGGAAAAATATTAAACCCATCATCAAGTCATGTCACTCTCCTGCTGAACATCCAAATTCTTTTTTCATGGCCTAATTGAACTGCCCACCTTCTGGGCTCATCTCCAGGCTCTCTTTTATCCTGTTATTTGAGTTCCAAGCATACCAGGTATCTACACTTTGTTGTTGTTTCTTCTAAGAACCAAAACACTAATCCCATGGAACTCCACCTCTTTCTTAGCCAGTTTTCACCTTGTTACCTCTTGGGCTAACTGCTTTCATTCTGTATTCCATTTTTTCCCTTTGCAATTTTATCTATGTGTATTCAGATATTTATTTAGTTAACTGAATTGTATTTGTCTTCCTCTGGTAGAATAAGTTCTGCTTGGGCAGGAAGCTGATTCTTGTATTAATGGCTATTTTAAACATCTAAAATAGTGTCTAGCTTATGGAAGATTCTCAGTAAGTAGTTGCTGGATAACAAATGGATAGATCATCATGAATGACTCAACTATAAATCTTTTTCAAAATGATCTTCCTGCAGAAATGTTTCTTTGAAAAAAATAGAATGCCTCTTTGATATCATAAAGTAAACTTGCCTACAAAAATTAGGAAGTTTAGCAGATTTGGCAAATATGTATTAAGACTACATTTGCAAAGGACATCGCGGAAGGCAACAGGAAGGACTGATAGGCAATGAGGCATGGTGCTCGAGACAGGGACTTTTATTTTTTTTTTATTTATTTATTTATTTATTTTTTTTTTGCGGCACCGGGGATTGAACTCACAACCTCGCACCTGCCAGGGCAGGCGCTTGAGGCACTGAGCCAAACTCCTGGCCCTGGTTTTTCGAGGCAGGGTTGCACTATGTAGCTCAGGCCAGCCTTGCGCTCGCGTTGTAGCCCAAGCCGGCCTCGAACCCACAACGCTCCGCCTACCTCAGCCTCCCGAGTGCTGGGATTAAAGGCGTGCGCCACCACGCCCGGCTGAGACAGGGACTTTTAAACTTAAAGGTGGTGCTACCTCTTTGAGGGTATGTCTTAGTCATTTTCCTCAGTATTGGGACTAAGTATTCAAAAACCATAACTTTAATGATGGTAAGTTTTATTTTGGTTCAAGTTTTTAGATCATAGTTGACTGGCTTCAAGGCAAGAAGACATGGTGGAAAGGCCTAGTGGAGTTCATTTTATGGAGGACAGGAAGCAGAGAGAGAAGCAAGGAGCCTGGGGAGGAAACATACCCTCCGGGCCACAGCCCTGGTGGTCCCTGTTCTTCAATCAGACCCCGCCTCCAAAGGCAAGTCATCTATACTGCCCTCATATTTCACTTTCCATACATATGAGGCTTTAGGGGCCACTTTAGATTTAAACTCTAATAGGATATCATAAAGAATGAGACAAAATGAAACAAAAGCTAATTAGAGAGCCAGAAACCCAGCATTATCTTGTTTCTCATGTGTTCACTTTTGATTTCACCAAGCTTGATATTTTTTGTTTGTCTTCTGTTCTTAGTAACCATTGTCATACCTGATAGTTTTGCCTGAGCCTCCTTACACGTTCTTGTCTTACTGTAGACCAGTTCTTATCTATCCTCCGCACTGTTAGCGACATTGTATTTCTAAACTCAAAACCTCAACGTCAGGTCATGATATGTTCCCATCCCTGCTTAAATCCTTCAGGATCTCGCATCATCCTCAAAATAAGACTGCCCTCCACAGGATAGCCTACAAGGTCATACTCGACCTGGGTAACGGTCTCTCTAGCTTCATCCCCTCCATGCCCCACAGGAGGAGAGGATTAAAGGAGGAAAGGTTTATTTAGCTCATGGTTTGTAGAGGTTTCAGTTCATAAGCTGCTGCCTCCAAGGCAGGGTGGCACATGGAAGAGGGGCATTGCAGAGGAGAACGTTTCATGGGTGGCAGAAGGAAGCAAAGCAAGCAAGGAAGGATCACAGCTCTTTTTATCCCTTTTATCTTATCCCAACTGTTTAGGGAAGGTAGCTCTCACACCCTTAATCCTAAAGTCCTTGATCCTAGTATTGTATCTTTCATCGGTTCTAGCATCACATATTCTAGATCTGGGCACCTCTGAAAAAGTGCCACCCATGCCTGCACGAGGTTTTGGGGAGATGTCTAGACACAAGCCATCACACATACACATCCTCAAATGAGCATGTGAGACTAATGTAACAATGGACACAGAAGAGGAAAGGACAAGAAAATATTTATTTAAATTATAATCTATCAAACTAATATGGAAAAAAGGTTTAAAACAACTTTTCAAGAGCCTGCTTTCTCTCATTTACCCCAAAACCAAGAATCAACTATGTATTCTATTCCTGTCTATAACCTAACAGCCACATACCTTTAATTGCTTCCCAATAGTCTCTCCTCCTCTTCCTTAAGTACTTGGGAGTCTTCTGCATGCAGGTTGTTGAATAAATGTGAAGGAGTGAAAGAGACATCTTGGCAGGGCCTGGTTGAGACAGCTTCTGGCAGGATCCTTGGCAGCCTGGGCCCCAGGACCCGTAAGACGCTGTCTGTCTGTCTACAGACTGGGTGTGACTGCCCTTAGGCTGTGGTCATTTTCCATCTCCAAAGGTGGGAGACACAGCCCCCGAGGCTGCTCTTGGTCCAGGCACAGGCAGGCTGCTGGACCCAGGGTCACGCCCTTTGAGTTTTGTCTGGAGACCGTGTGAGAGACTGCACAGCAGATCTGAGCTGAAGGACTACTTGGTTTCCAGAGCAGATGCAGGTTTGATGAGTTTACTCAGTTGCTGTGAGTTGTTGTGGATTTCTGAAGGGATGTCAAATACAGAGTCAGGCTCTCCTGAGCTCCCAGGTGTCAGTTCAGTAGTCTGAGGGTGGCAACGTGTCATCTCACACGCTTTGTGTGGTCTGCTCTGCAATCCCTTAATCTTTATGTGAGAGTCAGAAAAATGCAAAGGGAGATGCACCCCTTCCAAAAAATAGTGCCCAGTGCCAAACCTCTGATGGGAGTAGCAGCAATTGCTGATAAAATTAATATGTGTATAATAAAATATTTATATGAGGTTCACTGCATGCCTGGTGGTGCTGTAACCACATTGCATGCACTAACTTATTGAATCTCTGTAACACTCCTCAGAAGTAGAACTGTTATTGTCTCCAATATGTACGCTGAGGTAGTGGGAGGTTAAATTATTTGTTTATAATCAGACATTTGATAAACAGAAGACTCTGAATTCCATCAGAATCTGGGCTTTTCATCACTACCCTGGATTATCTTTCATGGTGTATTTATTCACTGATACATTTCTATATTTGCTTATATTACAGTGGGGAAAATACATGGCAGAATTTAGTGATCGCAAGCAAAAATTTATCTCAAAGACTAAAACGAGGCTGAACCCTATACTCTCTGCCCAGAAGCCAGCATCTAGCAGTGTGGCCCAGACATTTTCTCTGGCGTGCTGACTGACTGAGAGCCCATTTGCCTGTGCTGCTGGGGTGTGTGCAGTGGTCAGCTGTGCAGACCACATCTTCACATAGTCTGCATGGCCCTGGTGTGTAGTTATGGCTTCTGACAAAAGGTCTACATAGCTTCATCTAAATACTAATTCCAAAGTTTGGATCTTGAGAAAAGGAAGTAGCTTTAAAACACACCGTGTTCAAAATTCCATGATTGCTCTATGCGGACTGAGCGCTCAGTAAACCAGGCAAAGGGAGGGAGGGAAGGAGGACGAAGAGAAAGATGGCAATGGAGTAGACAAAAGAAACAAAGGACCGCCAAACCAAGCAGCGGTAAGTCACTACCAAGCAACCCAAATCTTCTAAAAGAGATACAGATAAATTCAGGGAGCTATTTTTTGAGTAGGAAAATGTTTCAAAACTTTGTAAAATCTAAGTCATAGAAATAGTTGTGACTTACTATTCACAATGGTAAATAATGCAAATCTAATTACTTTGTTTTTATATTTATCTCAGTCAGGTCCTGCCAAAAGGTCTACTTGCATTCACTTCTATTTATTCCACAATCTGGATGCAGAAAACTCTTAAGTGCTTGAGGAAGGTGAGGAGAAATTATTGGGGAGGAATTAAAGATATGTGACTCTTAGGTTGTAGGAAACAATAGAATACATATGTGAATTTCTCTGTTTCTTTCTGTCTGTGTCTCTCTGTGTCTGTCTGTCTCCTCTCTCTCTCCCTCTTCCTCCCCCCTCTCTCTCTCTATATATATATAAAATAAAGTTAGCGATTTGGCCAAAAGGGAGGAAACAGCAAATTCACACTCTCTTTCTCCTACTCTTTTAATCCCTGATGCCCTTAAAATTAAGACAGGAAAAAAAATCACATATATATATATATATATATATATATATATATACACACACACACACGAACACACACACACAAGAGAGAGAGGGAGAGAGAGAGAGAAGAAGGGAGGGAGGAAGGATAGTCTTACTGGATCAGAAACTGTGAGTGACCTCTGCAAACTGGCTCTAGATGAAAGCAGACTGAACGAGGAGTCCAGAACCACAGCAGGTGCAGGGGGAGGTGACAGCAGCCAGCAGCGCACCCAGCTCAAGGCAGCAGATTCGAACAGAGGGACCTGGTTGGAACTGCTCTGGGAAGTTTCCAAGGCCATGTTCCCTCCTCCTCGCTCCTCAGTGGTAGCTGCTAATCTGGCAAGTCGGACAGAGAAGTCCTGCTAATCTAGTGTTGCCATAGGAATAACGAACCCAGCATACCACTGTTGCCATTTGGAGACAAGCCGTGGTCAAAGACAGGTTCAAGTGAAAGAAAAGACTTTGCAATGAAAAATTCTAACACCATAGTGGAACTGCTGTCATGCAAGATGGGTGTAATGCTTTACCAAAAAAAGAGTATCTAGAGAGAAGTCATTAATAAAGCAACTTAGATTCTTGAATATATATAATCATTTTCAGACAGCTGTGAAGACAATGGTGTTCTATACCATGACAACATATTGTTCAAGTCTAAATGGAAAACAGGACGTTTTAAAACAGCAGAATGCTTAAAGATAGACCACTCATAAAGCTCAGATGAAATAGCTAACAGAAAATATACTTTGACAGTATTAAAAGTGAATGCAAAAGGAAGATATGAAAAGCTAGAAGCAGTCCGGGGCAAAACAAACAGAATTTATTAGTGATTATTTAAAATATAATAAAATTTAGACCTAAATTCCAATATAATCTCTTTATAATGAGCGCTCAAAGGAAATAGGAGAGGACAGAAGGTTGTTAGTACTGATTAAAGCTAGATTTCAATAGATAAACACAAGTTTTTTACATAAATTTCACATATTTAGATATATAAAATTTTGAGTGTAACTGCTAAAATAGCAGAAATAGAAGGCAAAGCTTCTAACAGGTTAAAAGAAAAACTTGGAATAAAAACTGTAAAACAAATATAATCAATCCAATAAATTTATCAGAGTGAAATAAACACTAGCAATAAATCACAGTAAGTAAAATAAACACAAAAACGATTGGAAAAAAGATACGAAATAAATGTAGATAGTTTAAATGACACTGTACAAAAACTGAAAAGCACAGCTTAAAAATAATAAATATTCAGCTATTTGTATTTTATAACAAACATATAAAAATGAAATGACATTGGAAGATGAAAATACATAGTTGGGTGAATATTTTCTAGGGAAATACTAACAATACCAATAATGGTAACAAAAGTTAAAATAACATTAATAGTAGATAAAATGAAATTCCAGACTAAAATTGTTTAAAGGAAAAACCATATGTTTCATGATAAAATGTGGAATTCAACAAGAGGTGCACCTGTTACTGTCACCTGTTAGAGTCTTTATGAGCGCCATAGGTTCTAATTAACTGAGGCATAAATCACTACAAATGTGAGAAAATGTACATAAATATTATGATAAGTGAATGTATTCACTTGTTTTAGTGACTGACACAGGAAGCAAACAACATTTAAAATAAAATTGTAAAAATTTTTTTGGTGTTGTTTTTGAGACAGAGTCTCATTATGTAGTTCAGCTGGCCAAGAGGTTACTATGTAACCCAGAACGGCCTTGAGCTAACACTGATCCTCCTGCCTCAGCCTCCAAAGTGCTGGGATTACAGATATCTGCCACCACAGACAGCAGCAAATTACAGGGAATCAAACACTCACCATTGTTAAATTCCTATCATCTTGTTTTGAAAACCTATACAGTTATTGTTGTTTTTGTTGTTGTTGTCATTTTGCTTTTGTTGTTGTTTTTTAAATTTGTTTGCCTCTTGATTTTTCTGTTTTTCCTTTTCTCTCTTTAAAATACAATTTAAAAAAATCAAATTTGAAGGACCAGAGATATAAATCAGTGCCACAGTGACTGCCTGGCAAGCACAACATCCAGAGTTCAATTCCCAGTACCAAAAAACCCCAAAACAACAAAAAAAAAAAAAAAAAAAAAAAAAATCAAACTTGATATGCTTGAGAACTAGCATCATGATTCAGCATTGGTTACTTGGAGTTATGTATGTGGTGAAAGGCACATTTGATTTGTTCATTGCTTTACACACCACTTGCTGTCTGTCTTCATGTTTTTTCTTCTTCTTTCTCTCCCTTCCTTCTCTCTTTTTTTCTCTCTCTCTTTCTTCCTCCCTTCATCCCTTCCTTCAGTCTGTCATTGTAGCTAAAAATCCCTATTTTATTTATGATAAATTATTTACGTAGTACAAATGGAGTAGGGGAATAATGTCTTTCTTGGCCTTGTTGTGGTCCTCCAGCTCTCCGCTCCATATGTAGCTATGATTTTCAGTTCTTGTGTCATTCCACATAGGGTTCGCAAATACAAGGCAACCCAAGTATGCATGTATCTATATGTCTAGGTGTATTTCTCCTTCCTGAAATGCATGTGTATGGGATGCACATTTTCTGTATTGCTAAGCATTCTCCTACAGCGTGATCGTGAAATTCTAAGTAAGGTTCTATTGCATGGATGTATCATTTTGTAGTTATTATGAATAATGTGTCTATGGCCATTTCTATATACATTTTTCCCCTAAAAGTGAAATTAAATGCAGATCAATGAAAAGGAATATTTTTAGAGTATTGTTGCCAGGATGTTTTCTAGAGTGCTTTCCTTATATTGTTATTGAGAAATCAGCATAAGGTATCCAAACACTAGTGTGTGTTTATACCCAGTAAGTGAGAAAAAGTTTGCTGGTGATGCGCTGTTTTTGTATATTCAAATCTAGTATTTGCTACACCCAAGACCAAACTTTCTTCGTGTGTATTTTTCATTAGAAGATGACAGTTGGAGGGCCGAAGGCAGGAGAGAGATGAGTGAAGGGCTGAGAAACCTTGGAATCTCAGGAGGCTTAGCCTTAAAACTGTTCTTTAACTTCCTAAGAGCTTGGAAAGAGAAATATTCTTTAGAGGGAGTGACAACATGGCAAAGCTTTGTTTTAAAGAGTTTTGTTGTTTTTTAAAATGAGTAAAGCATAAAGGAGATTGAGACTTGATTTAGATTTGACCATGAGAATATATCAGTGGTTCAAAAGGAATAATAGTCCCTTAACACATTATCATCAAAACGAGTTCCACAGAAAATAGGCATGGAATGTAAAAATTCTTTTTATCTCATCAGTATCTTGAAGACTTATTGCTTATATTGGCATATTAATGTCTAAAAAAATCAAAGGAGTTTCCTTAACTTCATTTTACTTACCATTTTGGAAATTTCTTAAACCAAAACTCCTTCCCCCTGTAAAAACATGAGCCACTATTAAATGCTATCAGAAGTAGCATTTTGGAAAATGTATTTATATTAATGTTAGTTTATAATATAGTGGGTTTTTTAATCAAGATAATAGTAAAATATTTTGTTGGTACAATTTTGTAGTAGCTGTATTAAAGTGATTGAATGACAAGACTGTGTTTAGGGACCTGTTATTCAGCTGAGTTACAGAAATGAATCACACTGAATTAGATGGCTTAAATTTCTCATGTCTACTTTGACAACATTTTAATACTATGTTGCAGTCAGTTCATCCCTCTTATTACAAGAGATGTTAGAGAAGTTCCGGAATTTTCTTCAGCCACCTGAGGACAGATACACAATACGTGACTCAGAGACAGAGTTGGACAAACTTGCCTTTCTGACATCTACTCTGATCAAAATCTATCAGTATCTCTGCATTCCCACACTGAAGCTGAAGCAGGTAGGCTTGCTAAGAGAAGAAAAGGGAGGGGTGGTCATTGCAGAATAAAGCAAAAACCATTCCCTCCCCCACCTTCTCCAGATCATCTACTAATCTGACCTCAGATTGTATTACTTGATCAATAATGGCTGACAAAGTAATTAACAGGAAATATCTTTATCATACATCACTTTTAAAAAATTATAAATAGCCTAGATCAATCTTCTTTTCACTTCACCTGCTACTTGTGTTTTACTTCAAGTTCTTAATTAGGATATAAGTGATTTCCCTTGAAAAGATTTAAAATTTAGATTTTATTTATTTTATATCCTTGTTGGTTGTTTTTATTGAAAATTGACACATTGGTGATAAAGAATTCCATCAGAAGAAATATCTAAAAATAAAAAGTGAATTTTCTTCTCTTCCCTAACTCTGCTAATTATCCAATATTAGTGCTAGAAAAATGAACATTTATATTTTAATGTTTCATGCATATGGACTTATTTTCACAAAAAATTTACTGTACTAAGCATATATTCCCTGCCTCGAACCCCCTTAGTAATAATCTAACATCATTTCACTTCAGTACATGCAGGTTCACATTGTTCATTTTAAGGCTGCTGCGGAGTCTGATAGTATTCATTTCATTAAGTCCCTGACTTAGGAGCATTTGAGTTTTGAACTTTCACAGATGTGAGGGCACCTCGCGTTACACAGACGTACTCACGGGTCTACAAGATATTGTCACAATTGTGCTGCCGTGTGCTTGCTGTACCGTGCCATAGTGTACAGTACATTCAGGGACTTACTATTTCAGATATATGTGCTTTGTTTTTATGCTTTTCATTGTATATTTGTGTCAAAGGTGTATACAATTCATTTTGTTGGATTTACAAACGAATCCAACTTATGAATGAATGATCGCCTAGAGTGGAACTCGTTGGTAAACCAGGGACTGACTGTACTGTAAATTAAAATGTAATTTACTAAATTCAAATATATGAATAGTTACAGTATTGTATATGTTGGCTTTAAAAATTTTATGGGTACATTTTAGGTACACACAATGATATCATCCATCCTAGGGAATTTGTGCTTGTACATGGTGTATCTCGCTTCTTTTTTTTCCCATTCCCCCCCCCAACTCCCTTCCCCTCCTTATTTACAAAAGTTTTGTCTCCATTTTTCTTTTCCTTTCCCTCCTTTCCCCCTCCCCTTCCCTTATTTCCCTTGCCATTCAAACATTTTCTTCCCAGTTTACAATATGTATTGTACATTTTGGTCTTTATTTACACTTTTGGTTTTTCACACCTAAGAAGCAATGTAGAATTTAAACGTGTGTCTGATTTATTTCACTTAAGAGTATGGTCTCAAGGTGCATCCATTCAGCTAGAAATGTTTCAAGCTTACCTTTCCTCATGGTAGAGTACTGCTCTGTTGTATAAAAAAAACCATATCTTCTTAATCTATTCATCTGTTGATGGGCATTTGGGCTGTTACCAAGATTTAACTATTACAAACTGTGCTGCTATAAACATGGGTGTGCATATAAATTGATAAATGCCCAACCCTATCCAAAAAAGGAAAGAAAAGTCTCAAGTCCACGCAATTAGGGATAAAAGAATGAAATAACAACAATTCCTGCAGAAATCCAGAAGATCATCAATACCTACCTTGAGAGCTTGTATCCTAATAAGATGGAAAACACAGAAGAAATGAACAGATTCCTAGATACATATGAATTACCAAAACTGAATCAAGAAGATATAAAAATTCTAAATAACCCAGTATCAGTCGATGAAATTGAAGAAGTAATTTAAAAACCAGCAATGAAGAAAGCCCAGATCCTGTCAGATTTAGTGCTGAATTCTACTAGAAATTTAGAGAACACCTAATGCTGCTACTTCTCAAACTCTTTAATGAAATTGGAAGGGAAGTAATACTTTCAAATTCATTCCTGGAAGCAAGTATTACTCTGACACCAAAACCAGTGAAGGATTCAACCAAAAAAGAGAACTACAGTCCAATCTCCCTAATGAACACAAAGGCAAAAATTCTCAGTAAGATACTGGAAAACAGAATCCAGCAAATCATCAGGATTATACACCAGGGATGCAGGGATGGTTGGACATACACAAATCAATCAATGTGGCACATCACGTTGCCTTTTTGTTTTCCTTACAAACAATGCACTGTGTTTATGTTACTCATCTTCTCATTGTTAGGACAAAATATCTGACTTTCACATCTACAGGTGTGGAGATTTCACTGTACCTAGCTCATTGTGCCCTCTGAAAAAACAACTTCCCTCTGCCTTATTTGGCCACTTTATGTACTTTACAAAAACTCAAGATTTCCAACATGACTTTTCGGCCAAGATGATTTGTAATATGTGAATTTGAACTTGTCACTTCTCTGCCTAAAACTCCTCATTGAGTTTCAGCTCAACTCAGATAATATTGCAAGTCCAAGTCCCTAATATGGCAAACATAGGCATAGCCACCATGCCCTGCTCAGTACCAGTATTTAAATATTAATAGTTTGAGTCTAGCATCCATGTTCTAAACCAGCATAGGAATGCCTCGTTTTCAATATAAGAGCAATAATATATTTTAGCAGAGTGGGTGTTGTAGTGCATGCATACAATCCCAGCACTTTGGGAGAATTAGGCAGAAGGATCACAAGTTCAAGCTCAGCCTGGGCAACTTAATGAGACCCTGTCTCAAAACAAAAAGTAAAAAGTGGGCTGGGGGTGCAGCTCAATGTGAAGCCTCTCTGTTCTGTCCGTAAGAACTGCATAAACACAAACGAAACAAAAACCTCAGAACACCTCAAACAAAAAAAGCACAGCCACTGCCCATTATTAGTAGTATGTCCAAATTGTTATTTATTGCTATAAGACAGATTTGCTCTCTCTGGGCTTACTTTTGAAATATCTTATCACTAATCACTAGCTTCGTGGTGATATGAAATGCAAACACAGTGAAGACATTAAATAGTACTCTGAATGCTTATTATGAGAAAAATGTGTTTTTAAAAAGTACAAGATATAAGAAAAAGATGATTGTAGTATCAGTTTGCACTGCCAAATTTTCTGGCAAAAAGCTTGTTTTGGTTTTTTCTTCTTCATAGTTTATATAAATGCTCTTTCTCCACACTCTCCCAAACACTACATATGATTTGCCTTATACATTTTTATCACTCTGGTATGGGCTTCAGATGAGAAAGTCAGTCTTTGGTGAAATAAATATGGAACATGTGATAAGTTCTTGATTGTAAAGCAACAGTTAATGCTAGTTTTGCTAAGAACTTTCTACTTAACAAACTTTGCATAAATTATCTCAGTTTATACAGTGAGAGAGAGAGAGAGAGAGAGAGAGAGAGAGAGAGGTTATTGTATTTTTTGATAAGGAAACAGAGGCTCAGAGATTTGGTGGCATTTCCAGGGTTAAACAGAAGTCTCCAATTCTACCCCTTCCTAGGTGTGTACAGCAGGCAATATGAATGGAGGGATTGGAAGGTCCTACCTACCCAGCAGTTACTATATTCTTAATTACGTGTTAGTTGCATTCTCCATAATAAGAAAATACAGTAGTTGGTTTCTACCTTTAAGGGAACATATAATTCAGTTATATAGGCCAGACTAACACTTACAACTTAGAGGGGAAGGTGGTAAAAGGGAATGATTTAGTGCTGAAGTACGTGGTACAGACCACAAGCAACATTATCAACAGTATATTTTGCATGTCATTATATGCTGCACACTAAGTCCTTGAGGAAAACCAAGAAGGGAGAAGTAAAATGTATGTAATCAAGAACTGAATAAGCAAGCATGCCTGCAAATGCAGAATCTGATTAGACTTTGGAGAATGGCTAGAGTTTATATAGATTGGGGATCACAGGCGGCATCTATGACTCTCCTCTTTAATGTCTTTGTTGGGAGTCTCATCATTTATGCTGTTTATTTCTAGGTCTCATGGATGAGAAAGAAACGTGTAGTTTCCTGTTCCCAGGATAAGGCACAGGGAAGTTGTAAATGTATTTTACCAGCCTCACACATTCTGCTGTTAGAGTCTGGGTGTTGAATATTCCCTAAAGATCCATTTATAAAGGCTTGGGCCCTGGGGTAGTGCTGGGAGTGCGATCTTCAGGTGAGTGCAGTGGGAAGTCCTTAGGTCACACAGGGAACACCCTTGAGAACATCACAGGATGCTGCCCTCTGTCCTCTCTGTCCAGTTTGAAGTTGGATCCTTTTTTTCCTATACACAGTACCATCACGATGTGTCACCTTCAAGGCAGGACAAACCAACTGGGCTGCCAGAGCTTAGACTTGAACCTGTGAGTTGAATAAATCTTTCTTTTTTATTAAAAATAAGAATTTACATAGATTGGAACCTGGTTCTTCCAACAATGGCCCCAAGATGAGTGAAAGTGCAGGGTTAAGGATGAAAGAAACCTATTCTGGAGACTGCTAATTGTTCTGTCTGTATTAAAAAATGACCCCACAAATAAAATCACCTTGCTCTATCGGGAAATTTAACAGATAGTTGCATGTCATTCATCGCTGTGTGGTGTAGAGCAATTAGGAATTCTGTAGTAGAAGTCACTCATAAGGTGATTTAAACTCATTTCCAAGAATGAGAAGACCTTGGTGTGATTCCACTTGGTCTCCATAACGTGTTGAGCGCCCTGCCACCCTGAAGTGGATGGCATGGAGTTATCGTGGAAGGTTTACATAGATAAAGCCTGCACATTTGCCCTTAAGAAAGTAAAATAAACACTTTGCCCTGAAACCTGAAAGAGCTTTTTCAAACCCTAAAGCCATATGTCTTGTTACATACACCACTGGAATCCTGGAAGACAGACTCTTTAAACAGAAAAAAGAGCTAAGCACTCTATTTTCACAAGTTGATTTTTTTCAGTACTAAGGTAAAACGTATTCTGTAGAGTCCACAGTTTAGAACTAGTGATCTTCAGACTCATTACAGCATGTCAGAAGAAATCTCTGCGTGTTCCCTTCGAACAGCCTGAGAGAGGAGGTGGTCTACTTTATAACGTGCTCTCATACTGGAGCGATTTGTTTACGCTGACATGTAAAGTGAAGGCGATTATGCTATCTACTTCTCAGAGTTGCAAAAATTAGAGAATTTGTCATATAGTGGTTTCCACAATGATCACAAATACTGGGCATCAGCTGAATAATAATTATTGTTTTTACTTTCACCTTTCAGTCTGAATTAAGGACATTTGAACAAACAAACAAATAAGATAATCCCCCAAGGAAAAAGGAAGTCTGTGATATTCACTGGGTGCCTATGATGTGTTGAGTGGCTTAAGTGTTTCATAGATCCCTCTCCTTTTTTTTTTTTTTTTGGCTGAAGAGCAATGCTTCATGCAAAGCTGATGTGTATTACTTATGTAATTTAAAGAATCTTTCCCAAAATAAGGTGACTGAAACGTGCACATCAATTTTTGCTATCATTATAACCTTTATCAAAGTAATGAGTTACAGATTCACAAATAGAAAATGCTGGTCTTTTCAAACCTTCCAGGTGGGTGACAAACCTTAAGCTTTTTGTTATAACCTTTGCTTGTATAAACAGAAGAATGTTATTTTGGAAATCTCTAAAATTATATTTTTAAACATGCTTTTTTAGGCTGCTGCCTTTCATGGAAAGATTCACTTTTTTCCTTGTGTTAGAAATTGTAATTCTCTGATGGCTTTCTGTGATTAGCACTTTTTGGACACTTACACTGTTTCTCATAAGGGAGATACAATGGCATCTACTGTGCTTTGTGCCTTCAGATGTCTCTCTGAATGGCCACCTAAGAAAACATCTAGGAGAAACACTTGATAATGCATTTTTTTTTAAATCCAGGTTTACTTCTAAAACAACAATAATCCAGAGTGCTTTTTATTCTCAAATATAGCAAAATTCTTTACAAACTGTAATTCTGAAATAATCTGTCCCATCCCACCATTCGGGAAGCTCACTCAAGGGCAGACTTTTGGTAAGGAAAAGCCAGGCTGTGGCGAGGACTCCAGGCAAGGCTTGCAGCCACAGAATTGTATCCTGCGGGGAGGGCTGGGCCTCCTGGTTCCAGTGGAATGCAGGTAAGAACTCCAGGAATGAACCATTTTTGTTGTGGGACCCAGCTCAGGTTTTATTTCCACTTTCTTTTGTTCTACCCTCACGAAGACTCTTTTGCAACTGAAGCTGGGTTTTAGTTACAGAAAGGAGTAAAATTTGGGGTGAAGGAAAATCAGTAAAACTGTTGGCTTTGGTTGAGAAATACAGCTTTGCTTTGCTGTTTTCATTGTTTTGATGAAGGACATTTATACTTTCTCCTCTTTGCTCTCCTGATTTCCCAAACCATAAATTACTTTACCTGATTTGTAAATATTTTAAAAATAAAGTCATGTACCATGTTCTATTCTGTTTAATTATGTTTGAAATTTATCCAAGTTTTGAATGCATAGTAGTTCATGCACTTAAACTGTTAAAATCATTATACTGTATCATACCACAACTTATTTTATACACACATATTTACCCTCTCTGATCACCTCAAGATATATGTAAGTTACAACAACACTGAATTATATGAAATAATTTTGAAGGTCAACGCAGGCAGTTTTTAGAATAAATGTTGTATATTGCAAATACCTGCAAACTTGGGCGTTATATAATCCAATTAGACAGGGAATTATATAAAAAAGATTTTTTTCTTTCCATTTATGATTTGATATGCAAGAAAAGAGATAGGGGAGTTAGTCTCCCACAGGTAAAATTATCCAATCATGCCTCTGTTTTCTGGCTGCTACTTCATGTAGGTTGTGTGCCACGTCTCATTTTCCTGTACATTTTCCTGCATGTGTAAGTATAGTATGTAGGGTGTTAACAATAATAACACACAAATAGCAATGTAACACCCCAAGCAAGTATTTACTTAGGAAATAATCAGTTACTAGGATAAAAATTTATCATTGGTATAGCTCAGAAAACATTAAAACTACTAAGTAGTAATATTTTATTGAGAAAAGTCAGCATTATATCTTGATGAGTAGTCAAAATATGTCTTTACTTTTAGAAACACATTTTTTGGTATTCACTGAGACTTTTGGGTGTTGCTTAAAGAAGCTTCATATTATTTTCTATGCTGCTAAATTGCTGCCATTTCTAAATTCTGCTTGTATACTTGTCTTCTGAGTGTTCATTTGAATTCAGCCCACATTCAGTCAAGAAAATCAGTATGCTGAACTTTCAGATTAATAAAATGAAAAAATGACTGTTAATTTTTTTAACAGAGGGTCAAATGTGAATAAACAAAAAGAAGTCTACAAATAACAAGTGTGCAGCTCAATAGATTATCACTATGTGAACACAGCTGTATAACGACGTAGGAGATCAAGAAGGAGAATATTGCTGGGTATGGTGGATGGCAAAAGCCTGTATTTCCAGCACTCAGGAGGCTGACGTAGGAGGATTGCTGCAAGTTCCAGCCAGCTGTGGCTACATAGTCAGTTCAAGGCCAACCTGAACTATAGAGACCCTATCGCCAAAAGCATTATAAACAGCCTAGAACTTCTTATATTCTCCCAATGAGTCTGCTTTCTGCCCCACTCCTAATTGCCAATCATATAAATTAGTTTTGCCTGTTTTTAAAATTTTATGAAAACGGAGAACAGGTACAAATTTGAGTTAGCTACCAAATTTGGAGTGAGCTACATTAAAGTGTTCATGCTGTTAAATAATACTGCATAAAAATGCCACCTATTCTTTCCTCTTCTCTTGACTGATATTAAGGGCATTTCTAGTTTGAGGTTGTTATCACTGTTGTTGTTATAGTATTTATTGTGCCTCTTTTTTGGCACACACATACCTCTGTTACCCTAGGAGGGTGGGAAATGATAAAAAGTCAAGTTAAAGCTACATCACAATGTACTTAAGAAGGAGAGAAAATCATAGGAGCCCAAGGGCACCTTGGAAGAACTTAACACACAGAAGTTTGGAAGAACAGGAAATATCACCGAACGGAATGGAAATACAGTGGCCTAGCAAACTGAGAGAGAAGAAGGGGTGTTTCCCTAGAGGTTAGGAGATGAAAATATTGGAGAGAGAAGGGAGTGAGCAGTGGTGCTAGTTGTTGATCAAAGATCAAGTAAATGAAGACTGAAAATTAGACACAGAATTTGTGATGCAGTGGTTGTTGGTGGTATCAGGAATGGACCAGTGAGGGTCAGATTTATTTAGAGTGGGCTGGGAAATGAAGATGTGGAGATTCTTAAGCATGGGCAACTCTTTCATGAAGCTTTGAAAGAAAGAAAGACAGCAAAATATGGCAACAGATGGAAAGGATCATAAGGTAATTAACTAACTAATTTATTTATTGAGAAAAGGTCTCACTATGTAGTTCAGGCTGTCCTTGAACTCACTGTGCAGTCCATGCTGTCTGTGAACTCCTAGTGATCCTCCTGCCTCAGCTTCCTGAGTGCTAGGGTTACAGGCGTGCACCATCTGCTTTAAAAAAAAAATGGAACAAATAACAAAATGTTTGCTTGCTGATGGAGTGATACAGGGGAAAAAAAGGTGGTAATTCCAGGAAACCTAATGAAAGGAAACAAGAAACAGCTTTTTAAGAAAAAGAGAATTAGGAAAGTTTGTTTAAATACAATAGTCACTAGCCAGAAGAAAATGATACATAAAGCTTTTACTGTGTGAAATTAAGCAAATAGCATTGTGTCTCCTTAATGGCTATATGTGTACATGCTTATAAAAATACAAAACATTTAGACAGCCATGACCAAAAGATTCTGTGCTCTGTGGCAAACATTTACTCACAATGTCCCTGGTTTATTTTTCACAAAAAATCACCTATAAAACCCAAATTTTTCTAAGTAGCAGGATCACTATAGTGAATGTCCTATAAAACCAATCAGTAAAAGCAAGCACTTTCAAGAAGCATTTCGGTGTCACCCTAACTTCTTTGAAAAGCAATTGTGTCATCGGCTATGATCTCAGCAGTTTACACAACTGTGAAAGTTTAACCAAATTCGCTCCTGATAGCTTTTTCAGAGGCACACTTGAAGGAATTTATGTGTTGGTGTGCACGTACTTCTATTTTTCTGTACTTTCTGCCTTCTTTCATGATTATACATAGTGGAGTAGATGTGTTTTCCGTGACTTTAAAATTCTTCCATTAGCATATTTCTACTTGCTTTGGATTTGTTGACAAGATAAGAAAGGAATAGTGTAATCAGTAAAGGCTAATTCTTATTCCATAAATAAAAACAAAAGGTTTAATTTTGTGTAAAAATGAAGAGGAAGAAGTATACAAATTCAAAAGACTTTTTCCCAGAAGTAAGTACAGCACATGTGTTTAGATGGTCATTTCAAAAGTCTCTTAATGAACATGCACTATCCAGACACACTTTGTAGATTTCTTTGTCAAAGAAAATAAGTTTTTCTAAATGCTTTATTTCTTACAATTTTTCATTTGTAATTTTACTCCTTATGTGTTTGGCATAACAAGTGTAAGTCTTGTACTTCACGTTTTTAAGTGGCAATTGGCGTTGTGCAAGTTTCAAAGCCTTTTCATCTCTTGTCTCATTTGAACTTTCCTGTGACATGGCTCTGGTGCCCGGGTCTTCACAAAGCCAGCTGAGGTGTGAAGAGGGTAAGCGACTTTCCCAGCAGCTAAGCTGGGTCTCAAGCCTGCGTCCCCTGACTGCTGATCTCATGGGTCCTCTGTTAGGCCACATTACTTCCTCGTTACAAGCATCACGACGTCCGGCCTTGGTAAAATTATCTTACAATTTTATTTCTCTGGAAAAATTTCAAACATACTTTTTAAAAATTTAAACTAGTAATCCTTTCTCCCCTCCTCTCCTCTCTGCTTCTTTTCTGCAGTGCAGGAGATCAAACCCAGTCCCTCGTGCACGCCAGCCAAGTGCTTTTTTCAGCTTTAACACCAGTCCCGCAACATTCTTGTCAACAGTCTGTTTAATAAGGTTTTGTATTTGTTTAATATGAGCCAGGCATAGTTCTAGCTTCTGGATGCAACACGAGAGGAAAGAAAGGATAGATTTTGATTCTCAAGGAATTTGCAGTTCAACCATAGAACGTTTTCAGTATAGGTTACCAAAAGTCAACCTTCTTGGGTCAGCAGGGAAGAGGATTTTGGAGTATCGTACTATTAGGGATTTGTGCTATGTATCCAAGGGAGTTGAGTAGATTTGGACAATGGTTTATGTTGTACTCCACTTTCATCAGCTTTTTTCTAAAATGACACATAATTGCAGTCATCTGAACACGGCAGGGCAGGGACGATAGCTCAGTGGTAGAGCATCGGCCTTGTGTGTGGGTGGCCCTGAGTTCCAGCCCCAGCACTAGAGGAGAAAATAGGCATGGATGCAGCTCAGTCATAGAGTGCCTGCCTATTATTATCTTCATGATTTATCTGGATTGTCCACTGTCCCGCTGTGAAAAGCATGGATGGCCCTTGCTCTTAAAAAGTCAAAAAAACAGCATGTTGAAAGGCCTTAAAGACAGCATGTGCAGGCCGTCTCTATTCACCAATCCTGCCCGATCGGTATGTGATACTCAAAATATTGTCCAGCGATAGGTGATATTTATTGTCAGGTTGGTGGTGAATGTTTTGCAAGAACTGTCTCATAATTCTTAGAAGAAAGCATTTTTATCACCACCTCCATTTCCTAATTGTGTGACCCAGTCATAGAAAGAATTTAAATAATCCACTTAGGAAGTATGAGAGTTAGACTTTGAGCCTAGGATGCCTGATTCCTTTGCTTTGCCCTAACCAGTGTGCTACTCTTTGCAGTGGAAGACAGTTGAAATTCAGCCTCGGCAACTATAGGAAGGCAGCTGTGGTTTCCCCAAGAAAATCTGGGAAATTAAGGAAAAGTAGCCAATGTGAATGTGACCTGAAGTCCCAGCCGCCTGTGTTTCTGAGATTGTAAAGTTTAACTATGATCTAGACATTTCACAAAGTATTCCAGAAGATGGGGGCTGTCCATGGGAAAGCTCTAAAAACTGAAAATAATTACATATTTTGCAAATTTGATCTATTTATGGCAGAAAACTCTGGATCCGATGTACCTGAAAATTGCAAATTAGTTTTTATAGTTACACATAGATGTGACCCTATTTCTTTGTGTGATTGACCAGTTTTCTTTTGTCAAAGCCTACCTCTACTTTTCTTCTTTACAACGTATTAAAGAAGATAAAATTCTGATTTTTGTCATCTCATTTCTGTTTACAAGGTACCTTAAAATTTTACAGAACCTCTCAAAGCCTTCTTTATGTTCCTCCAAGTGGTCCACCCATGAAAACAATGCATACATGCTTTTTACATGGTAGGATGGATTAGTGTGACTGTGGTGAGTTCTGTTTGTCAGTTTAGTCACATAATCTCATTTGCGTTTTTGCCATTATCAAACAAGGGGCTAATTGGCCTTAGTGATCTAATAAATTCCTGTAAAAGGACATTTTTTTCCCACAGAAAGCTATGCTGAAAATGCTTCATAAAATCATGGGTAGCAAAGTTTCATGCATTTACACTTCTTGAAAAATAGTTCAGTGTCATTTTTTTTTTTGATAAGACCTTATTGGGGTGAATTGGTCAAAACTAAGTATGAGTTTGAAGGGTTTTGATAACACAACTAACCACCCTTGTTGTATTTCTCTATTTGACTGCAATGCACAGGGAATATATATTTTCTTCTATGAACGTGGATCATATACAAAATTTACTTATGTATTTGGCCTGTAAAAAGTTTTTGCATTTTCCCCAAATTAGGACACTTGTTAGAAAAATTATCTGATCAAAAGACCAAAATACTGTATTCGAATGGCAAAACAAAATAATGAAACTCACTTTGAATCCACAAGAGAACACACTCTTACAAATGGTCCTTGAATCATGAGGAAGGAAAAAAATGAGATTGCAAATATTTTGACAATTAATGTAAATAGGCATTCTTCATTGAGAAATGTCCTCACTGTGAATACAGCTGTAGTCAGAACAAAATTCATGGGTTGGAACTTCTTATCTTAATACAAATGAACCAGGCACTTAAATTAGGAAACTAGAGAAAGAATACCAAAATAAATCAGAAATAAAGAAAGCAAGAAGTTAGTAATGATGAGGCAGAAATCACTGCATTTTTTGACAGCTTGCCAACAAAACTAACAAAAACACTGAACATAATCAATAAAAGTAAAACTGTGGCTTTGTTCACAATGATAGTTAATGGATAGGCCTGTCAGATAAAATGGCATATTCCCAAGTTAAATTTAAAGTTCAAATTTAAAAAAATTGATGGTTGTTTAGTGTAAGCACAACCTATTTTTAAGACATACTTACACAAAATTACTATTTATTTTTACATGAAATTCACGTTGAGCTGTATGCCCTATATTGTTGTTCCTTGCTTATTCTGGCAATACTATTAATAGAGGAGAATATCTTAAAAGTTTGAAAATCTTGATGAATGAATCTAGATGATTTGTAAGAAATAAAAATTATACAAATTGTTTGAAGACACTGACAAAAAGTGAATAAAGAATTAAGTAGTGAAGATATGAAAAAAAATTGTTAAATATATCCTACAAAAAAAGTACCAGAAATTCTGCTTGCATCCCTGGAGGAGTAAGAAGAACCAGATTTAACCTTCTGCAGTGAAGTGACAGAATATATGAAGCAGCTATTTTTAGATCTGGAAAACAGGCGGTCCGCACCGCACTCCCTGAGAGAGGCGAGTGCAGGAGGTAAGTCCTAAAATTGTCTTGGCTTCATGCTGAAGGCAATTTTCAGCTCCAGGTGCAGGGAAAAGAAATCTACAGAAAGCCTGACTGAGGTGTGGAGATGTGGACTGAAGTTTGCGGGAGCAGAAACAGACAGAAGTTGCAACTCATAGTTCCACGGACAAAGGGCTTACACAGACTCTAAAGCTCTGAAGCCCATCTGGGGAGTCCTTGAGGCTTTGCATACTGAGAAGCTCCACAAAGTGAGGAGAGGAGGACCGAGGAGTTAGAAGCTGAGTGTCCCGCAGTGCATTTGGGGTGAGAGGTCTGAGCTTAGTCACAGTGAGAGCAGGAAAAAACAAACACAAAATATTGTACAAGTACTCTTACTCATGACTCTAGGCTCAAGTGTCTTAAATGGTACATTTGCAATTATATAAAGAAGTAACTTAAGCTCCAGTGGGATTTATTTAGGAGTGCAAAGATGCATTAGATTACTTTAACAAATAATGGATTTATTCAAACAGTACAAGGATGAGCCTATTATTTTAGCAGCTATACTTAGTGAAAGTATAAAAACAAAGAAAAAGAAAATTCCTAAATATGGAAAACAGTAGTCTTCAAAATAAGCAATAACCATTATAGTAAATAATATATATTCTTGTTAAGTTCAGGAAAAAGTAGGTGTTATTATCCTTATTTCACTTTGGTTTCCAAATCTTAATGTACTAAGACAATAGGTAATGACATCTCTATTAGAAAATATATAATTATTACATGCAGAAAAAATGACTACATGCCTAGAAAATCAAATAAATCTAAATGCAAACTGATTCAAACACGTAACAGAGATCAGAGTTCATAAAAGTGTTTGGAAGCAAAGTAAAGATATAAATTGTTAATGAGTAATTAATGCTTAACAGTAATTCTTTTTTTTTTCTTTTTTGACCTTGAATTCACTTCGTAGCTGAGGCTAGCCTCAAACTTGCAGCAATCCTCCTTCCTCAGCCTTCTGAGTACTGGGATTACAGGCATGTGCCACCATTCCCGGCCTTAATATTTGAATAATATTGACAGGAACTGAGAAAAATCTCAGACTGTGTAACATGCCTCAACCTATGTAAGAAGAACAGTATGAGCCTTCATGAAGGCATGATGCTGTTTTGCCTGAATAAATGTAGTAGTTAAGTTATCATCTTCAAGTTCATCTATGTGTCTTCTGAAACTTCTTTATAATCCTAATTTTGTGCTGTTAGAAAATCAGTGGAAGGAGCTTTCTGGGTTTTGGGGGGTCTTTTTCTTTTATCTTTTTAAAGAGTTTATCTGAAAGGTTATGTACACAAGGTTACTAAAAATGCTTTTAAAAAGGCATTTATTGTGGAGCTACTTAACATACCAGATAGTAAGAAGTTCTCTCATAGTATAATTAAAACCTTATGACATTATCATATTATGAATAAATGAATCAATGAAACAGTAAAAGGATCCATGAAATTATTTAAAAGAAAGATTGCATCCGCAGTCTGTGGGGAAGGAATGGATTTAGCATGAATGACGTTGGGACCACTGTGTTTCTCTTTGAAAGGGAAAGCCAGGGCTGGAATTGCTGCTCAGCGCAAGTGTGAGGCCCGTGTCCAGTCCCCAGCACCCAGTGGCTCTCTGTGGGACATATGCATCCAGAAGGAAAGAGCAAGGCTAGAATAAAGGCGCGTGGGTGCTTCCAGACCAGAATCCCATGCAGCCCAGAGGAGTTCGCTGGCTCGTTCCACTCTTCAGATCGCCTCCTGATCTCAGCCCTGCAGTCATGGCTCCTGGAATATTATGCATTAGTGAAGTTTTCCACCCCATTATTACCCCCTTAGTAGTGAATTGTCAGAATAGACCCTCTCTTTTTTACATGTGAAGGTGCTGTTTCTTACCTAAACTGAACCCTGCACTGTGACATGCTCACGGCTGGTAGGAGGCCCCCTAATCCAGCTCAGAGGGACCACTGTGAGACTCAAGGCTGATGTGCCCTTCAGTGCCTCCAGTGTATAGGTGTAGTCATAGCTCATTTCCTTTGAAAAATCATGAAATTGTGATGTGTCTTAAAATCAATGGCATATTACAGTTTAACTGGTAGTGTTTTTTCTTATAGTGTAACTTAGAACTAATGATAATTTAGTTTAAAAAATCAGTTGTTATATGTGATTTAATGAAAATAGCAACCTAAGGGCTGGGGTTTAGCTCAGTGGCCTAAATGCCTGCTTGGCAGGCATGAGGGTTGGGAGTTCAATCCCCGGTACCAAAAAAAAAAAAAAAAAGAGCAACCTGATGCTATTTTACATTGTTCATGTGTTGTGTCATGTAGAACTACATCAGAGCCCTTACCATGACAGCTCACATTGGTTTTGCTTATTTCTTTTACCACTTCTTAATGCGTTACCAACGTCTTAGGAGATTCTTGTCTTAATTTGAAGGCTGTTTGCCAAGAATGGGTATTTACAAAATTACAATATGCCTTGATACTTATTCATGACCCTGACCATGTGACCAGTTTCTTATTTCTAGGTAACTTTTTATTGAGCATCATTTTACTTTGGTTGTCGATTACTTTTCTCTCTTTCCCTACCCCTTCAAACTATTATTTTCTTACTTTGGAAAGATTGCCCGAATTCGATTTCTGACAAAATGTTTCTGAGAGAGGCTAAATTCAGGTTCTGCCACTTAGTAGCTGTACAGCCTGGGGCAGGGACAGCCGCTCTGTCAGCCGCACTGTTGTCCTCTGTAGAAATTCGTTCACCTCAGGGTTTAGTGAAGACCAGCTGAAGAAACACACATGCATGCACTTTCTAAGCTCTAAAGCGCTGACATTTCTGCAGATGATGAATAGTCTCAGAGAACACCTTTACTAACAGCCAGTTTTAACTAATTTCCTGAGCAATGACGCAAAGCACCCCCATGGACTAAGTTAAGCTAGGATGAGTTCTTTTATTTCTACTATAGATCATTATTGTATCTTCTCAGCCCTGATAGTACCCACTCTAGTGTTCAAGTAACCTTAAGGAAAAAAGAGTTGCATCAAGGTCATAACACAAGCCTTTGATAAAGTAAGGGGAAAATACACCTAATTTGTAAGCCAGGCTGCTGGATCATCACCACAATATTTGCCATGCATGTAGTGTCTCCTCTATGTATAATTCCAAAGAGCACACTCTGCTTCTGTAATCTTGTAATCAATCTGCAACCACAGGATCAAGTACAAATTGCTAACCAACGCAGAGCACTATTCATGCCAATATTCTATGAACAATGGAACTGTAATTCCAGTGGAGATTCGGAGTCAATCCCCTGCCCTAGTGGGTAATCACATCTACTGCACCTAAGACAAATTATAATTGGATCTCTTCTTAAACACCTCCTGAGGTGATTTTTTTCCCCCAAGCTTGCAGGAATACTTTCTAATAGTTAGCAAATGTTACTGGCCATGAATTCTTCTTTGTACCTCGAGGAAGTGTCTCACAACACAGAATAACCAATTTTTGCTTATTTTGTTTTTATTTCAACGAAGTGGCACTGGCTTGTGGTACTTGAGATTAAAATACTTTAGTACTTTATTTGACTTGGTTTTAAATACTTTAATAATACAGTGTCCTGTCATCCACAAAGCAACGTTCAAACTCACTAACGTCTCACAGAGGCCTCTCAGAGTCTGCTACTGCCTGGAGGTGCAGTATCTCTTCCTATCACAACCCTGCAAGGATTTGATGTTTAACCCTCTTAAGGCACTTTTAGAAATCTGAGATTACCATGCTCTTTAATATGTCTTATTTTTGCATGTAGGAGTCCATTTCATCGGAATGCCTTCACATTCTTGTAGGCAATTCTCACCTTGATTTCAATGTTCAGTTTAAATAGCACCTCTTAAGTTATTGATTACATTATGCTGTTTCCAAACTTCCTCTGCAGAATTTTATTATTTAAGATGACATTGTTTTGATTTTTACACTTTATTAAGGTGATACTGCTATTTAATTTCCCTTATTCTTCCCTACACTGTGAGAATTGAAGTCTGAGATAAATGTATATGTACTGGCTGGGATGAGTAAACGAGAGAATGGATAAATGAGTAAGTGTCACGACACTCTTCCATTACTCAGAGAAGCAGAAAGGCTTTCGTTGCCATAACTTAGGAGGAGTGTGAATACAAAAACAGGCATGGTCTGCCAAAAGTGTCAACATGCGAAGTAATCTGTGAAATTATCCCTTCTTAAATTACCACCGTCAGAAGTTGCTGGAGGACAATTGCAAATATTTATGTCTTCTTGAGGGACATCATGGCAGGTCCCCCTTTGCCACCCCTAATGTGAAAAATCTTTACTACACCAGAAAGTTAAGCACTGATGTTTTATTATCAAAGAATGATTTCCCCATTAGCTTTCCAGTACCCATCAGCAGGACACTCTGCGGAAGCATTTGCATGCTGGCAACTGGAGATGCATCAGATGCGTGCCATTAAAATGCTCGGGCAGTCTGTCAATCCCATTAGAGATTCTGATGGCCAGAGACGAAAGACAAGATCTACTGAAACAAAATGCTGGTGTGGAATTGTCATATAAATAACCTACATGGTAAAGGTTTTTCTTAATTTTATTAACACCCTATAACTGAGAAGTTATATATAAATATACCCATGTAGAGTTCCATTTTACATACACATGAAATATTATATAAACACATGATATGCATGCATACACACACATAGGAAGTTGTGTGTGTGTGTGTGTGTGAGTGTGTGTGTATGAAGCATTTACCTACAAAAATAAAGTGACTTAGAACCAGGAAGAAGAAACTTGGAATGATACAACATTTTTGTTTCCTGTTGTAGAGGGAAATTCCTTAAATGGCCCCTTATGAGCACTCATCATTATGTTTTCTCAACATAGTCTCTTTCACATAATATACTGATTAAAATTGTTTTGAATCATTTGATCATCTCCATATCCTACCTACTTCCAAAAAATGACTTGTGCTTTCCCTGGCTTTAACTTCTGTCTGGTAAGGAAGAGACTGTTAAATACATTAAAATATATTTGTGCGTCTTTTCTATGAGGTTGATGGGAACAAGGGAAGAAACAAAGGCTCGTGTAATTTGCAGAATGGGAGCCCCTCTCCCTCACCCCCAGTGTTTCTGGTGACAAGTGCTCGATGCCTACAGGACACACTTTTGGGACTCATCTATCAGGATTAGGTCAGTAGCAGGAATTATACCATTGGAGTAGGGGACAGAGAACTTTAGGGACCCTTTGATTAGCACCAGAAGGAAACGGGCTCCTTGGAACAGTTGTTTTCTGTATTTAATGAGACAAAGCAGTAATGATTTCCGTGTATCTGGAATAACTTGAATTAGCTACTGAAGACAGAAATGAAATATAGATTTTTTTATAACAGGGGACATAGTTGATTTCATGCAAACCTTTCAATAAATGGCCAGTAGGTGCTTTCTCAGCCTGCCCTTCTTTCCTCTTTCCTTCCACTCATCTTGTCTTCTCTCATCCCCTCTGTTGCTCCTCCTCTGCCTCTCTTCCCTTTCTTCCTTTATTCCTTCCTCTCTTCCTCCCCCTCCTCTCTCCTCTGTCTCAACCCTTCTCCCCTTCCACCCATTCTTTCTACCTTCTTCTCTCTTTTTCTGTCTCTCCTTCGTTTTCTCTCTCACAACCTTCCTTCCCTATTTGCTTAAGTTGGCTTCAGAAGGGTTAAATAAACACTTCTTGTATTCTCTGACAAACGTATTCTGCTTTTAGGAGTGATGTTTCCATTGTTTGTTTTCCTTTTGTGTATTATTCCATCTGATTCTTATATGATATTATGAATAAATTAGTTATTATTTTGTGCATCAGTGATGACACCAGCTGTCATCTTTTCATTTTTAATTAAAAATATATTTTCTGGCTGTCATCTTTTTTTCAGAAATAGGCTAACAGTTAAGAATGCTGGGATTGGATCATAGGTTTACCCTGTTGTATGACCTTAGGAAGGTGCTCAAGTACTTTAAATCTTATCTTCTACATCTATGAAATAACACAAAAATTTTATCTACTTCATAACTTAGTGGTACCTACTCCATAGGTTTATTGGAAATATTTGATGAAATAAAAAGCATGGACATATGCAATTCTTTCAAACACACACACACACACTTATTTTAGCATTATGTTTTTAGTACTGCAATTAGAAGGTAGGTTGTAAATCAGAAAACTAGGATAAGGTTTGGAAAAGTGCTTATGCATGTTTCATTGCTCCAAACATATTTCAGAATCATCTGTCTAGAATACTTTCTTCTTTTGTTTTGTTTTGTTTTAGTTTGGTTTGGTTTGACTTGGTTTGTTTATTTGTTTGAGACAAAGTCTCACTGTGTAACCAAGGTTGGCTTTGAACTTATGGTGATCTTCCTGCTTCAGCCTCCTGAGTTCTGGGACTGCAGGCACACACCACACACCCAGTTAGAGCACTTTTTTTCCTAACATAGAGCTGGTTTTAACAACTGAGCGTTACTGTCCAACATTTACAGCCTCACAGACAAATTGAGTCTAGAAATTTTCCCAAGAATCTAATCCAAATGATTCTCATAGTTACTAAATTTTTTCCTAAATTGTCATTTTAAATCAACCATTCTATAGGTGAGCATAAACTCTTCATTTTAGTCTATGTGACAAAGAGGACACAGCATAGGATTGTACTGCAAAAATTTTTTTGTCTTTTTTTCTCTTTCTTGACTCTGGATTTCAATTTAAATTACAAACAGTGTTGTACTGATGAATATTGTCCACATCAACAAACTATGTACGAGCTGTTAATTGAGATTTTCATAGAAGAAAAGCTAGCAAAAGATTGTTGTGGAATATTATAAATGAAAATTGATGATGGTTTACTTAGTTTTGGTAAATTAGACTTACATAAAACATTACAGATATTCTTGGCTTACTCTGTGGTTTAAATTGATTGATGTTAGAACATATTCATGAAGTCTTTCCTAGATCGGTTCATGAACAGAATTTCCCTCACCCATTTTTCCCACTGTGCTAGTCACGACTCCATTGCTGATAATGACCGAAAACCAACTCAAATGATTGTTAAAAATTGAGGTCAGTGTGTGATGTGTTTGGTTTCTACTATACTCCAGGAATCAGCCTGTTGACCTGTTTTCTGGCGTAGCTGAATTGAGGGATTTGTATCTTGTCTTTAGGACTCATAACTTCAATATATTACTCAAGTCTTTTGTTGTCTCAGTTGGTTTCTTTTTAAGGAAATCCTGTACTCCATCTCCCTCAGAGTAGCTGCTCCACTGGAAAGGCCACTTCTTTTTCCCAATGGCTCAAAAGTAGCCTTAGGATCGATGGATAAATGCAGTTCAAACCTTCTAGGGGCAGGGTCAGCCCCATTCTAGAGACACATAGATTGGAGATAGTTAATTCCTTCAAGGATTACTGAGTGGCTGATAGCAGCAGAAGAAAACACGCTGACTAAGCAAAACCATGCAGCTGTTCACATCTCTGCAAGCTCGTGGTCCCCTCCCTCGGAATCCTTCCACCATGGAGCCCTCATTGCTGAATCTGACAAAGAAAAGACTAAGCTGGGACTTAGTCCATGAGGGAAAACTAATGATTTCAGAAGAACCTGAACACAATCCTCACCCTCAACCATTTTTGTCTACCAATTTATATAATTCTTGTCTACTTATTGACCAGTGTGATGGGAAGGAGGTATGAATTTGTCAAACAAATGTTGCATATGTTGAGATGCCACATTTAGTTACATTTTAATTATTAAAAAACAAACTAGAGTGAAATGAACTTACACAAAAGCCAATGGACACCAGACTGCAGGAGAGAGATGAATTTTCTGTGAGCCTCTCTGTACCAGCAGGTCTGTATTTAATAATTTATATGCCAAATCTCCCATTAAGCACAAGTAGGTAGCTTATTTAGTTTTTTAAATGTACTTGCAAGTAGCAGTCTCTCTCCTTGCTTTCTTTATTTTCTTGAGGAATTCAACCTGCAGAAACCAATATACTTCTTCGGGTTTCTTAATTTGTGGTATCCTGGGTTTTCTAGAGTAGTCCCAATTTGACACATTCATATTGCTTGAATAAAGGAGATTTGTGATATTCAGTTAAAAGGGTTTTGCCATTGTCCCTTGAAAGCATTTGTATTTTTTCAAATGCAAACATAATTAGACACACTTCCTAACTTGTGGCTCAAAAAAATGTGGCCTTGCTTGCCTAGTGGGCTGTGTCCTAGCGTCACTTGGTGTGGGTGCACTGGTGAGGAGAGCCATCTTTTCTTGGTCACGAATCATGCCATGTACCAAAGAAATGTGGGGTGGAGCGGAAGCTTTCCTCATGTACCTGAGGTCCTAGAGTTCTCCTGAGCAGCACAAAGAGAAGAAAATGAAGGGGAAGGAGAAGCGAGCTCCGCGGTACAGCCTTACTATGCACACAGCACTGGGCATCGCTTTGTGATACATTAAACAGAAGACACAGCTTGGAGGGTGTCAAGATCCGGGCTGGGACAAACAATTCCTAAGAAATCAGCAATGAGCACCTCAATTGGTAAACATATACTTCTCCTGGAAGTGTAGAATGATACGGTTTTTTTTTTCAGGACAATTTATCAAAGTTTAGCAAAAGTTAAAATGTAAAATCTATAAGGATTTAAAGCAATACTACCAAAAAAAGGTATGAAAATTTAAAACCACAGATGTCAATTGAGGAAGGCAATTCTCAATATGAAATAAAATCTTTAACAACAGAGATCGATGAATTGTACAAAAATCATTTTTCTACATGATAAAACAATAAAGTCAAAAGACAAACAGCAAATTGTAACTTATAGTTCACCCAAGAACTGCTTTTAATATATAAAATCTACAAATCAGTAAGAATATAAATAGTAAACTTATAGAAAAAATAAAGAGCACAAATAGTCAGATAATTAAGTCCAGGTGTCTTTTAAGCATATGAGACTACATTTATTCATGAGAGGTGATACTCAGAATAAAATACCATTTCACCTACTATTTGACAAAAATAAAAAAAAATTCTTAATACCACATACGCATCTGGTAATGAGAAAACATAAGGAAACTTTCACTCCTGTCCATTTCTGTTGGAGATGTAAACTAGTACAACTTCTATAAAGAACAATTCTGCAATTAGTTATCATATTTTAAAATATAGTCACCTTCTGATTCAATACTTATTTCCTAAAGCATATCCTTCTTTGGACATATTTGTACTTTTGCCAAGTAATGTATATACAAGTTTATTTACTGCAACATTATTTGAACTAACAAAAATATCCATGAAAGGGAGACAGCTGAATTACAGGAGGGCACACTTCTCCCTGAATACTGTCTGGGTGGAGTAAGCAGGGCCTTGCTGCCATCTTCATAGCTAGAACCCCTTCAGCCAGGGAAGGGGAGCACAAGGCATTGCATTTCTTGCCGTGCGATGTATGATAGAAAAACACAAAGAATGATTAAATTTTAAAACTTAATTCTAGTAAAAGACAAATTGCCATTAATTGCCTCTCAAAATACCCCCCTTTTGACCATGCATATCTCACTTTTGACATTTCTGAAACAGCTCTGAATGTCATCTTTTGTGAGTGTCCTCAGTTGTATACTTGTGTCCCGAACGGACCTGAAAAGTCTACCTTTCATCACCGTTTTGACTTTGGGGAAAAAGCCAGAAGTCACGTGGTGCTGGATCTGGTGAACAAGTTGGATGAGAACACTCTGCACTGTTCTTATGATCCTGCCTTTCCATCAGATGGCCCTGGGCCGCAGTATCCACGATGATTTTCATCACATCTTGTAAAGATACTAACAAAAAAGGACTTTCAGAAATGCTTCAGAAATTGACCAGAACAGTGGGATAAGTGTGTTTCAAGGGAAAGAGGGTATTTTGAGGGGAATTAATGGCAATGTGTCTTAGTATTTTTAAAATTTAAACAATCACTGTCTTTGTAATCACACTGCACATACAAGATAAACTCATAAATGATGCTGTCTCTGGAATGGAAACTGAGTAACTTTCAAGCAGGGATATTGGAAAAGATTGTTTTTTCATAAATACTCCTTATAACTTTTATTGTTGTACCATGTGAATATACTCAACCTTCAGAACTTAATGTAATTTTTTAAAATATAAAAATGGTATCTATGAGTTGATATAGAAATTCTAGCACTAGAAGTTAACTTCACAGCATAATTTGTCAGTAGAACTTAAAAAAGAGACTTCCTTGTGTGCTGGTATAGAGTGTTATCTAAGACAAAGTTTATAGACAATAAAAGTCTGCAAAAACAAGTAGAAAATTATATAATATATGTATTTCATAGAAAAAGTAGAAAACATCAAGTCATATTAAAATGTATGGATATATACACACATACACACACACAAACATATAATGTTTGTCTAGGCACAGAACATCTATGTTTGTGTGGAAATACAAGTATATGGGCTGGATACCTGGCATGGATCAAAGACTTACTTTGCAACCTAACACTGTGTATACTTAATGCATAAATTCTTATATCCAGATTATAATTATTCAAACAAAAAGAGAAGACAGAAAGACAAGGACAAACATGTAGCTTTGCTGGTTTGCGAACAGCTGAATTGACCTTCTGGATAAGAGAACCATGCCGAGATAAAATTAGCGTTAACAGAAGAGCCAAGCTCTTAATGTGTGGCGGCAACCTCCCAGAGATACATGTGGGCCCTGTTTAATTCTAAAATGACCAGAGAGACAGGCAAGGCAATCACAGAAGATAAATGACTTTGTATTTTGAGCAATAGCAAGCTTATTTTTAAAAAGACATTCCGTTTATAACGCTGGCTTTTCATTGAAAATGTTACACTTTTTGTATCCTTCCATGGTATTTGGCAGACACAAAAATTATGCAGAATTTTAAAATATTCGGAACACGAGGGACACATGCCACAAGCCCAGCGACCTTAAAGAGTTTTCCAGGCAGATGTATCTGAGTCGGTTGCACAGGGCCGATGTCCTTGGCCGGCAGGCGGGTGAGCAGCTGGCTCCGCGCCCCTCCACCGCAGCCAGGCTAGGGGTGTGCACTGGCTCTAGATTTAGGGAGCAGGGAGGGAGGCACGTCAGGGTGGAGCTTGTTTAACAATCAGAACTAAGCAATGCTTAGGCAAAGGGGCACCAAAAGCTAACGCCAAAAGAACAGAAGTGTCCACGCATGCAGGAGTGGACTGAGGGGAAGAAGACAGAAGAGAAAGCATGGGGGTGACATTTCTGTGTTCCTTTGGCCCTGATCATTCCAGGTGAGCATCCTCAGTGGGAGAAACCCTGAACCTCTGACTTGGTTCTTTGACGCCCTGATTCCTTTCTTCCCTGTATCCCGCTTAACACATCTTTCCCGTTGCAGTTCATACTTGAAATGATACAGACATGAACATCATCACTGGTAGGAAACCAACGGGACATGGATACTTTAAAACTTTTAAAATCAGAGGATGGAAGCCATTTCGTGTGTTACAGAAAAATCAAATTGCTGGCTGAGGTTTGAAATAGTCTCTGTTACTCTCTGTGAAGCGTGGGGATTGAAGACCCCGGGCACCAACCTAATTAAAATAACTGGGCTAAAGAGTGAAAGGGAGGCTGCAGCAGTTAGCACATTCCCATTCTGTAACTAAGGTGCTTTTCCTCAGTCAAAGGCTCACCCCCCTCCACACAATAGGACGGATGGCAGGGAATCTGGCTGTCGGGTGACTGGGGAGTTTGGACCCCACCCCCCCACCCCCGCCTGGGTCTAACCTCCAGGGACCCCTCTCCTCGCTCACCATTTTCCCTTCCTTAAACCTTGGCAGGTAGTTTGTCAAACTGATCTTAATCAGATCACTGTGTAATTACAGGGGACTGTCAGGATATTTTTGGTTGCCATCTTCTAACAAAATGCAGATTGCGTGGCATGTATACATAGAATTACTCTATAATTTAAAGTAAATTGACATTTAATTTCAATTTAATTACACAGGAATTACAGACATGACAGATACAGTCTAATTAGGAAGCAAAGTATAAGAGTCTGCTTATGGCATAGAAATCTATATCATGTCACACTTTTAGCAAAACTGAAATGATTTCTCCGGCTTTCCATAGAGCACATGCAATAGCGATAGTAACAAACCCATACTCTCGGCCATCTGCCATATGCACATCTATTATCTCATTTAATACTAGCAATAAATGCAGGCAGCTGGCGTGATCATCTCCATGGCACAGATGGCAAGACTGTCCTTTGGAGACATTAGTGATGTGCCAGTGTCGCAGAGGGGTGGGGCAGTAGAGGTGCAGTTTAAATTCAGTTCCCCTGGACTCTAAAGCCATGTTCAGAAACATTTGCTCCTCCTCACTCTCACCAGCTCTGGGGAGCTGGGGAGAGCAGGAGTCTTGGGGTAAAAGTTGAGGCCCTTTCCTTACCTGCCTGAGCTATGTGGGGCTGTGGCCTGGAGTTGGATTTTTTTTTTTTTTTTTTTTTGCAGCACTGGGAATTGAACTCACAACCTTGCACCTGCCAGACAGGAGCTTAAGTCACGGAGCCAAACTCCTGGCCCTGGTTTTTCGAGGTAGGGTCGCACTATGTAGCTCAGGCCAGCCTTGCGCTCGCATTGTAGCCCAAGCGGGCCTCGAATGGAGTTGGATATTTATTCTCCCTCCCTTCCCCTCCTCCCTTCCTCTCTTCTTTTCACTCCACAAATGTTTGTCCAGATGGGCACCCACCTCTGCAGGTGGTGTTCTGGCTGCCGGATGTTAAGTGCCAAGGGAAGCTTAGTCCCTTTCTGCACAGGCTGTTTTGAGGGCCCACTCAGCACCTGGCATTTGAAATGGACCACAATACTTAGCTGCACACACAGCGTTACTGGGGTGCAACCCCGTGGGAAGAAGCACAAGGCTTTGGGAAGGGCTGCCTGGGCTGGATTTCATGCAGGCCTCACACCTGGGACTGCTTCATCCCGGCTTCCAGTCTGCAGGGTTTCTGCTTCTCTCTTGGTGGGGTTTCTGCTTCTCTCTTGGTGGGGTTTCTGATAGAAAACCCAGAGGTCTCTCTCTGTCTGCTGCAGGGCTCTCTCTCTCTCTCTCACTGTCTCTGTCCTCTGATCTTTACCACAGTTTAAAAAAAAAGTCACAGCCTGCTTTCCAAGGACTACGCCTGCAGTCTTCAATGACTGTTGCATTTTTTCGTTCTAGATAAGTTGACAAATATCCTTCAACTAAACAGCTTTCTTTTCTTCTCTCTTTCTCTCTCTCTCTCTCTCTCTGATGTCTTACATCCCTCACTTAGTTATAATCCCTTCCATGGGCATAATGCTTTACAATTTACAAAAGGCTTTTCCTGCAATCCCTCACTTAATTCTTAAGCACAAATCTTCGAAGAAGTCAAGCCAATATTTTATTCTATCCAGTGTTCAGGTGGGGAAACCAGTAACCGTGGGCATCCACGGTAGTCATCACTTTCTGGACTTGTCAGTGGGACTACTTGTCTCAAACTCAGCTCTTCTGGGGTCAGAGCTAACCCTTGCCTCAGGACACCAGTGGCTGGTTTTCCAATGGGGCCCCTTTGCTACTTTTTCCTTTTTACCTCCATTTTCAGCATACAGCTGCAGAATTATTTACTTTTTTCCTTAAATTTATTTAACAAAACTACTCAAATATATTATTTTAAAAGATAACTTTATGTTATTATCTCATATGCATAGCCAACATTTCTTTGTAGGAAGAGAAGACAAACATAAGTTCACATGTGGTAAGCATGGGGCGTCCTCCCTAGTTACTGCTAGTTACTACTGATACTTGTGGAAGGGTCTCATCCTGGTGTTGGTTCTTCATTGACAGAGGACCTTTTTAGAGGTGAGACACCTGACATCTGTCGGCCAACTCGAAGTAGAAACTTGCTCCTTGATATGACCATCAACAGTCAGCACTCAGAATCAAAAACAGAGGACAATTTTCTCCGTTGTTTTTTTGATGCTTGTCTACTCAAAGCACCTGAAATTGCCTGGTGGTGAGCATGATTCCAGCCTAACCACTCTGTTTCACCTGATAGTGACCCTCCTTATCCCTCAAAGAGTGCCCGGAAGCTAGTGTCCTGATGCTGGGTTCAGCTGGAAGACATCAGCCTAACGCAGAGCATTCATGTTTAGGATGCAGCCTCTCCAGGTCTTTTCTCAGCCCAATGCAAGCAAGTGGCCAATGCCCGGTTGTAAGTATAGCACAAGTGAAAGAGAAAATGGGTTCCTCCTGAGTTTGGGAAACCTTGGTGAGATTGCTTAACCTCCCCAGACTTAGATTTTGACCTCCCACCAATCACACTTGCAAGGTTCAGATTCTGTTGGCTTATGGAAAATCAAGTCCCCTATGCTAAGAAATGGAGCATTTTGAGGACATCAACTGTCTCCTTGAAGATATATCTTGATGAAATGTAAATGATGATGCAAATGAATCAAACCCAATGGATTAATCAAATCATTAACATATCAATCATTACCAAGTGGAATTGATATGAAAAATCAAATGAAATTTCCCCTGTACATCAGAAGTTCTTATATTGCACTGTCTTAATGTTTTTCTAGCACAAAACAGAAAATAAGTAAGAATAAATTAATACAAATAATAATAATCTTGACCCTCCTTGTAATTCCAATTTTAAAGTGAAGAAGAGAAGGGTACGTATGAAAAGATGCTTCCATTTATTTAATGCACTCAGTCTGAACATAACCAGAGAGTTCTCCATATCTAATACATGGTCACAATCATAGTTCCTGGAATCATCCCTCTTTGTTTGATTGCTTTCTTAGCCTCAGGAAAATGAAATCTAGGAAGGAGCAAGTCACTTTTAAAAACACACTTAGAATTCATCCTCAATCTGCAGGAGATAAAAATCAAAGAATGTATTGCTTTACCTTTGCCTTTTCTTCAGTTTAAAAAGATTGTACACAAACAACAAATCTGAACATCCAAGAGGTTAGTTAATCAAAAAGAGATCAAAAGCCGAAAGAGATTCTCTACACAGAACAGGATGGCCCAGGGACAGGGCTCTATAAAGAGCCAGTTTGTCATGAGGTGGTGAGGACAGAGACAGCAAGCAAATGAGAGCATTTCTAGGAAGTAGGAAAGTATTCACCAGGTCACACACTCCCTGCATCGGGGATTAGAAAGGAAATTTACCATTCTGCACCAAGCCAGAAAGAGAGAAGAAGCTGCTGTGGCTAACCCTGCTACCTTTGTGCAGAGCTCGGATGGGGGTAGAGAGGGCTGCTGTACCCTCCTGCCTAAGGATGCTGAAAGCACAGCTGACCTGCAAAGTGCCAGTTGTGAGCACTCAGAAAGCTTACCGTGCTGGTACAATTACCACCAAAACATGTGAGCTGATCCATTTGTTTACTGTGCTTGGGATTGGACTCTGGGCCTCACACATGCTGAATGTGTGCTCTACCACTGGGTTACATCCTGAGCCCTTCGTGTTTATTCTTATTGTATCTCAGTAACCCTACCCCTGGGTAGTCTCCCCTCTTAAATGTCACTCTGTGTTTTGGTTACCCAGTGAGAAGACGTATTGCTTGATACTATGTCCCCCCAAGACCTCATATACTTTGGACAAGGCTGAGTCTGGCATTTGTGATTGGTTTGTTGTGGGTGCTGGGATTGGTGGTGTGAGTGCTGCACCCACCCAGGGGTAGAGCTGACATACAGCGTAAGGGAGGCGGGTCTTCTTCTTTTCTTGTGTCATCTCTCTCTCTCTCTTGCTGAGTTCCCATGTCTTACTGTTTGGCGACTGCCATGAATGGCAGCCCTGCCATGTCATGCTGCCTTGGAGCCAACTGAGTATGGACTGAAACTCCCAAGAAACTGTAAGCAATAAACCTTTCCTTCCCTAATTTTGGGCTTCAGGTATGTTGTCTCAGCAACGAGTAAAAGTAACTAAGATAGAAGAAGACCCATTCTGTCCAAATCTGTGCCTCTGGACTGCCTGGTCTCAGCTCTCATCAAGGCCTAGCAGATCAAAGGAGCGGGGTGCTCAGCCAGGGGCTGGTGCAGACAAGCAGGCAAGTGGCGAGTGCTGAGCGGTGGGAGCGGCAGGGCTTGCAGTGAGCCACACCCTGCATGCTCACTAGGGCTGCCAAGTGGAAGGTATTGCTAATCCCAGAGCCTGCCCAGTCAGACTTCTGGGGAGCACTCCTGCCAGCTGGAAGAGCTCCCCCTTTGCAGCCCTTGTGAGGTTTGATGAAGGAGCTGGGAAAGGCAATGGAGTTACTGTTTGAGTATGATTTATGCCGTGTGCGCCCTCTCTCTTTAAACCTCCCCTGATCAAATAAAATGAAAAGGATATGCACCCTGAAGGGAGTCCTAACTATCTGAGGTCAAAATAATGTGCAAAATAAATTATTCAGGAAGGCAGCAGCCAGGAGAGAGTACATGCACCCTTGGGTTACACACCTGAAGCCGTGTAACGCAAAGCCTTAGAACTGAGACCCTTGCATCTCCTACACTGCGCACTGGCTGATCCTCAGTAACCAGCCAGAGACTCCACAGTGCAGTGCTCCTGGTGGTCACTGCAGTGTGTTGGAATTGGCATGTGAATGAGTATTAGAGAAAGTTCCTATATGAGCAGAGCAGGTTCTGTTTGAGATGGGGTGAGGAGGGGGCTTGGGAGTGCACACCAGAACTTTTCAGCAGGCCTCACTGTCTCCATAGCACCTCCATGAAAGTCTTTTGTTACTAAATCTCTTCTTACACAGGAGGCCATGCTGCCAATGGCCAATGGACCCCAGCAAAAAAATTGAATACGGGTGGTAAATGTGGTAAAAAGCACTGATCTGGCAGTCTGCAGGTCTGCACCTTGAGATGGTTCTTCAGTTTATTAGTTAAAGAACATTGATCAAACCACTTAACATTTCTAAACTTTGACTCACTTGCTGTGCAGTGACCTTTCTAACTCCATTATTATAGTGGGGTCAGAAAAGGTAGGATTTCAGCCTTTATCACAGAGCCATGTGAAGCTTGAGATGAGATGCGATGTATGTGTCTTGGTAAAGCTCAACTTCACACATAGATAATTATTCTACTCTGACTCTTTCCAGATGTAAAATCCAATGCCAAGGATAATTGGAGAAGCCTATTCTTGTGGATTCTTAATATTTTCATGAATCAAATGGAAAAATCAGACCAACTGTAAAACTATCTCATACAGTGGAGGATTTTCCAATGCCAAAATAAAAAATGTTAGTATTCTAGAAATTGATGAAAATAAAAGGAAAGCTTCAAGATCATTAAATGTTTAACTTGCTATTTTTTTGCTCTTTGGAAAAAATTTTCAAAATTGATGTTCTATTGTCCTGTTTCTATGCATAATTAAAGATCCCTTTTTACCATTCAAGATAATTTCAATAGGAATTAATGTCGCCACTCTGTTTTCACTGTGCTAGAGTCATGTATTAATAAACCCGAGTTTACACTGTCTGGTTCTTGAACAATTAGGAACTATAAACATATGCTTTCTGGGAAAAGTAGTCATTTGCCTCACTTTCATCTGGACTAAAATATGATCATTTCCCCAGCAAAGTGAAAAACGAAAAAAGGCTGCCCTATGTTTAACACAGTTTGATAACGCTGGGGCCAAAGTGAGGAAAGAATAAAGGGACTTGGGCACTGAGTATGGAGGTTGCCTCAAGTTTGCATTTTTAGGAAAGGACTCTGGGAACTTCCTTACTTTCAGCTTCCTCACTTTTGGAGGCCAGCAGATTATTTCTATTTTTCATTCTCGAGTTTGCCTTTAGGATTTTTGAATACCTTTTGAAGCAACTTTCCTTTTTCTTTTCTTTTTTTTTTTAGGTACTCAACCACATTTTAACTTATGATTTCAAATCAAGAGTTGCTCTCATTATTTTTGGTTATTCAGAACCTTAAATTTTAATTATGTGTGAGTCCAGTAGTGATTATCCCCTAGGATTTCACACGCCGAGTGTAATGTTGCGAAGCCGGGTATGTAGTTACATGTTCTCAGTGAAGTGATGTTTTAAATGTACTGAGAGACTTCTTCTAAGGCACGATGAATCCTTTTTTAAAGGAAATTGTCACTTCCAACTAGTAATTATTCTTGACTTTCATAATTACACATCTAGATTAAAACTGGAAACATGTCTGAAAAAAGTTGTCAGTGGATGGAAAAGTGTTGCTCAACAAATAAAAATTCTGTTTACCATTTAGTGTCACATCACCATCATTGTTGGGAAGTGGTTGTAGTCTTTGATTTAATAAAATACACCAGCTTAGTCCCTGAGGCTGGCTTCCAGCGAAGAGAGGGTGTGTCTGGGAGGAGAGGGAGTGGCGTCCTGGAACACACTGTTTACCTGCACCATCTGCTTTCTAAGAACCTCTCTACCTAGTCAGTGAGCCCAGGGAGTGAGTCAGTCTTTGTGAGGGGTGGGGAGAGAGAGAGAAAGAGACAGAAAGAGAGAGAGAGAGAGAGAGAGAGAGAGAGAACGCAAACCTCGGCATTGTGGGTATGTGAGCAGGTACAGAAATGTATGCATGTGTGTTGTCGTGTGTGCAGGTGGATACCCTTCCTTTGAGGGCATGCCTTTGTGATTGTGTGTGTGTGTGTGTGTGTACACATATAGGCACTTAATCTGTGTGGTAGTAGTGAGTGGACAGAAGGAGGAGGAAAATTCTTTTTGTTCTTTCCTCAAGTCCAATGCAGCTTTTGTGGTGGCAAAGTTAATGACATTTGGTGTGATGCTTTTTCTAAAGTATAACTCAGTTCCCACACTCACAGAATTAGAGGGAAGGCAAAGGGAAAAAAAAAGATTAGTAGGTTTGGTAGAAGGTAAGTTGCTATTACTATATTCTGTAAACATGACATTGTCCCGCTAAGATGATTGTGAATCAGGATGATGCTGTCATAAGGAAGAAGACTGACAAGGAACCCTTTTTGGGGGGAAAACTTCACCAAGGAGCTTGTGTTGATTAGGAAGCCACGGTCAGGAGTGCTGGAGGGGACACATGGCCTTGGACACAGAGTAGCATCACAGCACAATATCCAGAGATTTCAAGCTTGCACTTCAGGTCCTGAGTTTTATTTCAGCATTCTGGAATTTAAACCTCTGGCTCCATCTCTTACTAGTTAGTGGCAGGACAACTCTCCTGAACCTCAGCCTCTCCCTGTGCAGCATAAAGACTGTCGTGTCTTCCTCTCAAGAAATGAAATGAGTCAAACTGGGGCTCACGAAATGACTGCTCCACAGTCCTCTGAATTCTACCCTTTAGTGACTGCTTTTATGAGAAATTAGAACTAGGTATAAAGAACTAGGTTCCCTTATGTGACTTAATTATCACTCCCATGCAGAAGCAGGCAACAATCTCAGGAAGATTAGAGCCCTGCATTACGGATATTTCTCATCTAATTGGGGTCAATAAACAGCCATTCACCACTGCTTCCAGCAGTGCTGCACCCAGAAGCCTCTCCTTCCCAGGAACAGACAACCAGTCATGGGATGCAAACGAGAGTGCTTCGGGAACAAAGGCGGAGTGGTCTCAGGATCGGGGAGGACTCACTGGCCTTTCCACTCGTTTTTCTTTTTTTCAGTATTGCAAATTGAACCCAGAGCTTGCATACTGAGCTGCACTCCAAGCCCCTCAGTGTCACCTCCCCTTTATTTTAAATTTGGAGATAGAGTCTCAACTAAGTTACTAAGTTGCCCAGGCTGAACTTGAACTTGTGATCCTCTTGCCTTAGCCTCCTGGAATGCTGGAATCACAGGCAGGCGCCACATGCCCAGTGTGGTCTCTGCAGTTCTGTGAACCTCTCCAGATTCCTGTCTGCAGACCAGTGGCTTTCATGGAAGGACACATGCTTTCATGTAGTTTGGGGGTTAAGAGCATGGCTTTCCCCTTAGATGACCCTGACTGAAAGCCTAGCTCTGAGATTCACCAGCTAAGTGACCTTACCACATTTTTTAGTCTCACTGGGTTTTAGTTCCCCTATCTGTAAAGTAATGTTTATGTTATATGGTTGTTATGTGGATTAAAGAAGTTTGTATGTGTCAACCGACTGGCTCACAGAAATTAATAAACATCAGCTTTGACTATTAGATGTGGCAATCATTGTAAAACAAAAACAAACAAACAAACAAACAAAAAACAACGAAACCACCCTGAAGCTAAACTTCAGGCATATACCTGGTCTGCTGAATGTATTTAAGAAGATATAGGAAAATGAAGTCTGGAGCACTTTGGAGTAATGAACCTTAGAGTCACAGATCCAAAAATTGCTCACAGGTATCCAAGACAATAGCTCTAGAAATAATCAATAGACCATGGACCAAACTGAATTGGAAAACTTCGCAGGAAATTCCTGTTTCCTTATGGCAGTCTGGTAATTTCGATTTATATCTATTGTATACTCAGTAGGAAAAAAAGTATTTTTCCATTTTTCTTTTGCTTCTACCTGCTAGTCTCCAAATTCACAATCAACACATCAATCGACACCCTTACTGCCAATGAAATGGAAACCTCATTTTCCCTTTATAATCAATCTGCATGGTCTAGTGGTTAAAATTACATGTTTTTGAGTTAACTACCTCTGAGTCTGATTTGAGGCAAATGGCCTGAACTCTCTGAGTCCATTTCCTCATCTTTAAAGTGAGGTGGTTATGGTGTCTGCCTGGCAATTTTTCGGAGAATTACTTGATCAAGTGAAGGAAAATCTTTCATAATAGGCTGTGGAATTTATTAATTATTCAGTAAGTATTATCTTCCATAATATTTCTAAAATTTCACCAATGGGGCCAAGGGTATGGGAGCCTACAGCGAAGAAAGGAATAACCGTCAGCTTGTGAAGAAGCCAAGCAACAACCAGAATGGGAAACACCACCATCATCCTAGGGAACACACCCTCCAGGGTGTATCCAAGGAGTCTGTCCTCAGCATGGCTTTCTCTGGGTTAGGACCTGTAAAGCCAGGAGGAAGGCTGGCTGCATAAGGTTCAGAGCCACATGCAAAAGGAAACTGCAGAGGTTCTTGTTCAAAAACCATTGAGAACTTCAGGATGGCAGCAACGAAGCAGTAAACAAAATATGGAGTGCTGCCGAGCCAGGACTCTGCAGCTTCTTGGTTTGCATGCAGTAGAAGCTGGCTTTGGTGAGGATGAGGGAGAGTGCAGAAGAGGGTCAGCAGCAGCATCAGTTTCGCCCTATTAAAACAGCCCTGTTGGTCTCAGAGCACAAGAGGCACATATATGCAGGCACACCCGCACTGGTGGCCACCGGAGCCCTTCATTTCATAAGCCTGCCTCTGGAGGGGTGTGTCCCTTACTGTACAAAGCAGGGACAAGCGCGCTGCTGCTCGTTTGCTCAGTTTTGCAGTTGCCAAAAGAAGGCCAACACTTTAGCAGCACAATGCAAAGGAAAATTTACTGGCTCTTTCCAGTGGTGTGTGCTTTCTGCAGAGTTAATCCCAGTACACTGGAGGAGGAGCAAGGACATGTGAAAGACGCCTTGGAAAGGCTCCATGTTGCAGTCTCGACTCCTAATAACACGGGCTGCCCCCACCAGTGCCTGGCACGGCTTCCTATAATACATCAGCTCAAGGAGGCAGAGGAGGCTCCCTGCCAGCCTCTCGGAGCTCTCTTCATCTGCCGCGGCTAAAACACCAGCCCTGGCTCCCCTGCGGGCCTCCAAGCTCTGCAGCAAATTTCTGGCTTGGGATTGAAGGAAGCAAGGGCTTTGTGGGAAAATGTGCTAGGTGAAGGGGAGGGAAGGTGTCCAGGGTTGGGGAACTTCAGTGGGAGGGACTGGATGGGAGGGACGATGAGAGAAGGCGACTGGACAGAGCGAGCTGTTAATCACACAGCTAAGCCTCCTTGCCAAGAACACGCACTCACTCCTAAACTGCCAAAAGGCCTGATTGAGCAACTGCTATCTGAATGCAGGGCAAGAATTCACTCCTGCAGTTAGGCAAAGCAATTAAAAGCAATATGCAGGTTACAGTAGAGAATAATGCATACCAAGACCCAAAGTCCTTTCAAATACCGATGATTGATGATACATTTGTTCACCTGTGCAATGTGAGAGACGGTATTTCAGTCCTCCAGCATGCAAGGTTCCCTCTTCCATCTTATTGCAGGAGCTGCACCAGTGAAGAAAAACCCCTGCATCTTCTAATGTCTCTTTGACACCTGAAATGAATTGACAAGGCCTCTCGCACTTCATCTCTCCTTTAATCCTTTGTCACAACATCCAGGGAATTCAACTGCATGACTGAGCCCATGAAGGGTTGTGTGTTAATCTAGGTTCAATGGGATATGAAAGCCAGGTGTGAGGTTCTGATTTTATGTGTCTTGGTAATTGCTTTTCACAGGGTTCTGTGCAGCCTGTATAATGCAGAATTGGAAAAACTTTACAGTAAATGACGCCCACTTTGATAGGCATTCAGGACTTTTCATGGAAAGGGGAATGGGTGTTAATGGGTGGGCAGTAGAGAGTGGATTTCTGGAACTGTGATTATCTCTTCTTTTGCCATTTTAATTTTTTTATTTTGTCTTTAAAGCACATTCAGTTGTGTTTTGAGGATTTTTACTCCCGCTGAGAAAAAGTAGGTGAATATATCTGTGGCATTTGTGTTCACAAGTTCTGCTTTGTTTCTCTGCTAAATTTTTAGGAGTTAGCATCTTGAAAAATATTTTAAGAAGGCTTTGCTCCAAAGTTCTTGGTCCCCTAACAAAGACATTTTTGGCTGACATATATTACATAAAACTTTCAAAAGTCTTCTGAATAAAGACATAAGACCATAACAAATGGGATGAACCCATGAGAGATTTACTTTTAGTTCATTCTATGAATTAAAGCTACTTGATAACTTCCCTGACAAAGGATTACTGGAAAAATTTTCTTTGCATTAGTTTGAACAAGCAAAAATTAAATATCATAATTTATGCTTCCATTATAGAGTTTTTCTTCTTAAAACAAGAGACTAATGTAAACTAATGTAAAACCAGTTGTATAATCTGCTAAATATAAATGGTGATAAATTGTATTTTTATACCAAGTGTTCATCTTAAGAAGCCCCATGAATTGCAAAGATTATTAGGTCCAATGCTGCTGTCTGGAGTGACAGTGACATTGAATAAACCCCAGAAAGTAGTGGAGTTGATGGAGGGTGGGGATAGCAGGCCAGGCCTACAATGCCCCATAGCCCGAAGCCAATCCCCCGACTGAGAGTTGTTTAGACCCTGGAACTGATCCTTCCCAAGGTGAGTGGAGGAGAGTAAGGTTGAAGTATAGTTCATTGATGAATTTGCTATAACTGTATTCAATCACATAATGATGAATGCTTTGATGATTTCTGGCCTTTTGTTACTCTAAACAGTGTGGAAATGAATGCACCCATGTGTATGCCTTTGGATGTTTTGTGGATTTATATGGCCTTAGAAGAGCCAGGATCTTGTTGAGTCAATGGGTACTGGGTGCATGTGCATTTAAACTTGCCAATTTTATGTTCTAATGAGGCTGTACTGATTTATCCACCTGCCAGAATTTTATGAGAATAGCTATTACTTCACATGCATTCCAATAACATGGTGCTCAACTTTTTGGTCTTTACTCATCTTCTTGGTGAAAATGATATCTCTATTACTTGCCTTTGTTTTCTCATAAATAGGAAAATGGACTTTTGGTGGGTTATTCGTTTTTCTGAAAACTCTTCACATTCTATGCTCTTTCCATTTTTGATTGCTGATTGTATTTTACTGAGTTAATAAGGTTTCTATATATTAATAAAATCATCCATTTGTCTATCATATATGTTGCAAATACCATTGCCCATGTCTTTTATTTTTATTTTAAAGAGGATAAAACCAAGGAAAATAAAACAGAATAAAACCAATCAAAATAAACCAGTGTAAGTGATACAGGACTTCAAGGCCTTACGAAATCAACAATAGTTACCATAATGCCTTTTGTGGTCTTCAGAATAGCTACAGATGTAGTAAAATTTGAACAGAACAGAATAGAATAGAAACAATCAAGACAAAACAATTGAATGCAATAAAGAACTTCAAACAAACCAATAGTAAATCCAAAATGGCTACAATAATACATCTTGCTATCTTTCAAATGGCTGCACATGCCATCAGTTTTAACATAATCAAACAAAACAAAAGAGAATAAAACCCAACCTAACAAAACAATGAAAATGATACAGTTTCCCTCCTGGGATCGCTTCCTGGTGAGGCCTAGTTCTCTCCCTCCAGTTTGTGAAAGGCACAGACTCATGGAGAGAGGCTTGGGTGGGGCTGTCCCCACTCCAGCAGCAGCCCATGCATGGTGCTTGTTTCCAGGTGGGGATCACCTCCCAGTGAGGGTGAGGCCTGGTTCTCTCCCCCAGCAGCCTGCGATCTCTTTTCATGTGACCTTTTCAAATGCTATTTGACAGCACAATGCAAACATTCAGGCAGCAACATTTTCAAAACTGTGCTGGACTTTTCAGAATGCTGCGATGCCAATGGTATCATAATAAGAAACTACCAGGTATCACAATAAGGAACTACCAGGTGTCCAGTGCTTGCCCTTAGTGAGTTTTCCTCAAAGCAGTACAACTGGACAGGGTTTCACCATGTCTGTCATTTCATATGACATCTGTGAGGGCCAGCCACCCTGGGTTGGCCGAGTTGGTTTCCAAGAAGCAGATGCTGAGGAGGCCGCTGTGTGGGGGAGGCTCACTTATGGGCCATGTTGGTGGGGGAGTGAGGGAAAAGGACAGTTGAAGGCACTGAGCCCTGGGGAGCTGTGGAGGCTTCTGCACAGGGCAGCTCCCGCAAGCTGGGCCAATTCTCCAGGAAGGACTGGCTATGAAACGTCAGCAAGCAACACTCAGCAGCTGGGAAACGGACCCTGGGTCCTCAGAGGATGCTCCGAGGTGGGGGTGGGGATTCCTAACCCCTGCTCCACAAACTACTTTGGCTTTTGCCCTAGGACTTAAATCTATTCCCAGATCCCTCAGGCCTTACTGCTTTGCCATCTCATTGCTCCCTTCAGTTTTAAGCTATTTAAATACCTTTCCACTGGCATCAGGGAAAGGTTACGAACATAGCCGTTGGCCTAATGGAGAGGTTTTCCTTCTTTCTCCCCCTTGGCCCTTTATGATTCTTTGACACTTTTCACAGAGATGTGAAAATGCTGTAAAGAGCTCCCAGGCTTGCAAATAAAGTGAACCAGACACAGTAATTAAGGAGATAAATAAGGTTTCAAATTTAGGACTTTCAGAGATTTTGGCTTAGGGTTTCCACAGTGAAGAAGAGGAGAAGCAGGATTGCATTTAATTAGCCCTGGTCCCATGCGGCCTTGCTTCCCCATGCCTGTTACCCACGGAGCACTGTCGCACTGCTGAGCTGGAAGCTCCTTTCTGGATGGTTTGATAGGCATTGCAAATCCTCTCAGAGGACCCTTTTGAGAATCCACACTAGCGTGCCTAGCAAAACATCGCCACATGTTCACAGTCCCACTTCCTTTTTTAGGGCTGCTGTTTTACTGGAATCAGGTTTTCCTGTGCTTGCTTTGGCTCCTGGCCACCAACTACTCCTGTGCCTGGAACAAAGCAAACGATGAAGAGCAGAGCTCTGTAGCAGCTGCTGCTGGTGCCTGGCCCTCATCCCCTCAGTGGGTGCTGTTCTGTGGACTCCTGCAGCTGTGCACAGTCCTTGACGTTAACGACCCTGGAGGCACAGCTCACAGCCTCCTCGCCTCTGGAGTACCGCAACTTTAAGGCTGGCTCTGCACAGTCACCCAGAGGTATTAGAAGGATTGGGTCCCTGTTCCAGTGAAAATGTGTTTAATAGCATACTGTATTCTGGCTTTCTTCCTTCCCACAACTCACTCCTCTGCTCTCCTATTGCTATTTCCTGGGATCTTTCCCAACTCAACTACTAGCACTCAAAACCCTTATCTGCCAGGACCAGACAAGGATCAAGGTATGGAAGTTGCCAGGCCAAGGGCTCCATCTGGGAAATACTGTTGAAAATGTTTTGTTCTGCTTTTCCTCTCATCTTGTCCATCGAAAATAAAAACAACCAAACCAAAACAACCAAACAAGAATAACAACCGGTAAAAAAAACCCACCAACATCTGTTATGTTGTCCACAGTGGACTTGTCCTAATTGTCTGAATTGGTCTATGCAAATGTGTTGGTTTTACATTGCTAGCTTCAGAACTACTTTTCAGGAAGGATTCTAACCATCTTTCTAACAGATTCTTAACTTGCAGTTTGCATAATCTTGCTGATTCTTGACATCTCACCCAGCGTATTATCATTATAAATCTACTGGGTCTTCCGTAAGAATTGTTTCCAGTCACCCACAGCCCTATTCAAATGAGCCACATCTAATTTTGAATGTATAATTATTTTCTCTCTGTCCATATCATTACTGATACATATTAAACTGATACAGATTAAAAGGGAAAAAAAACAGGGCTTGAGAGTTTTAAAACCCTGAAGTAGCTATGTGCATTCCTGCATGTCTCTTTGACTGGAAATTTAAATCATTTAGCATTTCAGGCAATTGGTAGCTGCAAAAGATACAGAATCTTAGCAGTTTCAGGCTTAATCTGTGTCTTGCTGTCTTTAAAGGAAAGGTAGTAAAAATTGAAATTAAGGATAACAGCTAAGTGCCCAAATCCTTACATGGTGTATTGGATAATGATCACATCTGCGGCAAAGCACCTGAAAAGTGGCTCTGGAAGATGGTTGGAACCGCAGAATGGTTCACACAATGAAAAGGAACTGGGCAGGAAAGGACGCGTGACATGGGCTGCCTGCACAAGAGTTTAGCCTGCACACGGAGGGTGCCTGATCTTTTGTTCCTCGGGGTTTTGTTGCAGCTGTTCTGCGCTGTGCAAACCATGTGAAGTTCCCGTCTGTCCACGCCCTTGCTGTGTCAGAGCTCAGGAAGGAAAAAGGAAACAGAGGGGCACGGCAGTCAGTGAGGCTGGGAGGACATGTGGGAGGGGTAGCAGCAGCTCTGATTTTTAGGTTACCATTGTGTTGCTATTGGATCCTTGGGACACCTTTGTGTGTTTGGGAGGTCATGAGGACAGATAAAAAAAGTCAATGTTTAATTATATTATTTAAAATTGTACAGAGTCATGAGAAAGTTGAAATAATGAAATATTAACTAAATTAATTACATGCCAGGTCATGGGCTCAGCGCTTTATGCAGACTATTTCTTTTGATTCTAATAACCCTCACAGGTAGCTATTGGCATTATTGTTTCCATTTTGAAGATCAGGAAATCAAGGGCCAGAAAGAGTACAGGACCTGCTCAGATGAAATCCTGGAGATTGGACTTCACCTGCATTGTTCTGACTTGAGAGCTGTGTCCACTCTGCACAAGTATTTCTTAACCAAGAGGGGAATGGAAGGGCGCATTTCCTCTTCTCTCCTTCTTGGGTGTGTCTTTCTCCATTTTCCAGACTTTTGGTGTACCTGTGTTTGCACTCATTTGCATAGCTTGCTGTCAAACACATTCTACTCATTAAGCTTCAGATAGTTTAGGATGCTTGGCAGCACCCTTGGCTGAGGTGTTTTGCATTTTTACCTGGCCTACACATTGAGACCAGTAAGCTCCAAGGACTACCCCCATGATGTTAATGGAGGTTTGTGTGTTGGAAGGAGGGGACTTGTTGGAAGGCTTGTGTCTTGTCTTAGTTTGAGTTTGTCCATGTGCCAAACTTGAGTCAAGATTCTATTTAGGCCCTAGCAAGGAATCAGGGGCTAAAACTGGAAAGGGGAGATATAAAGAACACAAAAACCCACGATGGCCATGACTATACTTCAGGCTGTGAAGGTGGTATAGGGGAGGCAGTGGGGCAACAAGATCCTGGCACAGGCGCCCCTCACTGGTATCCATGTGTATAACTGATTAATCAAGGTCATTACTGGGACGCAGCCACAGTGCAGACCCTTATACATGGCTGGACTGCCATGAGAGCTGGTGGGCTAGGGGCCTGAGGACAGCCACGGATGTGCGCACAGCTGAGTGGCACCTGACAATAAAGATATCCAATCCGTTACACAGCTTTTTGTCTCTTGTTCAGTCTGTCTGACTCTCAGGTGAACCTCCCTAGTCTGAACAGGTGACAAGACAGAAGGCAGCCACCGAACCCAGCTTTACCAAGCTCTTCCCTCCATGAGCTACAAGAGTTCAATTCTCATGGGAGAACCTGATGGGCTTTTGTTCTTGTGGGAGAACACACATTCTAGGCTTATCCTGGGGGGGGGGGAAGGACAGCTGGGTGCATGGTCACTGCTGCCTTGGTCATGGTTGAGAGATGCCCAGTTGGGATGTGTAATTCCCTTTCTCTTCTGGCCTGCTACCCAGGCAGTAAGACAGGTTCCCATCTTAGGGAAAGGGCTCAGGTAGGAAAGTGCAGGTGATGGCACTTGGAAATCCATGGAGAATGGAGCATGGAGCATGGCAGGTCCTGGGGGTGCCTGAACCAAAGCAAGCTTGCTTGAAGCACTTGAAACCACAGGCCTGGAGTTCGGAGTGTCATCATGAATGCATATCTAACTTGGATTCCAGAGATACTGTCATGTTTCTTTCTTCCAGGGCCAAATAGTTAAAAGAACAAAAGGTAATACTGTATTGCATCCAACTGGGTGCTGTGTTTAGGGGATGTGTATGTGTCTGCATACACACTTGTGCATGTGTGTGTGTGTGTGTGTGTGTGTGTGTCAAAGTGGTGTTTATATAACTGCCTTCTAAACTGTTGGAGGCAATAATAAAAAATAATACCAATTTTGTGTGCTTTTGATATTTTCTACTGCTTTCTTTTCTTCATAAGAAGCTTTGATTTAAAGAGCACGAGATTGTGTTATTTCTTCTAAGTCTTTTTGCAGTATAATTGAAATAGTCTACTGCTCCTCATCACAGTAACCAATTCTAAGTACTCTATTTTTAATGCACATATTTATTAAAGTGATAGTAGCACAGGGTCTTTGTGTATTATCCTACATGACTATTTTAAATGATAGTTACAGTGTTTTTTTTATCTGCTCATTCTAAGGGTCCTTTTGTGAAATAAATGGGTGGCAAACATTCAGTACACAGAGAACTCTACACCCTCTGTGAACAATTGGAATGATTTTTTAAAGAAACAAAATAACTAGTTCACTCACTAAACAGCTGTGCTTGAAAGAATGGTTATTTGGCGGAATTTAACTATTACCATTTTCTGTGCACACACGCGCACATGTGCACACATGTGTGGTTCACACAGATATATGCCATCATTATCAACTTTTTAAAAAATGGGCTATTGGGCTAATTTCTAAATGGTATATTTGTAATGGGCATCTGGGAGACTTGGGAGATACTGGTCTCTCCAGTATTCCTCTCTGTTATTTTGTTGAATTTTCCTTAATGTTTGCAGATGTTTGTAGTCGAGTCTCCCTTTTCTTACCTCCTATTGATCCAGGGCAAGTGCCTAATTCAGGTTAGGGCAAGCAAATGCTCCAAATAGGACCTCACAGAATGAGGCAGCAATACAAAAATAAAATTTTGGTGCATATCGCTCATAGGAGCTGAGGTTCCAGAACTTACAACAGGTGCACAGCTGTGAGAATCAGCTTCTCCATTGAGGATGATGTTTTGGCCGATTTTGTGTTTCTTTACTCTTGAGAGATATTTCATTAATAACTATTTATTAGGAAGTTGCTCATAGGCAGTGCCACTGTTTTGATGTCATGGATAGAGAAGAGAAATGGATACAGTCTCTGAGATAATTTGTATAAACAACCACAGACTCCTTTTCCTGCATCTAAAACCTCACAAACTGATATTCCAACAAAAGAGAGAATCTGATTTTCTTTTATCTCTTGAATCTGGGCTGGCTAATGTAACTGTCAGAGACATGAAAAGCACTTCTGTGCTGGAATCTTTTTGGGCTTGGAAATTTTGGGACCATATGAACAAACCCAAGCTAGCTAGTAGAGGATAAGAGATCATATGTAAAAGAAATAAGAGGCAACCTGCTTTATGCTAACCTGGTTGATGATTGCAGATGTACGAGTAAGATTCAGTCAGTATAAGCCTGCCTCAGACAAGAGAGATAATACAGTTGAGCCCAGCCAAAATTTAAAAATGAAGAGATTACTTAGCAAGATCAAGGATGCAAGTTTGATTACCAGCATGAGGAGAGAGACAAAGCGTGGGTCAGAGAAGAGTTTTCTAAGAAACGTGCTTGACTAAAGTGAGAGATGGAAATTCATCATGACTAAAGAACAGGAGTTTTAGAGAGAGAGGTGACAATAATGGCAAATACTTGGTACAGTAGAGGAAAAATGAGAAAGCCGATTGTGAATTGAAAGAGAGAAAGAGGGGAGGAAATGCAGTGGGAGAACCACCCAGGGGCCACTGATCACTGTAGCTGCGGAGCAGTGAAGCCATGGAAGGATGCGCTGAGACACACTGGGTGTCTGAAGACCACCTGGACTTGGCCAAACCAAAGGAAGGAAATGAGCCAGCCGCTTCAGCCATTTGCAAGTGTGTTAGCATTGCGGCGGGGTGTGTGTGTGTGTGTGTGTGTGTGTGTGTGTGTGTGTTTGTGTGTGTGCAATGAAACAATGGAGAAAAGGTATACAAAATATAATGGTCAAGCAGATCTGTTACTGTGCCATTAGGTCTTTACTTCTCAGATGAAAATCATTAATTTGGTAGACTTTTTTCTTCCAGGAAACTAAAATCCTTTACTGAAAAGATTTTACATTCTTTCCTCTCACTTCCTCTATGATGACTGGTGAGTAACTAGGAACATTATTTTTTTACATTTTACTCTATGAATAAGGTTATTAGGAAGAAAAAATCTTTGCTTTAAAAGAATCAATCCTTTTATTCAGTATGAAGTCAAATGGAATTTTTTTATCCAAGTTATTTGCACTGTATGCTGAGTTTTCCGCATTATTTTTGTGTTGCAAATTATAAGCAGGGAAAGTTAGTGCAGGATAGATAATAGTGAGTTGTATGTGGCAGAGGGTCAGTTCCACATGATTGACTTCATTTGTCAAGGAACACGTCAAGCATGAATCCAGGCACCATGTAGTTTTGTGACAATAGTTCACTAAAGAATATCCTAGAACTTTTGATCCACCTTAGCCATTCCCTGGTGATGGGAGACAATGAGTGCCAAGTGGCAAAGGAGAAGCAAGAAGTGTGCATAAAATGGATTCTGAGAGAGTGTGTCAAGGGCCAGATTTAGTAATGTTATTCAAGCACAAAAGCAAAGCAAAAGGATCCAGAATGTTTATCAAAAATTAAAAGACAGAGCCACAAGACTGGGGCTCCAAGGGAAAATCAAATCAAATTGAGGAACAACACTTCACGTTGAAGGGTAGTTAGAATATAATGGAGGTTGGTGAGTAGATCCCTCTATATTCTTCAGTTGGTGCCTAGGGAGATAAGCTCTCAAGGAGGAGTTGAAAGGTCTAGAGAGCCAGGGGTGATTTTCCAAGAAAGAAAATGTAAATGTGAATATGATGAGTTGGGCTTTCTAGTACATTCTAAGGATTATGTACTGAGAGAAAGTAGTGTGGGATAAGCAGAGACTATCCAGTCTCACAGCTCTCAATAGAAGACAGGTTTGGGACATTCTGGCAACTGGATGGCTGTGGGTGTGCTGTGAGTATGCCTCAGATACTGCAGGTCTGAGCTCATACATGTGGTTTCAGCTTGCAAAGGCTATAGCAGTGACGGTAAATCTTTCAGAGCTTTCAATGACAACAAACAGCCCAAACGTTCAAGCTATAGATCCACCACCACTGGGCTGTAGAGACTAGGCTGTTCATAGAACTTTCTCTGATATTGTCCATTATGGTACCAATGTGTGTCTAAGTATACGAAATGTTAATTTTAAATTTTATCATGTCAGGTATCAGGTTGGAGTATGGGCTTAGTGTTATACATGCTAAGCCCAAACTGTACCACTGAGCTACATAATTAAAATAAAAATATAAATTTGAATAGGTACATGCAGTTACTGGCTGCCAAATCTACTGATTAGTATCATTCTAGCACAATTGCATTTAGGGTCTCTGTCCCCCATCTGGTAATGGGAATGTGAGGAGTCAATGGTCAGCAAAAAAAGACTTCATATGTTTTGTTCTAAGATGTGAAACAGAAACTGACACAGCAGGTGCTCAGTAAATATTTGTTGAATGCATTTATTAACAAAAAAGACAACAAAAGCTTAAAAACTTTAGCTCATTATTTACCTCCAAAGTTTTATGAAATTGCCACCATCTTGGTTCCCCTTCTAAGAACAGTCTTTAGTCCAGGATGATCTACACCAAAGTTCCCCTCTGAAAGACACTTGCTACAGATAATGACAGTTGATGTCTGTCCTCCCTACCTTCAAATGATTTTCCCACCTCAGGCTTAGCTGTTACATATATTAAAAGGCAAGTTATGCTGTGCAATGTTTATTAAAATTAGCATGGAAAAGCAGGGCATATTGGCACACTTAGTGGTTGAAGTAAGAGAATTAACATGAGTTTGAGGCCAACTTTCATTGTGTAGTGAGTTCAAGTCCAGCCTGAGCTATATAGCAAGACTCTGTTTCCCCCCAACACCCACCAAAATTTAAAAATAGAAAAAAAAATGAAAAAAAAAGTAACACTGAAAAACCAAACTACTACATTGCAAATTCTCTCATCTTTTAGAGAAACATTATCTAGTTTTTCATGTTAAAATAGCCACAGTAGCTATCACTGATCAAGCACCTATCTTGTGCCAGGCCCAAAAGTTGACACTCTGTAAGTGCCATTTCTAACTCTTAAAACAACATTATACAAAAGAGTTTCTAATTCCATATTACCAATGAAGAAATTTAAGTTCAGTGATAATTAATTTACTTGCCCAAGGTTACACAGCTTCTAAGTCATTGAACTACACGTCCCATCAAAGTCAGTTAATCTTCCCTGTACTGTCCTCACTAGAACACTGTAGCTGCATCTCCAAGATACTCAAGAGAAAAAATATTGAAGAGCAATAAAATTCGATGCAAATTAATTGTTTCCTAAGTAAGGAAACAATCCATTATCGTAACAGGCTTTATCTTCCTTGGCCCCCAGATTTAATTATGTATAACTTATAGAAATGATTGTTACCAGAGCACTGGGTTCCCCTACAAAGAAGGTGGTATTTATCCCAGATGATGAATTGCCCCCACATAGGTGATAAAGCTGAGAGAGCATTGTAAAGAATGACTACTGAAAGAAAGATGAGTTTTCACTGGGGAGGCAGAAAGTATAGTTGATAATTTCTGTGGTAAATTTATTTATGTTGCCACTTATTGTAATCCAAATATTACATATTGTAATCCAAATAACATAATTCTATTAATCATCCACCTTACAATCTGGACACTTATGTTTGTAATCCTGTAGAAACGTTATTGGAATTCCAGTGAGTTAATTCCAATCTACCACCTCCAAGGCAACCAACAGTGAGAATAAAGACACTAAGACATATTCGAGGTTATGGGCAGCCAAGAGATCTTATGTCTGATCCAAGTGCGGATATACAAACAAAGACCTTGACCAAGGCCTCCCCCAGAATTTATTATCTCATGAAGAAGGGAGTGCCTAGAGGACGAGTAACAGTGAGGATGGTGGGAACTATGTGAACAAGGTGAGCTGAGCTGTCCAGGTGGAGAGCAAGTACCTCAATATTCAGAGAGAATGGTATGCAGAAAGACCAGTCTGCATAACTCAACTAGGGTAGATTTTGAATGGGTTTTGGGAGGCTGTTGCTTCAGTTTCTGGTATGTAAACTTTTGTGCCCTGGGAAGTCATAGCCTCTTATTTTGTGGCTCGAACTCAGGTGACATTCCTGGAGCTATGTGGCTCTGCTATCCCACTGTGCTCAACTGTTTCATAGAGAACATGGTGCTAGGGAACAGGAAGCTGTCAGGTGGCTGCAAGGATTATATATCAGTACCTTTTCTAGCCTTATGTGTATTACTTAGAACCAATTGAAGTGAGAAGAAAATAGCAAAACCAGCTTTGTACATATCAGTACATGGAGACAGGGCTCACTTTAACTAATGGAATTGCTCTGCATTCAAGAGGAGTCACCCAGGTTTTCTCCTGCAGCCACTTAGTACTTTTATGAGAAATCCTAAAGGCCACATCATTGGAGCTGGAAACTTGGCAGAAAGACAAGAGAGAATAGAAAATGTCCCATTCCTATCCAAGGGGTTGATTGCATGATGGCCATGGAAGATATTCTCTTTCCAGAAATGACTGACTCCATTGTATTAAAATCAGGAAGGTGGAAGAACCCTAGAATCAAGTCAAACTAACTCTTTTGTCCTTCATACCATGCCAGTTTTGCAACCCTTTCCTAGAATGGCAATGCTTTGCCTCATTTGTGTCTAGACTTACCTAATAACCAGTAAGCCATGCAAAGTCAAGCCCTGAATAGGGCTTGCTAGAGAGTGAAGGTTCAGAAAGAAAAGACCTTCTCATCTCAGATCAAATTCTTTCTTTTGTATGAATTAGAAAACACATTCACAGGGGTGGAATGATTTTCCAAAGGACTCCAAGCCAGTCTCCAGAACCTAAACCCAATTTTTTAAATTAACATGTGTTGTGATACATAATAATTACTTTCATTGTGGACAGTTGGTACATGTACATAACACATCTTAATTCTTTTTACATCCCCTTATCCTCCCCACTTCACCCACCTTCCATCTTTCTGTTTCCTTTCAATTTGCAAAAGATCTTTCCTTTTATGTGTCTTATATTTTGCTCTTTCATTTATTTATATTTTGAATTTCTCATATAAAAGAAATTGTACTATATTTAAGCTTGTATGTCTGATTTACTTCACTTAATATTACAATTTCAAGATGCATTCTTTGATTTCAAGGTGCATACATTTTTTCACGAGTGACTTGAATTTATCCTCCTTAGAGAAGTGTAGTACTCTATTGTGCATAAATACCACTATTTCTTTTCTTTTCTTTCTTCTCTCTCTCTCTCTCTCTCTCTCTCTCTCTCTCTCTCTCTGTTCTTTCTGAGACAGGATCTCACTATGTAGTTCAGGTTGGCCTTCAACTCACTGTGTAACCCAGGCTATCCTTAAATTCACAGTGATCCTGCTGCCTCTGCCTCCGTATGCTGGGATTACAAGCGTGAGTCACCATGTTCAGCATGAAATAACCATTCATATGTCATTGGATATATAGGCTGCTTTCAAGATTCAGTGTTATGCTGCTATAAATGTACATATGTACACATCCCTGTAATATGATGTCTTTAACATGTTCTTGAAGATACCTAGAAGGAGAACAGCTAGATTGAGTGAAATTTCTAGTTTTAATTTTTTGAGGAATCTGCATACTGATTTCCATAGTGGTTGCACTGGTTTACACTCCCCCCAACAGTGTAGGAGGGCTCCTTTTGCCCCACATCCTTGCCAGCATTTTATTTGACTTCTTGATGATAGCCATCCTTTCTGGAATAAGATGGAATTCCAGTGTTATTCGGGTTTGCATTTTTCTAATTTTTCAGAAAAATACTACTCCTTGGAACCAATCTGCCCATGGGTCTTGCTGTCTATTACTACAGTCCCCTCATCATGGCCATACTTTTTGTCACACTCCTTTTTCTCACTGCTTTCCTGGAGGCATGATTACCCATGGGGTTAAGTACTGAGGAAGTATTTGCCTGCTACCTGTCATCATCAGTATCACCTTCCTAACCCCGCTAACCCCTTGTATCTCGCAGGTCTCAGTTTCTTATGCTCTAGGCTGTTCCAATCTGGATACCTTGTCCTGCAGTGTGCTCTTGGCCATAGAACTCTAAGGACCTTCTGGAGGATAGGAGCAGGAACAGCACAATAGTGAGTAGAGCAGTGGTGTCACAATAGCTGTTATGTCTAACATTTATCACACACTTATCAGGTTCCACACATAATGTTAAGCATTTTGTTTTTTATTTTTATTTTTATATTTTGCGGCACCAGGGATTGAACTCACAACCTTGCACCTGCCAGACAGGCGCTTAAGTCACTGAGCCAAACTCCCAGCCCTGGTTTTTTGAGGTAGGGTCGCACTATGTAGCTCAGGTCGGCCTTGCGATGTTAAGCATTTTAGAGGCAGAATCTCCCTTAATTCTCAGGCTCTACCTGGGAGGCAGTGATTCATCCCATCCACCTTTTCTGAATAAGGTAAGTCAAATGGAGCAAACATAAACTTGTCCAAAGTCATACTCTACTGTCTTATTCAAAAGTTAGGATGCCCCATTACTGCATTCAAAAAGTCGTATGCCAAACAAGAAATTATTTTGCACTTAAAACCTCCCCAATAGCATGAGAATTCCCACTCCTGCCCCAGAGATCTCCAGAGTCCTGCTGGACCTACATACTTGAAAAAGACTTCCAGAGTTCATGTTCTTGCCTGGGTCTCCTCTTCTCTCAAGGGTTCTAAATTATTGGGCCCTGACCACAAGAGAACAGGTAATGAATTAATATAGGTCGAGATGGACTTATAGAGTGATAGCCTTTGCTTAACTACAATGCAGGGGTCCCAAGGATATCCCTACGACTAAAGTTGTCAGCTCATCATGTTTGCAACTGTGCTGTGACTATAACGAGGTAGGTTCTGCAGTGTCTAAATGCCCTCTTTAAAAGTTTAAATTCCTAACTCACAAGCCTGCAGAGCCTTACAAGTTCATTTATCGCTTGACATTTGAAACATGTTTTTTCATCAAAGGCATGGTATAAACATTGCCTAGATTTCTACACTAGTAGGCAAGTTTTTCACTTTTTAACCCCATGAACTTGTCATTTGGTACTAGCATTATTGTGCTATTTTAACTCCATGTAACTGCTATCTAAAAAATTACTTCAATGGTAAAATACAGTGAGTTTCAATGCAGGATGTTAAACACACGTTCTTGTTCTTTTATCAGTGGGACTGAAATCCTATTTCCCAGTTTCCCTACGAGAGACAATGCCCATCCCTTGTCTTTACCCAGACAGTAGGCCCTGGGCTTTCCTTCCAGCCTCAGAGGTACTGAGAACTCGCTACATGGCACTGTGAGCGGACCTGGGGTGATGTTCAGAGATAGTGCTTTTGGGAAAACCAAAACTAAAACCAGGCACACGGTCCAATTGTATTATCTAGTAAACCTTTGCAAAATTAAGTAACAAATGCTTTTTATAGATTGCTGCTTACATAAGTGTAACCTCAGAAAATGAAATGAGAAGGAGACGCATGCACACAAGTGTAGTCTTTTAATAGCAAAATCTAGAAAACAATGTAAGTGTCCACTAATAGGCAAACAAATTACAGTACTTATTTGTATAGGCTATTATGCACCTACTAAAAGACCACAGTTAGAACTGTGTCTTTTGGCATGTGAAGCATGGTTGAAAGGGAAAAGAAACCTACAGTATAGTGTAGGCATTGCAAGTCAGGTTTTTTAAAATGCCATTAACAGCAGGTGCACAAATAAGCAGAATGGAAGGTGCCCCTTGGTGAACATTTGGTGTAAAGCTTGGGTGAAGAAGGAGAGCCGGGTGGGGTCCCTCACACCAGGGGGCCGACAGTGGGGATCTCGAGGAAGTGGGAGAAGATCTTTAACCTACAGAGATTCTAGGTTTCACTTTCTGTATGCCTTTTTGATTTGCTTCACTTGTTTTAGAAGTATGTGTTAAGTCTTAAAAATTTCTAAGTCTTAAGATTTTTCATAAAAAGTTGAAAATAAAAAGCGTGCAATGGAAAGTGGAAGAAAGAAACTGAAAATACAGGAAGCAGGAATTTTCCATGTTTTATGGAGAGACTGTACTTCGAGTGGGGCTGAGGGAGCAGCTGGGGTCCATGGGTGGCCGGGCCATCCTGAGGCAGAGGTGATGGGCATCATAATCAATATTGGAATAGCAGGAGCTCTGAGCATGCCCCTAGAAGCACAAGAGTTCAGAACGAACCAGGGCCAGCAAGCCATTCTGAGGAGCAATCACTTCTCCACATGTGCATTCTTATAGGCAGAAAAATAAACTTATTTTGTGCTATAGTAGCTCATAGCATCATACCTGGATCAGATATTGCTAGGATATTCTAATCTTGAGAACAAAAACTAACTTCAAATTCTCCCTACCCCAATACGCATATACACACACACACATACCTACTCACACACATACACACACACAATGGGACAGCATCTAAAAGCTGTAGAGGACTTTGTTTTCCCATGTAAGACATTGATAACATGTGCAGAGGGTCTTAGGTAGATATGGCTTCTCAGAACATGCAGCCCAGGCGTCCACTGAGACCACAAATGAGAACTTCATCATGAATCTCTCTTAAATCATTGTCCATGATTTGGCAGAGTGACCCAAGAAGCATTTGAAGTGGACCCTAAACAATATAGTTTTGTCAGATGATTAATACATCGCTGAACAAACATTTCCCAGATCTGTTAGAACATCAAAGAATCATCTGCCCCTTTCAATATTTCAGGAACAAAAAAATCATCGTCATCATCATCATCATCATTGTCATCATCATCTTCACCCACACATCATCACTGCTGTCATCGTGACCACTAAGGTACACTGCGTGTGCCTGTTCCAGGCGCTCTGCCAAAAGCTTTTTATCCATTATCTCATTCTATCTGTTCAGCAACCCTATGAGGTAGGTTCTATTATTGTCTTTTCTTTACAGACAGGGAAACTGAGCCAAGATTCAAACACACTTTATTTGACTCTGGAAATAGCACTTAATATACTTGAGAGTTTCAGGGCACAGTGGTACATATCTACAGTCCTGACAACCTGAGAAACTGAGGCAGGAGGATCCCAAGTTTGATCCCAGCCAGGACAACTTAGTGACTTAGCCATACCCTATCTCAAAATAAAAGAGGACTGGGGAATGTAGCTCAGTGCAAAGGCCCTTGGTTTAGACCCCAGAACCTAAAACAATCAAACAAAAACATACCTTGAAAGGATAGTTGTTACTATGTATTTGTAGCTTTAAATCAACTATCTGAAATTAAACAGTGATGAATATAAAATCAGATATTTGCTTCATTCGTATAAGATGAGCTATGCCCAGGTTGGAGAGAGCCCCTATGAAAAGCCGCTGAGGGTTTTAGCTGATCATGACCCTAACCTGAGTCAATGGTGTGCGCAGTTGTAAACACAAGCCTCACGCTGATTTCACACAGGATCTGGGTGGTACATTATTAAGCATCAGGTCTGCCAAGCCCTGTTGTTCAGCGCACACACACACACACACACACACATCAGGAATATTTTCTCTTTGGGCAGTCAGTTTTTCAAATAAGCATGTACAAACAAAAGTGTGTCAAGAGAAGCATGACAAGGAATTCTTGAGCAAGTCTTGTGGCACTGCCGGTCCGATGCTCTGCTGAGCCCTCTGCCTGCGTTACCGGATTCCCTCCTTCCAACAGGTTGAGCGAGCCCTCTGCCAGTCACAGAGGAGGAAAGGGGACCTGGGGAGCGCTGGAACTTGCACTCGGTGGAACAACTGATAATGCAGGACCAGGATTTCATAATAGGTCGCAAAACCCAAGTGGAGGTACCGCCTCTGGGCAGGACTCAAAGGACGAAGACCAGCAGGCAACTGTGAAGCAGAGTTAGAACTGTCCTAGGGAAAGTGAGATTTTGGAGGGAAAAACCAGTATAGTTGTCCCTGGGAGCTGGAAAAACATTGCCTATGTTGTATTTGATTCATGCTAGTTATTTTTGTTTTCTTTTTTCTAAGAATTTTCTGTAAAGATGTTTATTTGCTACTTTAAAAACAATAAGCAACACTAGATTTCCATTAGTAGCTGCTGGAGCTGCAGACCATCTCCCCAATCAAAAGCTCCAGGCCGGCCCATTCATTATGGTGCCCGCCTTGCCTTGGGGAACCATCCCACTCATTTGATCCCTTAAATTCCTTCCCTGGGTGCAGGAGAAAAGGAAGGACCACTGGTTCTGCCCGAGTCCAGAGAGCACTGAGCAACAGTGAGACCAGTTCCTTCAGTCAACCAATTCCTTTCCATCGAGCAGGGCCAGTGGAGCGTTTAAACCAGGAACATCAGGAGGCAGTGAGCATCTCGTCTGTGGAGGCAATCAAGTGAAGCTTCAAACTGTTGGAGATTCTGTGAAACATAACCTCTATGATCACACCATTCTGGGTCTCAGTTAATAGGTCTTGAATATCTGCCTTTAGGTTTGAAAACCTCAGCTGGACAATTTTTGTGTAGAGCTATTTTCTTTCAGAAAAATAATACCTACCAAATGGGAAAGAAAATCAGTGCTGTGTTTGCATATTCTCCAGCAAGCGAGTATTATTGTCTTAATGATAAAATGTAGCTAGAGAGAGCAGATGACTGTAGCCAGATATTTTACTCAGGCAGGATTTTCTTTGCCTGCAAGTAGTTGGATATTATTTTCTGCCAGTTAATTTTCTTATAACCTAGTGCAAGATTCTTGTGGGTGAACATTTAACAAATAATGTTTGAGTTTCTAGAGAAAAGAGTCTCCTTTAGCAGATTTAGAGCTGGCAATTTTGAAGGGCTTAGAGAGATACCTATGAAGTAAGCTTTTCAAATAAGAAGGATATTTTTCAGGACAAGAGGTGTATTTTTAAAAATTTCAATGAGTAATGGAATAAAATTTTTTTCTAGGTACTGACACATAGGAACTTTGCATGTACATAATAAAATTAAAAAATTAAAGTTTTAGTTTTAGTTATATAGATGAACAAACATGACACAATATATTTAGAGAAAAAAATAATACTTTGCTTATTTTTGGTGGCAATGGTGCTAGGTATTGAACCCAAGGCCTCATGTGTGCTAGGACAGTGGTCTCTACCAAATGAGTCACACTGCCAGCCCCACTGTGCATTTTTATTGTACTTTTCAAATTTGATTTAATTTTCAAAACAATTTTGTGTGATATTTACTCATTTAACATACATGACATTGCAGGCTTGTGTTTTGTGATAGTCTGATTTGTGTTCACCTCGCAAGGCACTGGCCAGGATGGCAATTTTCTTCATGAACAAGATGGCACCTTTGGTTTTCTCGCCTACAGTCCTTAGCTGAGTATTTAGATCATGGGAAATTTTGTCCACTTCAGGATGTGAAATTACCATTAAAACTTTTATTTTGCCCAAACTTTCCCAATGGCACATACAGAACACTTTGTAAGTTGGGTAATATTTTGGTAGGAGCGGAAAGCACTACTGTGTATGGAGGAAGGCAGCTAATGTAGATGAGCAGACAGGTGCGTAAAAGAAACTGCAATGTGAGCGAAGTAACATGTGACAGTTCATATTTGGCCTCAGTGCTGGGAATAGAAACCCTGATGCTCTGATCTCTGCTCAGTATGGTCACCTTGGTACTAAGCATACATTTCTATGTTTTTTATGTGTACTTCTGGATAGCAGGGCAAGTCTGACAGGTGAATTAAAGTCTGCCAGTTAGATGTAGTAGTGTAATATTTGGAAGGCATAATTGGGGCCATTTTGCTGTTTTATTTGGCAAATAATGCTTCAGGTTGTAGGAAGGTGTAATATGGCTATGTATAGTACATTCAAGTACAGTTGTCCTTTGAAATCTGTGAAGGTTTTCATGGCTCCTTTATACAGAAATCTGTAGTTGTTCAAGTTTCATATAAAATGGTGTAGTATTTACAAATGACCTATTTAGCCCTCCCATATACCTTAAATCATCTCTAGATAATTTATGTTATCCATTCCAAGGTAAATGTCATGTAAATTGTTGTCATGCTATGCTGTATTATTTAGGGAATAATGACAAAAAAATAGTCTGTACATGTTCAGTGCAGATGCAATCTTTTCCTGAATATTTTTGATCTGGAAATGGTGAATACAGAGGACCAGTTATAAACAGGGAGGTGTATATGCAAATACTACACTGTTATATATAAGCAACTTGAACTTCTGTGGATTTTAGTGTCTTTTGGAGGCCCTGGAATCATTACCCTGAGACAACAAAGGACAGGTTTAGATTGACATAAACATTAGGAATGAGGTGCAGAAAGGTCTGTACCATCTCACACAATCTCCTCTAGTGTTAACATCACACATTAGTATGGTATATTTGTTAATATTTTTGAACTAATGTTGATGCATTATTTTTAACTAACCATATAAATGTATTCAGATTTTTTAAAAAAATTTTGTATCCTTTTTCTGATCCTGGATTCTGTTAATGATACCAAGTTATATTTAGTTGCCATGGATATTTATACATTTATTTATAATTCAATAATGTGTCATTCATCTAGCTGCTAAAAGTGTTCCAGTTTTGATTATTTGGAGTACTTTCAGTTGGCTCCTGTGTCCCTTGGTTATATTCCCATAATTCCTTTTTGGTTACTGTGTTTTCAGTTTTGTGGGGTTTTGTTGTTAAGGCTGTTTTGTTTTGCTTTGTGTCTGTGGAACATGTTCCTCCTTCTGGTGCTAGGGGACACCTGCTGATGGCCAGCTTGATGCAATGTAGAGCAGGCAATAATTAATATTAATAAATTGTCACAAAAAGAAATCAAGAGTCTGTCCTGGGCCTACATGACTTGTGACAAGACCCGTGGCTGACTTACGGGTGAGTTAATCGTCAAGCCAATGGCCAAAGCTGAGACCTGCAAACAGTCTGTGAAGTTCTGGTGACTCAAAGCAAGGTAACACGGCATCTGCAGACTGGCTCAGCCAAATCCCTTCCAGCCCAGTAGCCACAGTTAGCAGACAGTCAGGTTACCAGTTAACCACAATCTGTTCCTGTGTGCTTTTCCAGAAACGCATTGTCCCTCAATTCTTGAACCTTGACTGGGTCAGCAGTTCATTCCCACCACTTCCTGCCACCCATCAGCACATCCCTGATCACGCTGTGTGCCTGGTAGAGGCCAGGGACACTGCGCCTCTGGGTCACAGTCCTTCCTTGGGATCTGGCCAACCCGCTTCCCCTTGTAACTAAAATACATATTTCTTGTCTATGTTTTATTTCATTGTTGTACCCCTGAGGGGGAGATCGGTGGTCCTAGGCCAAGGTCAGAGGATGTGGAGGATGACCTGAATGACTCCGCTTGAAAGAAAAATGATTATCTCCATTTTGACTGAACCTGGTCCTATTCCCATGTATTGATATGTACAGAACTGGCTAGGACATTTCCTGATCCCCTCAATTGACTTTAAGCAATGCAAATCCATCTAGCTGAGGTACCGATATCTAGTCTTTGAAGCAAGGTAACATGTCAGTGTTACCCTTCCTTGTAGCTCCCAAAAAGCATGTGTGAGCTGGGTGGGAGGGAGAGCCATGCTCCACACTGTCGGCTGGGATCGAGCCTTGAGATAAGAGTTTATGACTCCTCAAGGCATAAAAAAATCACACATCAGAGTTGAAACACAGACCCCAAAGTACTAGATACTGCCTTGAATTGTGTTATACAGGTTATTCTTTCTGCATATCCTCTGCTTATTGCAGAGGTGATTTCAAGCCTCCTACGTAGCCCAGCTCATAGCATTCACGTAATTCCAGCTTTTCCCACAGTCGCTCATCCTCGAGCCATTCCACTCCTCATGAATTAATAAAACCCAGGTTTGTCCCTGAGAAGATGGTTTTGTTCTGGTTAACCACCATACTAGCTGGACTTAGGATCCTCTTAGCTCCCCACAACTACAAATATGCCTTAGTGTCTTTATTCCCACTATGGGTTGCACTAGAAATGACAGATTGGAATTAACTTACTGGAATTCCAATAACTTTTCCACAGGACTACAAATATAAACCTTCTGGACAGCAATGAGGTCCAGGAAGGGCTTTCAATAGACCCCTTTCCAAATTCTTCAGCATTGCTCTCTGTGTCAGCCTTCAAGTTCTGCGCTTCTCTGACATTTCAATCCAAATCTGCTGTCATTCTCTTCATTGAAACAAGGAGAGAGGACTGTCCATGCTTCTTTTATTTTAAATGTAGTCAAGTATTAAGACATAAAAATCATGGGGAACGAATGTTAATAGATTTAGATAAAATATAGTGATCTTTCCCCACAAAAGGTAAAAGTCATTTTGAAGATAGAAGGCGTAGATTTGACTTGCAATAAAACTGGAATGTAGCAAGTTGCAAGTTGGCAGTGCACATCTGCAAAGTCAGGTCAGCGCAAGGTGAGAGGCAGCAGGGGAGACTGTGAGGGACCGAGGCACGCTGCTGGAAGCTTCTGTAGGGAAGGAGAGATCTCTGGCATCATCGACATGGCCTGACCACTGCTCCTCTCCAGATGGTTGCTGTCCCACAGGAAACAGAAGATTCAGTGTTGGCTGATTTCATTTTCCAAAGATGCTGAAATGTTATCTCAAATCTCCCTATTTCAAAATGCTGACAACATCCCCCAGTGAAAACATTTTGAAATCCAAACGTCCTTTGGGTCAGTGATTAGAGCTCACTGCAGGGAGGACGCTGCTTATAAGCTGGCAGCAGAGCATCAGGCAGCGGGCAGGCTCCAGAGGGGCTTCCTGGATGCAGGGATTTTGTGTGAAGCAAGCTGCTGCTTCGTCTGAAAGGACGACTGACGCTGGACCCTGCTACTAAGACTCTGCCAATACTACCATCAGGAAAACTAGAACCATAAACAATATTTTGGCCAATAGATGTTGCTCTGTTTCTTGGATTTAAAATTTGCTGCTGAAGGCTGTAGTGTCGAGCACTTGTTTTACTATGCTCTGTAATGAGTGAAGTCCTGGATTTGGTCTTCACCACTACAGCAGCAAGAGCAACAACAATAGCAGCAATGCTGCTGGGAGCATTCTTAGTCAAAGCAGGCTGGAGAAGCTGTGGGGAGGGAGAGTTGCTGAGACACAACAGTCATTACTAGAACAGCAAGGCAGGCACCTAGAGAACAGTTAACTTTGCATGTTTGGTTAGTAGAGTCATGGGACATAGAGCCAACTTCTTCTCTATCAGTGCAACACTGGGGAGAGAGCCAACCAGACTTGCTTTTGAAGACCTCCAGCCACCCTCCTCCTGAGGCTAAATGGGGACTATAAAGTCTCTGGGTGACCCAGACAAGTCATGGGGAGAGGTTCTGTGGCTAAGTTACTACCTCCTTTTGCCTCTTTGGCCCCAGCTCCAAGAACCTTACGAGTAGCCTGGCAGGAGGAAACCCCTAAAAGCCACCTGCTCCACTGCACCCCAGATGAGTGGCATCAAATGGTGCAGCAAAAATGCCATGACTGTACCTTATGCTTTCAATCCTCTTTGTGTCATTCAACCAAAGAACCTATAAATAAAATCCAAAAGCAAAGAAGGCAGCTGTTGGTATAATCTTGCCCCAGTCTTTACGAGAAAGAAAAAGGAGCCTTATTGACACGTCTTAGTGGACTCTGTTGGCTGAAATATCCAAGAAAGCACTGCATGTGTATCGCTGTAACTCCAAACTGACTGTGAAATACTGCAACTGGATTCAGCTGTAGCCTCTCGCTCTGCAAGGTGGCCCTTCGGGGTCTTGAGAACTGCACATCGAACTACTCGATTTCAGCAATTTCCCCAGCAGTGAGGAGGGCATTCTATTTCCCCTGATTCAAGAGAAGAGAAACCAAGGCACGCAGTTTGTCCACTCTGGTCAGGGACTACGAGTACAGAAGACAGTCTGACATTTCAGTTATCTCCTCTGGTCAACAATGCTCACTATTTCAAATTTTGCCCTTAAAGAAGCAACTGTAGTTGTAATTGTTCAAAGACAGAGGCAGATACTCCAGTGTGTCCTCAATAACAGTGGGGGCTTGAGGAGAGGATGAGACATGGAAGTCAGGGATGTTAATGGCTGAGGCAAATGAACAGGTCACTTTTTTCCCCTTTCTTTATCTCATTTGAGGAGTCCCTCTTGCTGTCAAGATTGAGTTCAGAACTAAGTGGTTCAGGGATGCTGAAGAAAACTGGAGAATTAGGGGTTAAACTCAGGGTGAAATTATTACAATGCAAACACTCTCTTTGAGCTAGCATTGAAGTCTAAAGCTCAGTTCTGGATTTTTGGGAACTTGTTTGGAGGTTCTAGCAGGACAGCATAGACACCCATATACCCTCCTCCTCTATCAGGAGTTGTCGTCCTCTTGGACGGAGCACACAGCTTTAGGAGGGATGCACATGGAGTGATAGGGGAGGAGGGGAACACCCACCTCGCCAGCCAGATCAGCCTGGTCAACCCTGGTGACCTATGGGGTAACAGGTGTCATAGCCAGACCACACTCACATCCAAGTTCTGGATTTTTGGAATGACAGACCTATGTCAACTAGCAACTGAGTCATTACTTGTAAAGTTAGTATCCAGCTTCCCTAGTAAGCGTTATGTTGGCTTTCTTTTTGTGCTATAAAAACCTCACTGTAAAATCATACAAACAGCCAAATACGAGAAATATTGTAGCTTAATGCCAACTGCTTTATTTAGGTTAACGAAAGCTAACATTTATCCTTTGTATAATGTGTGCCAGGCCCTGTACTGAATTAGCACCTTACATAAATTATTTAATTTAATCCTCACCATCATATGGGAAATATCATTGTCCCTGTTTTACAGATGAAGAATTAAAGAGTGGTTTTGTCCATGGAGGGAGATAAGACCTGTGCCTGAAATGCAGGAAGTCAGTTGCGGAGTCAAGGGTTGACCTCTTGGTGCTGGGGCCTGCTGCATGGCCCCGTCTTACCCTACCTCTGGACTCCACCTCTCCATCAACTGTTCAGAATTCGAAGCTTCTTCTTTGGGCCCGCACCAAGGTCAGGCACACGGGATGGACCGCGTCCCTTGCAGGGCTGGCCACCTCCGGCAGATAGTTGGCTTTGCACTTGCCTTGCTGTTTGCACCTGTGTCACTCTTTGCACCCTCGTCGCTGTTTGCGCTCTCATGTTTCAGTACCGTTCAGTACCAAGTGACTGAAATAATGAAGTTTAACACACATGGGGCAAGCCGACTCTCAGAGGCAGTTAATGCAGGCTCTGGCCTATCAATCTGTGTGAATATTGGAAAGTACTTAGGAACATTGTTCTCACAAATGAGGAGCAATGGTGGGGGGGGGAGCAAAGCCCAGACCCTATAAAATTCAAAAGGCTGACATTTCCCATTAGTATTCTTGCTGACTTTAAATGGTTGAGGTCCCAGCCTCACTCAACCCCACCCTCCCCAACTCTTAGTAATTTATTTTCGCTTTAGAGATTTTCTGTTTACAATCTCCCTTTGTGAATATACATGGTACTCTCTCTACATTGGCTTTTAACAAAACAGCAACAGGAAAGAAAAGACAATCCTTTCTTGAAACTTTCTTTGTTGCCTTTGCAAAATATAGGCTTTGATGTCTGATACTCTAATTTTAAATTTCTAATATATTAATTAGAGTCTTCTATGCCATAATGGCAGTATATTAAAAAAAATACTGAGGAAGGGACTTACCTGTAAAAGATTTCAAGTCTATCAATAGAGAATGGCTAAACTGGGAGTGGTAGTGTGCACCTGTAATCCCAGCAGTTGAGAGGATGAAGCAGGAGGATTGCAGTGAGTTTGAGGCCAGCCTGGGCTACACAGTGAGTTCAAGGCCAGCCTGAACTACATAGGGAGACTTGAGAGAGAGAAAGAGAGAGAGAGAGAGAGAGAGAGGAAGGTTAAACAAAATATAACATCTGTAATATCTATTACATATTATTGTCATCAGTAGACAAAAATGATGATGTACAAAGAAAGTTCTAACATGGCAGAGCAAAATGACAGTGTGAAATACATAAAAACATTTAAGGGATAATCACCAAGCAAGCCTATATCTTTTCCCTGCAGTTTCACATGCATGTGTGACAGTGAATATGATGAGAAGATACATTCAAAACCAAGACTCCCAGAAAAAGGAGATTATGAGGGTATCAGGAATGAGACAAGAGAGATTTTAACTTACATCATTTTGATATGAAAAGGGAAATATATTAGTGTATTTCTTATGTAATTAACAGTTCATTTTAAGAAAGTAAAAATACTAATTTCAGTTTTGAGGATGGTAGTAGTAGCACCCAAATTGGAGATTTCTACTTATTTCTTATGTACAATTCTTTGTGCCTTTCAGAATTGTAACAAAAGTTCCCCTGGGTTAGCTCAGAGGGGAGCTAGCTTCCCAGGCTGGAGTGAGCAAGCTGTGCACTCGTTTGGCAGGTGAGCTGCCGTGGGCTTGGAGCTAAAGAAACCGCTTTGTGTGAGGGTTCTTAGCTAGATTTAATCTCTTCTATGGGTTGTTGTCACTAATGTTTCCATTCCAAAAGGAGTCTGTTCCAATTTTAAATGCTTTTCTGGAGTCTATACCCAGCCAGAGCCCTGTCCTTTTACCTTTTTGATAAACTTTCACACAGATTAGACACTTCTTAGGAAGCTAATGTAATACAAAACATCAAGCTGAGAAACAGTCCCACTGCAGAGATGACAAGTGTGTCTCATTTTTAATGGCTTTCACAGTCTGTCACTACTTAGGACTACAGCACCGAGCATCTTCGTTGAAATACAATCCGAGAATCAGAGCCTGCGGTTGTTTGCATCTAGGGCCCCAGCTGTGGGGATGCAGTTACTGGGTGACACGTTGGTGCTCACTCGCAATCTGGGACGTGAGCGCCCCGGGAAGCCGTGCTGTGGTCACAGCCCTGGAAGAGGCCCCTCTGCTGTGGTGCTGAACTTGGGCGATGGAGGAAATGTGGGAAAATGAGCACAGATCTTGGCTGGGTGGTGTAAGAAGAAGCAGCGCTGCAGATGGGGTAGGGAAGTAGGACACGGTGGACCAACAGCCAGGCAGAGCCGTGGACATGTGGGAGACTTCAGGAGCAGCAGAAATCCTGCACCCGGGGAGCCCGGATGGGCAAGGCAATGCCCGCCCCAAAGACCACCTTGCCCTTGTGGGGCCCAGTGACTTTGCTTTGAGGGCCCTCTTCTGCATAGGAGAATGCTGATAATTAGACATTATAGTCACACCAGCCCAAAGTATTATAAATTTTGCAACCACTATGGAAATCAGTGTGGGAGTTCCTCAAAAAATCAAAACTAGAAATTTCATTTGACCCAGCTATTCCCATTCTAAGTATCTTCCCAAAGGAATTAAAGACATCATACTACAGAGATACATGCATACCCAAGTTTATAGCAGCACCATTCATAATAACTAAATCTTGGAAGTGGCCTATATGCCCATCAACAGATGGACAAATAAAGACAATGTAGGATTTACATACAATGGAATACTACTCAGCCATAAAGAAGGATAAACCTGAGCCATTTGCAGGAAAATAAATGCACCTTGAGACCATATAAGACCATAATGTTAAATGAGATAAACCAGACACACAAGCTTATATACTACATGGTTTCTCTTATATGAGAAATCTAAAATATAAATAAAAAGCAAACTAAAAAATAATTGGAAGTAGGGAGAAAGATTTTGTTCAAGTGGGATGGGGAGCAGGAGATGGAAGAGGAGGTGGAAAGGCGAGGGAAGGAAAGAAGATTAAGAAATTATTAAGTGTGTTATGTTCAAGGACCAACTCCCCACAAGGAACATAAGCATTATGTACTGCAAACATGTACTAATTAAAAGTGAAAAATGAAAAAAATTGTGCAATAAATTATATATTTATCAGAGACCCCTGCAGTGGGTTTCAATCTCCTGCCTCACGTTACAGCACATGGCCAGAAGAAGGCAAGAGATGAGATAGTTGTGCAGCAGGGATCCGGAATGACCAGTTGTTCTCGGGGAACAAAAGGCCACTAGGCACCCAGAACCTTGGTGTTTATTCATTGAGCAGAATGGTGAGGGGACTGAGGTTGGATGTGCTGGACCAGTGGTGAGGCAGGCAAGGCCTGTAACAGAGGGGACAATGCATCCTTGAGAAAGGGCCAGGAACGGTCAGATTTAGGTTATGGTTAAGGAGTAACCTGCTTTGTAGCCAATTCTGGGAAGGCATTTTCCTCTGGAGTCATGCAGGCCTCAGCAGAGATGTTAGCTGATATCTTAACCCCATGCTATCATCTACCTGAGCTCAGCCATGGCATTGATAGAGAACTGTGCTAATCTGCCAGCCACCCGGGCTTTCACGAAGACAGCGCACAGCCTCAGCCAGCCTTGCTAATCACTCTGAAGGCCAGCGCAGGGCGGTCTCCTCTGCACAGCCTGCCCGGCTCGCAGGTGAGCACCGTTGCACTGTGGTCCAGGGGAGGGCGATGCTGCAGTCCTCCGCTTAGGTTGAAACCCTTTCTTTCAACTGAAAGTCCATTTGCTTTGTCTTTTGATTAGAATGTTTTTGATGACTTTCTAGTGTCATGGGCCTGGGCATCATGATTTCATTAGTCGAGGAGAAGCCAGCTCTGCCTTCTTGTTTGTTTTATCCTATAAATAAATAAATTTATTCCCAATGGTTAAGCTTTCTAGGAACTCATAATCTGCATCATCTCTGATTTTACAGTATCTCTGGATCGGTTTGGTGCCCTCTGCTTAAGGAAAAAGAAAGATGACTACATAGGCACATTTTAAAGGCAGAGTTTAGTGGTTTTTGAATCCCAAAGAATTTATCAAGCTAAGATAGAAACAAGCTATCCACCATCCTCAATTAGTTTACATATGTCCCTGCGAGTTAGAGACTCTCCCTTCTTCAGAAGACGGCCTGAAACAAAAGGCGGATGTGTGATGTGACCTGCTTGTCATTGCATAATCAGCTGGAGCTGACACTGATGTTGCTGCTCGCCTGCCTGTCCCTTGGTGCTGGTCTGCCCACTCCCCCCAGGGCTCCATGTACCCAGAATTCCCTCCCAGGGTGCTCGCCACATCATTCTCCATCAGCTCACACAGCTTTGTGCTTACAGCTACCTGGACATTCTTCCTCGTAGGCTCTTCCTGTCTTGTAGACAAAAGTATCTACATTATGCGATGGTCTCTATTTCTCTGTTTCCCTCACTCCTGCCACAGTACTTGGACTTCATGATAGCAAGGATATTTTCTCTTGCATTTACCATATGCCCGGCACATAGCAGCTGGTCAGTAAACATTGGTCACTTGATTCAGTACCCGAAAGCATTGTGCACTGTAGGGAAGAAAACATACTTCCTCATTCATTTCTAGGTGTATAGCTGAGCCCCATAACAAAAGAGATCAACGATGAAAAAGTGGATGAATTTATGTAATAGCACAAGATTTATATGCTATGCAGCCTTCCTAGGGTAGACCAAATACGTATTTTTATGCCTAGGTTTAATGAAGAAAGTACAGTAGTTGAGAAAAATGATTAGAAAACAAATTGTAACAAATTGGGGAGAATTTAGCAAAGCCTGTTTGTTGAAATTTTTCTGTGTGAACATTTGTTTTCAGAGATATGGATGCCCCTTCCCTCCAGGTACAAAGAGGACGCCTCTGTGATAACAGTCTTGTGCCCTGCTTCAGAGGAAGGCAGGGAAGTGCACCCCAGCTTTTATCACTGCTTCAGAGAGAAGGGTCAGAGAAGGCAACAAAACTCAACAAAACTGCTCTGCTGTTTCCTCCAGGATCACGGCACTGCATTCTGGGCTAGTGTGTCCTGAATTCATCACCATGTCACCACTACTTGATATTGCCTCTTTGGAAAGCCTCATCCATAATCCCCTTTTCCTTACATTTGATACAATCCATCCAATTCTACATTGAGATGATATGACTCAGTGAGCATGAAGTATAGTTTTAAAGTTCAGAGACCACATGAATTTTGAGAAATTATTTGACCTCTATGTGAGTTAGTCAAAAAAAAACCAAAAACCAAACCAAAGAAAAACAAAAACAAAAAAAAAAAACCCAAAAAATAAACTTCAAAAAATCAAGGATGATTTTCACTCTAACTACATGGAATGACAGAAAAATAAAATATGCCTTTTTGGTGTCCAAATGATCGCATTTGACAAGGTGGACAGCACTGTGAGTGTTGCTGTCATGGAATACTACAGGACATTGCTCACCACCAGCATTATTACAGACACAGTCTTACAGTAAGCAGTGAGCCCTGAGATTGTCTATTAGGAGGGACTTTCTGGAGACAGAACTGAAAAGACTAAAAGTAACAATGACTCAGCCAGTATTACTCATCTCTGATGCGAAGAGCTGCCAGCTCAGGGATTTGATTTCACATCCAATACTGACGTCACTAAGTACTGCAAGAAGATTCTTGTGGCCTGAGAATACTGCCCATTTGGTAGATAAGGCTCTCCAAAACACTGAAAGAAATTTGAAGGGCTTCCTTAGATCTGGTACCTAATTTAACCAAGTCTGATAGACAAACACCACAACTTCTTCTACTCGCATCAAAAGGGTAAGGTGAGAATCAGAGCCAGGACAAGCACTTCTGTGCACAGCCTCTGGTGTCCAGGGAGGAGCTCTGCTCCACTCTGCTCTGCATAACTGAGAGCACCAATCCATGCTGTGGTGGTTGCAGCCACCTCCAGGGCCCCAGCTGTGAGTGCTGACATTGAGTCCTTAATGGCTGTTGAATTTTTGCTAGCATAGTCATTGCTCTTCCAAGGTCCAACTCATTACACTGCAGAGCATTTTGGAAGACATGGGGCCTAATTCTGCTCCAGGGTACAGTGACTGATAAATATTTCAGGCAATTTCATCTTGTTTTATGGAAATTTACATGAATAACTCTTTGGCAAGTGTACCAGAATATATTCCAGTGGAACACATGGTTTTATGTATATTTGACTCTCCCCAAATAACATTTTATAATTGCTAGCTCCAAAGAAGCAGCCAACATTGACCAGACAGCAGTGTTGGCAGATGCCTTTTATAGTCCACTGAACATAACTGGGAGGGTGAATGACTCCTCTTTAGTGTCAGCTTGGATGGCCCTCCTGGCAGTGGTCTGGCCACGCTCTGCTCGCCCTGCCTACAGCACAGCCCCACTTGGTGTCCTGTCAGGGGTTTATGAAACTGCCCACTTCAGTGTAAATTGCAGGACTCCTCAGCGCATTATCCTTAAGCCTCAGCTTTTTTATTCAGAGTAGTTAGGGCATCCTCACACTGGGGAGTCACTGGTATATATTTTGCATAAGAAACCTCGTATTTTATTAATTAATTCATCAGAAGAAAATGTGCTTTGGTGACTGATTTTTTGGGGGGAGGAAATTCAATGTCTCATTAGAGATCATCATCATCATAGCTTAATGCAATTATGTATGTCAAACCTAATGACATTTGACATTATGGCATGAGAGGTTTGCTCTAAATAAGAATGTGATTTAAGAAGATGAGAAATCCAAGACTGTCTTTGTTTCATTCTTTTATCCCCTTAAACAGAAATGCAAGTTGATTAGGAAAGTGAAAGATAAGAAAGTCAGGAACTTGCTAGTATGTCCTTACTATGACAGACCCAAGTCCACAGTTCACTAAGTTCTCTTCTTTCAGGTTATGACTTAGTGGTGAGTAAAAAGAATTAGCTAAAAGTCATGTTTCTCCCAATTTAGCTGTCCCAGAGTGCTGGTGATATAGGGGAATGAGACTCTCAACCTACTAGATGTCCAGTATGAGTTTGTGTTCTCTAAAATCAAAGAATGAATTTTAAGAACAATGGAGGTTAAGAGCAAAATATATTTATTGAGAGAAAGAAAGTTTCTGTCTGAGGGACAGAAGGGGTCCCAAGTGGGTTGCCAAAGACTGTCTTTTTAGGGACTTTTATAGAGTAAAAGGTGGAGAAACATGGGGTCCAAGGTGGAGAAAAGTGGAAATTTGCAAGGTGGACATGTGGTGGGACAGAACTGTGGTCAACCAGTAAGATTAATTGCTCAGGTAAAATTGGTTAAATCAGCAACCAGTGGGGAAGCGAGTCAAGTAGCAAGCAGGCATGCTTAAAGAACAGTGAGACCTCCTGTAGGGGGTTGGGATGGTGACTACTGGCTTCCTCAGGGTTAGAGAGACCTATTTAGACTATCAGTCTTTAGGATGTCAGTGTATTTGCTTTGCCTTTTGTCTTGAGTTGTGGCCCACAGCAGGAGGTGTTTCTCTTCCAAGGTTGCAGGGTATCTGGTCTTCTGCACTGGCTCCTTTGAAGGCCCAGCCCTGTCTGACTGCCTACAATATTTTTAACTAACTCAGCTGCCTGTAACACTAGGGAAGCAAAATCTCAGACAAATTGCATGACACACAAGGTTTGATCCCCAAATCAACTCTGGCAAGCTAGAAAAAGAAACCACCTGGTTTGTGTAAATATATCAAGGAAGCAGCTCAGTCCCATGGGGGTGTGTCTCTATTTTAAATTCCCAATAGCTTCAAGGATACTATATACATTTTTTCATACACTCAGTTTGGCAGTCATCAACACCTGTACTTTAACTCTTACCACAAATTTAGGCTTCTACTTATTCACTTTTCCTTATGCTGATAAAAGGAACCTAAAGGCTAAGGGTAACCAAGGACCAAATAAAGAAAGATGATGACAGAATTGAAGAGGTATTTGAGATAGGTCGTGGTACAGTGACTTTGATTCAAAGCCAGACTATAACTGTGACTAGCTTCGTAATATTGGGAAAAATCATTCCCTCACTATTCTCAGTATTATCGTCCCTGTTTGGAGGATCCTGGGTTCCCCTTGGAAAGCAACTGTGGAATTAGACTTTCATTATGTCCCACATGTACTCAAATACAAGGTCCTACATAAAGCAGGCGCCCCATCTCATATGCCTGTGGTACCGATTCTTAATCATAAGTTTTTTCCTGTGTCTCAAGCAGGTATTTAGGCTTATTTTTTAAGCATTAATAAGAGTAAACGTATTTCTCTAAATAGGTAGATCTAGCTTATGATGCTTGATAGATTTGGAAAATGTTTGGCAGTTTGGGTTAGTCTCATTAAATTTTAATTATAATGAGAAAACCTGCTTTTTCAGGATTTTATAAAAGGCTATGTAAAACAGTCAAGACTCATTTGAAAATGAATTCACGCTATTTTCTATGCCCATGTTTATTTTCATTAATTAGGTTCGCTTAAAATAGGATATACCATGTAAAACAGTGCCTCATTCTTATCTGTTTAAAATTCACCTGAAAATATCCACTAAATCTCGAGAGAGGAAAAAAAAAAGGAAACAAAAATCAAACAAGATATGTGTCTATTACAAATTTGTCTCCCTGACTTGCCGGAAAAGACGCATCTATTTGTCTCCCTTTGTAATTTGCATCTCCTTTGTTTCATCGGAATCCAAACTGGCCTTAAAGGAAGCCCTTGATGGCCATAGGTAGAGGTCAGGGTATTCCTGGCAAATACGCTACAGCATCAGGTATCAGTGTTGATGAATGTTTTGGCGAAACGCGCTGTGCCAACATTTTGAGCTCTCTGGAGACATTATTAGTTACCTTGATAAAGCCAGGAAGCAGTAAATTCCATAATGAATCTGCCCTCCCTGAAAGTCCAGTCCTTCCCCTGTAGAGAGGCCTTGCAGATAACAGCTTTGCTGAAAACACACTCTGGACCTGAAGTTTCATCTCTTTAGGGTTGGGTTCGCTTACTGAATTCTCAGGAACAAGCAGTAAATTTCTTTTAATACAAATAGCATTATTTGAACAAAAGTAACGATTTGACTAGACTGAAGGCCTTTGTGAAAATCTGGCTTTTAAGTCAATACCATAAAACTTTCTGAATGCCACTTTGGCGTGACAGGGCCCTCATCAATGTGTGTGGCCAAGCTCGAGGTATTTTAAATCCCAGCTCTGAACGTGGCATGTGGAAGTGATTGTCAGAAGGGAGCAGCTGTAGACACAGGGTGTAGATTCTGCAGCAACACCCAAAGCTGGTTCTGGAAGGCGCAGAACAATGTAAGTCCTGTTGTCCAGGAATGTATTTGCAATGTAGTGGTTTCCTGAATCCCCCCAGAGATGAGGTAGTAAAAGGCTGAAGGCCAGACAAAGGGGATACCTTTGCTGTTCTCTGTAGGCGAGATTCATTACTCCCCAGTGAGACCCTAAGTGAATGTGCAGCATTCATTCACACACAGATGACAGTAGCACGGGCGTGTGTGTGTGTGTGTGTGTGTGTGTGTGTGTGTGTGTAAATTCTACATGGGAAGTAATCCATACGACTTTGAATAAACAACACCCCATCTTGAGAACATGGCAGTTTGGACCTCTAAAAATAAAAGAGAAACATAAATTGGGTGAAGTTGTGAATCAATGGTTATGAAATCCTGAAATCTTCACTAAAATGTGTACTACAGATCTGTTATTAGAGATAAATATCAAAATCATTCTCAAAATTGAAGTCTAAGTAAGTAATAATAGAACAAATATGACCTCCTAGACTCTTAGGATTAGATGACAAAATTATTATTGTTGTTTTGTTGTTGTTGGTACCGGGGATCAAACTCATGACCTTGCACCTGCCAAGCAGGTGTTTAAGCCACTGAGCCAAACTCCCAGTCCCATTTCTTTGTGAGGCAGGGTTGCACTATGTAGTTCGGGTCTGCCTGGCTCACGTTGTAGCCCAAGGCCGCCTCAAACTCACAACACTCCGCCTACCTCAGCCTCCTGAGTGCTGGGATTAAAGTCATGCGCTGCCACCCCACCCAGCCTAGATGACAGAATTATTTACTCCATTTTTTTTTTTCACTTCTAGAATGTTTTGGGACAGGATAAACACATCTAAAGTTGGGACATCTACTGGCCAGTGCTAATGTTTCTTTTCTCCTCCAAGTCGTTCTCCGAGGGATCTGTGCTCAGCCCTTGACAGGGGATAATGGCTGTTTCTGAGAGTCCTCTGGAGAACTGACTTGGCAGATGGGATCTATTAGTTAGATTTCTAAGCTTGAGAAATCATCTTTCTTTTTTACCTTGAAGGTAAAAGTTTTGTGTCTAATACTCTTGGTTGATTTTCTTATCTGCAGTTTAGGTTACTGATACCACCTGGGGCCATTTGGAAATCTGGCTGTGCTATTTTGGACGTATGGGTCTGGCTATGCATCTGGATTCTTCCCTCACTTTATATATGGTATTTTCCAAGTCCAGTTCTAAAATATGGAGTGGGTTAACCCCAGCATAAATCAGAGACAGAAAATTGCTTAAAAATGCTTTCGTTTAGCCATCGTAGAACTTAAAGTGGGAAGATCCTTAGAAGTATTTTAGGGTGAAGAATAAAAACAGACACACCAAAGAGAGATTTGCCAACCATATAAATACACAGGCGTTAAGCCCCCTATACATAAACCAAATATAAATGGAAAGACAATGAGTAAACTGCACATATAAACAAACAAAAGCCCCAGTGGATAAGTCATAAAGATTTGACAGCAAGCACCATATGGCTTTAAAACTCTTAGTTTCTCTACTCAAGTAATGTGTATTTGTTCCCAGTTCACAGTTACCTTCTTCCACTCAATATCCTCTTTGACATTGTTTGGTTGTCTGCTGTCTACAGGTTTGGGCTCTTGGCAAATGCAGACACCCTCTACGAGAACAGTTTTTGAGTGCAATTCAGACCCCCTAGTGGGGCTCAGATTGTCTAAAAACAAGAATTTGTAGCTTTTTAGGAATGTAGCTCTGTTTGAAGCAAAATATCTTCTCACTTGTTTCCACTACTTATATATGGGAAGTTAATCTCAGAGCAGAGAGAGTGGAGAGGCACTTTCTGGGAAGACCGGCACACAAGCAATATTCCTAAAATATCTTCTCACTTGTTTCCAGTACTTATATATGGGAAGCTAATCTCAGAGCAGAGAGAGTGGAGAGGCACTTTCTGGGAAGACCAGCACACAAGCAATATTCCTAGAGGTTTGGGCAACAAGTGGGCAAACAGTAGTAGAAAGCTGGTGGATGATGATCTCTGCTCATCTACTAGAATGAATTCTGTGCTTCCTAATGTCAAATAGACTCCAATAAATACAAGTTAGGAATGTTATGAACAATGCTTTCAGTATGGAGTGGAATGACATATGTAAAAGTATCTTAAATTTGTAAATCATTTTTTTGTGATTGGAGAAAGGAGGGACTACCTAAATTGAATTGACAAGTCACTCTTCTAGGGTGACTACATTATAGACAGTTAAGTAGAAATATTATAGACAGTCAGAAAAGGACAGTCCCTCAAGAGGCCCTGTGGAAGATGAGAATACATTGCAACTCTGTGGTAGGCACATTCATTGTTGGCCAGACCTCAAGACAAAAGATAGAATCACTATACCCTCATATTTCCCCCAGAGATGAACAGTAGTGATAGATACTCTAAATAGATATTGATCATCTTGGGTAAGGAGCCACTGACCGACCCCCTCCAAGAAAAGCCTCTGTTCTGGTCTGTGTGCCTTTGCTATATGGCTTTCTTCCCCATTTAATCCCCATTTAATTAAGATCTTTTTATTTTTTTATTTTTATTTTTTGCGGCACCAGGGTTCGAATTCACAACCTCGCGCCTGCCACACAGGCACTTAAGCCACTGAGTCAAACTCCTGGCCTTAGTTTTTTGAGGCAGGGTTGCACTGTGTAGCTCAGGCCGGCCTTGTGCTCCTGTTATAGCCCAAGCAGGCCTCGAACTCACAACGCTCCTCCTACCTCAGCCTCCAGAGTGCTGGGATTAAAGGCGTGCGCCATTACGCCTGGCTCCCATTTAATTAAGATTACCTAAGCAATTATACTCATAATCTTACTGGTTCCCCATAGTTTTGTCCCACCTTATACTAACCTCATGATTTCCTTTTGAATGGGTGTTGCCCAAGTGATTATATTTGTAATCTTATTAATTGGTAATAGTTTTTCCCACCTTGAACCCACCTCACCTTGTGGTTTTTCTATAAAAATTCCCTCGAAAAGCGGTGTCCTCAGTCACCCACTTGGGACCCCTTCTGTCCCTCTTAGATGGAGGCTTTCTTTCTCCAATAAATAGAATCTACTTTTAACGTCCGTTATTCCTAGAATTCATTCTTCGATTTTAGAAAACATGAACTCTTTTTACAGACATCTAGCAGTTTGGAAATTTCTTCCTCCATATCAATTTTAAGTTAGAAACTACTTCTTTTTCTTCTTTTATTTGGGGGATACTCTTAAAACACATTTCCATAGGACTGAGATCTTCAGTTGTCACAGCATGTTCTAGTCACAGAATGTCAGAATTTATCTAATTTTGGCTAACATATATTAAAAGGTCATTCTTCCATTACGATCTCTGGAATTGATATGCCCTATCCTGTCTTGAAATGCATCAGTGCTCAAGCTTAAGTAGTGCTCACATCTTGAGCTCTTGCTGCCTCAGTTTCTTTGACTTCTTTGGTGTACAAGGAAGGGCCCATGCTATTGGTTTGCACGGAAGGGCTGGCGGCTCAGCGGGGGTCTGTGAACAGAAAGACCAGAGAACATTGCGGCAGCTCCCAGCGCAGCTGGCCATCCGGCGGCCTTGCAGTGAGTGGTTACCAGACGAGCCCTCCAAAGGGGCAGCTGTTTACAAGGAAGTGAAACATTCCAGGGAGCAAGGACAAGCAGCAGCTCGGCAGTGCACAAAAGGGTTGGAAGGCAGGGCCTTTTACCTTGCCTGGAGTGATTCAGGAGACTCAGTAGCTTTGCATAGCAACGGAAGGCTTCCTGACAGGAGTTAAAGACTTCAGGAAGCGGGGAGCTATTCTCTGGGAAAGTCACACATGGGGAGTCATTAACCCCCTGAGGGAAAGTGTGAAATTATCCTGTATTGGGGGCTGGGTTAACTTGTATGGCCCTATTGTGGCCTATTCCCCAATCCCCTTTTGCCAGGAGAGAACAAATCTTTTTCTTTCTATGTAATTAGTGGGTTTGGGGCCCCAAATCACCAAAACAGTTGAGGTCTCTATACTTTGTGTTCCTAGGTGGCCTGTTAGCCCCTTCCCTGCATAATTAGCTTCCCCAAGAGCCACAGGCTCTGTGACACCAAAGTGATCCTCCCGGTCTCACCTTGAGTTAAACTGCGGGAGGAAATGCCAAGTTCTCTCTCCCACGCTCTCCTCCCTTCGCCCAGCACGGAGAGGTGGAAGGGACATTGCTCCTGGGCCCCAAGACAGGAATTCTTGTGCAGTATTGGAGAGGGTTAATTTTAATTTAGTACAAAGAATTACGGTTAGTCTTTCTCAAGTAATGTGTTCGCAAACACTTGCTTTAACTTGTAAGATGGGGTGCTTGGGCTCAGAAGAAGGGGAAAAAGAAAAAGAAATCCTTGTTGTGCTATCAAGAGAGCAACCAAAAGGCTTTATCCTGTGGCCAGCAAGTCTAGCACTGTGGGTTGGCTGTGTAAATATTAAACATACAGTGAAAAGCGAGTACTTAGAAATCAAGCAGACATGCAGTTACGTGCTACTTTCATATCTTTTCAGCAGAGCAATGTCGAGCAATTTGTTTTATCTTTTCTGAACCCTGGTTTCTATATTTACAAAATGAGATGGATCATGTAAACCTAGTAGAAATATTTGTAAACAAGCCAATTACCATAGAAGGGGGAGTGGTTAAATACATTATTACATTATATCTGCAGTATGGGGTATTATGCGAAGTTTAATAGGTAGAGGCGAATGCACTGATGTGAAAAACTGTCTAAAACTATAAAACGGATCAAAGCAAGCTGTAGAACAAGCATCTCAGAGTTCTTTCTGTGTACATAAAATAAAATAGGGAGGGCAGCAGCATCGTGTGAGCATAAGTGTAAGGACAGGATAAGAAGCATGAGAAAGGAGCTAAAAGTTAGCAAGAGCTAGGAGAAGAATGGAAGGTTTGGAATGGGAAGAGCAGGGTTTACATATTTCATTTACACTTCTCTCTGTTGTTTAGGTTTTCTAGCCCAGTCCATGTGTTACTTTTATTTTTTAAATGTCAGCAGATTATATTTGCGTAGTAAGATCCTATATCTTTCTTTCATTTTTTCGTATTTTTCTGATTAAAAAATAAAAACTTTTGAGATTGGTATGGAAATTAAATCAAGTAACATGTGAAGTGCCCGAAATCCACAATGGGTTTCGTTAATGTTCTCTCAAGTACAGGGGGAATGGTCTGATTTTTCTATCTCTTCTTTTTTACATACACCTTTTTAAAGATAATAGTTACAATCTACTATGTGCTATTTATCTTACAAGTTTTTAAAAAAGAGTTAACCACATATGTGGTTTGTGCTTGTGTTCCTAGGACTCTAGGAGGCTGAGGCAGGAGGATCACAAGTTCAAACCCAGACTGGGTGATTTAGTGATTCAGAGAGACCCTAGTTTAAAATAAAATAAAATGAAGAAATTAAAAGCTCTGGGGACTGAGAATATAGCTCATGGGCAATGCCTTGGGTTCAATGCCCATTACTAAAAAGAAAAGCAAGAAAGTGCTTACTCTCTATCTGTTTCTCAGTCATTTTTGGTTCATGATCATGAGTGTCCCAGATGTAGTGATATATCACTAGATTTGTAGCAGGAGCAGATTTGCCAGGTTGATTGTTGTTATTTATGGTCGGTAGGCTATTTGATCTTTCTGAGCTTCAATTTCCTCAACTGTGAGCCAGGAATCCAGAGAATCTCTAAAGTTTCTCTAGCTCTACATTTGCATACCCATTTGCTAATGAATCTGATGTAGCTCAGGAGCCAGAGTGTGAAGTGGTGGGCTGTCAAAGAGCTCAAAGACAAAAGAGAAGAACCATCAAAAGGGGAAGGAAGTGTGAGGTTAGGAAATAGTCTCACAAAACAAACCCAATCTGTCACAACCCACACAAATGCTAACTTGTTCTCCTTTTCAATCAGTATCTGTACAAGCAGAGCTCTATGAAAGAACACTGTGGGGGTAGGAAAGGTGTGATGACTTTCTTCAGACATCAGGAAGGACTGTGACTGACACGCCCATAGCAAAAGACAGGATCATGAGAGAAAAACCTAACGCAATCTTGTTTTGATTTGGTTTAGGGTCTTTTTTGGAGTTCCGGGGATGGAAACCTCAAGCTAAGCACGTTCATTGTCACCGAGCTATACCCCAGCGCAAGCAAAACAAATTCTGTAATCCAAGTTTTATGTGACATAGGATGCTTTAGAAATGAAGACCCTATTAAAGTCAAACTTTTGAGACCAAGCAATCTTTAAAATAAAAGGATTTATTGAGCCATTACAGATTCTAGCGAAAAAGAGGAAAGTTGGGAGCTTTGGACAGTCTTGCAACTACCACCAGCAGGGTTGGGTAGCTCTGGAAGATGTGAAGTGGAGCAGAGCTAGGAGGATTATTTTTATAAGCTTCAGGGAAAGATAGCACTCTCACTTAGATTGCCTGTATTATAAGAAGTGGCATAATGCAAACTGGGCAACATTGGGAACAGGAAGCTACTCCATTGAGAGAATATGGTACTTGTTGCTTCTTGACTGGTTGCTGATGTGAGCTGAATGCGATGGCACTGCAATGGTCTTTCTCCTGGTGGTCTGAGTTAAGGATTTGAACGTATGTTGAGGAATATTGTATTACCAGGCTTTCTTGTGGCTAGGCCACACCACCTGACACTACAAGTCAAAGGAGAGGTTTAATTTGTTTCGGGGAATTGAGGGGATTCGGTCCAGTGTGAGCCGGCTCCAAGGCAGGACCATCGCGATGGAAAGTGAGGAGGAACAAAAACACTTTATGGTGGCCGCATACCAGAGTGGAGGGACAGGACCACAGAAGAAGCCAGAGACTGGACAGAGTACCCATGGTCACGCCTGTCTCATGACCCAGATAGACACACTTGCAAGAGTGCGTCACTAATCCCTGAGGTGTGATTCTCGCATGTAACTCACGTTGACAGATTTAGTCATCACAGAAGTGGCACAGTTTTGCTGCTGCTGTTAGCTTGGCCTGAAGAGTTTAGCTGAATAACTTCTCTTAGTGTCCCTTTTCTCCATCTCCCAGCTGGCAACTGAATCTAGGACATCTTAGAATTTTTCTCTTACCAACCTGAAGGTCAAAAGAAAATTGTATTCTTATGCTTCGACTCTATGGAGAGTGTTGATCTGTAGAAATGTGCTTGGACAAAGACACTATCTGATCGTGATAGAGGGCGGAGAACCAGCAAGTTCTCTGTGTTCAGAAGTGAAGGGAAAGAGTGAGCTTTTCTGAATTGTATGGTTTACTATGGGGAGATGAAATTCTCTAATTGCTATGCCTTAGAAAAGGATTCTGGTTTCTATAACTCAATTTGGGTGGGGCACAGGTGTTCCTAGAAGGATGCAGGAGACAAGAGGGTGGAGGAAATCAGAAAGACCTGACTTTGAGACTCTATACTCTCCTCTAGTCTCAAGTACTCAGAGCCCCTCAAGAGGGCTGTACTTTGGTTCAGTGTTTTGTTTCCCAACTATTGAAGTTGTAGAGGAGAAAGTTATTATTATTATTATATTATTATTACCTGTAATAAAAGACAGATTAATAGCCAGGCATGGTGGTACACACCTTTAATCCCAGCACTCAGGAAGCTGAGGTAGGAGGAGCATTTCGAGTTCGAGGCCGGCTTGGGCTACAATGTGAGCAAGGCCAGCTTGAACTATATAGTGTGACCCTGCCTCAAAAAAAAAGCAGGGCTGGGAGTTTGGCTTCGTGGCTTAAGCACCTGTTTGGCAGGTGTCAGGTTGTGAGTTCGATAACTGGTACCCACAAAAAAAAAAAAAAAAACAAATACAGATTAGGGACGGAGATACAGCTCAGAGGCATAGTACCTGCCTGGCTGCCTGGGCACTGCTGAGGGCGAAGTCCTGAGTTTGATTCCGAGGGATAACAAAGACAGATTAATGGAAAGGGCGGCTGGGTAAAGGGTGTGAGAATGAAATGGGGAACTTGGCAACAAAGCTTGTTTGTTTATATTTTTCACTGTGTCTTTCTGTGTCTAGAGATAGACATTTTTTTTTTTAGCAGTACTAGGTTTGAAAATAAGACCTTAGCATTGAGCTATATCTCTAGCAACCACTTCCAATCTTCACCCTTTTTTTTTTTTTTTTTTTTTAGAAAAAGTTTGGCTGAGTTTCTAAGTTGATCAGGATGGGCCAGAGTATTGGGTAACAGGTGTGGTGTGCACCACCTTCCTTTTAAATTTTAAGGCTTTCTTCAGGGGTAAAGGCTAAGAGGTTGGTGAAAATGACTTTCCTGCTTTTGGTTTTGCTTTTGCCATTTTCTCAGGCATGAACTGGCATATTGGGGGTGACATGTCCTGAATTCCAGCAGAGTATATAAAGTCAAAACTCATATCCAAAGCAGCTGCTAGCAGACAGCAGGCCTATACAAAACAGTAGAGGCCTAACCTATTGTGTGTGGGTGGATTTGGATGTGTATTTACAGCAAAATAAGCCACATGGCCCAGAGTACCTCGGGGGCCCACCAAGAGCACTGTGCAAACAGCTGTCTTGCTTGTCCCAGAGAATGACAGCCCGAATCCTTTTCTCTTAACGGTCAAGCAACAGATTCACCGATTGGCGCCCTCTTGGAACTCTTGCTGTGTGTAGAGTGTACTAGGAGCTTTCTCTCAGTCTTGATATTGCTTATGTCATCCAGGTGGGTTATCTGTGCCTTCTGGATGGACAGATAAACTTTACTCCCCTTCGTCAGCCTGTTGTGCAGGAGCAGACCTTATGTAGCAGGAAGTAGAGGGCTCCGTTGCCATGGTCACTTCCCGGCATGCCCAAGGACAAGTCTGCCTGGAGACCTCATTAGAGACAGAGCAGTATGCGACCTTGAGCCTTGAATAGCTCTATAAGTACTGGAACCTGGCATTTGTCCTTTGTGGAGTTTCGCTCCAAAAGTGGAGTAGAGATGATCTGGGACCCGCATACTAATGTGTTCTTAAGACTGGGGAGCACACTAGCATTTAGAGCAAGGCCAATAACTATTAAACAAAACAATAATATAATCAAAGAATTCACCTGGTTTTCTATAATTGTAATCATCTTATGATTAGAATTGTTGTACTTTTTTTCATGTAATAGGGCTTTGTGAACATTATTTTCGTATTACTTTGTGGCCTTCAGAATTAATTCTACTAAGATTTGAAAGAAAATAGACATGGTTGCTTAGGCCTTTTAGTAACTAACATCCAAAGCATAGGAAATGATAGAGCAAGGGTAATGTGGCCATTGGCACTGTCTCTAATTTGGATTACAGACCATAGTTTAGTTACAGTGGTTTGCCACTGTTTATGAGGAAGTCCCAGACTTTTTATTCTTTTTGTTCTAAATATATGTGCAGTGCCTCTCTTTGTCCCAAGTGCCCTTAAATTGGGCAGTTGCTCTTCTGTTTCTCTTGACAGCGAGACTTGCTCCTGTTAGCACAACCCGCTGGATGCGAGGCCGGGGAAGGTAAGGCTTCTGGCGGAACTTCCTGTCCCTCTCCGCACTCTGCCTCCAGTGGCGTCCTCAGAACTCTCATCTGAGAGCATGTGACTATTTTTAATTCAGTGATTCCTAGTATGCATGTAGAAATCAGAAAACACACGCACACTCCAGTTAGATGAATGACTTGGTTTGTCAGTGTAGGGATTTCCAGCCACACTGGTGCTCATTTCGAGTGGCATTACTGGGTTCCAGGTGGACACAGGGACTCTCATTCCCACGCTGCACGACTGGCTCTGGTTTTCACAGTGTGAGGTCCAGGCTCCCTGGGGAGAGCTGTGCATCTGGGTGGAAGCTGTCTTGTGAGGCTGGAACCCCCACAGCCAATCCTCTGAGAATGTCCCCACCCACTCTTACAGTCACTGCCTGCCAGAGGAAAGGTCCTCCTCGGCGACCCAGGGGACCCGGTATGATCTGTCTGTGCAACACCTGTTGGCGAGGCACAGTGGGCTGTCTGTCGCGGCTGGGAGCCTGCCTGCTGCTGAAAGAGGGGCTCGAAGCACTAAGTGGCTGTCGTGAAACCTTGGCGATGACGGACAGCACAGACTGGCACAGAGGGGTGTCCTTACCCTACAAGCGAAGAGGAAGCGATTCCAATCACAGGCACAGGGCAGAGGGCAGCCTCCCGGGAGACCAGCCATTCCTGGTCAAGGTGGGAGTCCCAGGAAGCTAGGAAGCAGACCATCATGGGACAGCAAGGATAGTTAAAAAGGCATCCACAAAACTTTCCAGTTCAGTGGCCCTGGGTCCCACTAGAGCAGGGCAAATGGTGGTGGTAACAGGTTCTAATTAAAAATTGACATTTTCATTTGAGCCAGTTTAGTAAGAAAGAGTTTTTTTTTAATTTTAAACTTTTCAGTTTATAAAACAAATTCTGTTTTTCCCTACAATTATGTTTGATGATTGTCTCTGAAGAAATGCTTTGCACATGGATGCCCTCCAATTTGGTTTCCCAGGATGTGTGCTTCAGGCAGCCCAGGGGGGTCATCTGCAGTACAGCAAAGGGTTGTTTGGTAGAGTTTGGCCCAGGCATGCGAATGACTAGAGGGTTTAAAGAGTATAATCTGGTGGTATCCTCTAAGTAGCTGCTTTGATTTCTTTTACCAATTGTCAGACAATGCGGGAGGGAGGCAGACCTTTTGCTGAAAGTTGTGATGTTATAATCTGCTGCTAATTATCTTACTACGGTTAAAAATTTGGGGCTGATGGCCTGAATTTCCAATACATAAAGTCAGCTTCTACTTTAGTTGAAATGCTACATCCTGTGACCTGTTTTTAATTGACTTGCCTCCTCTTCACTCTTCAAAGCTCTGCCAAAGCCACCAGCTTCTAACTTTGAACCTCCCTTTAAAAAGAGAAAAAACAAAGGCCAAAAGTCAAGGGCTTTCAACTACATGTGTTTTAGGCCAAATTTACAAATGCTTTTTTTTTTTTTTTTTTTTTTTTTTTTTTTTTTTTTTTTTTTTTTTTTTTTTAGTTTTCAAAAGGTTCTTAGTGAGCTCTTTGATCTGGAAAAACAAAAGAAACCAAGACATTCCGTGTTGATTTTTTTTTTTTTTTAGATATTACTTAATGTTTAGTCAAGTCATAGACCTCATTCTTCTGATTTTTAAAGACTGAAGTTTAATGTTTCTGATATGTACAACAAAACAGATTAGTTGTGGCTCATGGTTCATAGTCTTTGCTCAGGGAATACATCTTCCTTTATAGCCATCTTACATTGCAGTATTTACGTGTTAGAAATAAAATCTCATTAATTTGTCATTAGAACAAACAGGTGCTCTGTTTAGAGACACATGAAAAATGTTCACAAATTTATAGAAGAAAATAAGGCACCTCAGGTCATTTCATTAAAAAATGTTTTATTTTGATAATATATTCAATTACAGGCTCAAGACATAAGAGCATTTCCTATAAAAATGCCAAGAGGACAGGCAAAGTGTTGGTTTCTTCAGTGTTAGAATACAGGGCAGTCTCTAGTTTGGTGGCATGGTTGTGTCTTCCAGTTGAAGCGGACACCTATTTCCATCTCGGCACAACCTTCTTGTGTGACAGGGTTGAAAGGCTTACATTTTCTCTAAAACATCTACTCACATTTGGATTATAGTGTAGAAAAAAATCACTCTTCCTTTCCCTGTCAAATGTTCATTGCCTGGGGCACTGAAAATTGGACTGACCAAAGAAGATTAACAAAAGACAACAGACAGAACTTAACATGTTCATCGTGGGAGAACTCAGTCATGAGTATGTCAGAGTGGTTAGAACCGGGCTTTCTATAGAGCATACTAACAAAAGCGTCCTTATCATTTTAGAGAAGCAACAAGACAAAGAGAAAAGGCTCTGAGTTTGCAGGGAGGCCAATGTGTGGGGAAACTAAATGCTCGTTAACATCTAGTTGGTAAGGGTTGTCATCTGAATTCCTCTGGTGCCATCTCTAGTCTAAGGCAGTCGTCACCAGTCATTAACCTCTATTGCTCCTGATGGACAGGGAAGGAAATCAGAAATTATCCTATATTTAAATAAACAGGAAAATGACAGAGAGTGTTCCTCTGTCTAACTTTTCTTGAATGTCTACAGTTCAATAACTCTTACGCCAAAGTGACATATCTTCGGCTGTCAGATTCTGGTGTCCTTTGGGATAATGTTTTTTCCCTTAGAAACCTCCCTACCCCTCTTCATAATTTAGACCTCATGCCAATCCTGGTAAGAATTACTATTTTATAGATGTGGACACTGAGGTTCAGAGAGATTTTGGTGGGTTTAGTTCCTAGGTGAGCCAAGTGGAGATTGGTTGATTCATGTCCTTGTAGATGCGCTGTGAATCCTCTATCCATATGTTTAGGCTTAGTATCAAAGGGTATAGCATGGGAAGGGTTTTATCCCACAACCTTTATTCTGATGCTGTAGTCAAAATGTAATATGCTTTTTTTTTTTTTTGGCAATATGCTTTTTGTTCTGGACATCTCATAAGTTCCATGTCATCATGGAATTTGAATTCATTCTTTCAACATTTTTTAGCACTATTGAGTATTAGACCCTTTTCCTAGATGGGGCAGATAAAGCAGTAAACAAGACAGAAATGGTCATTCTCATTTCTTGGGTTGGGGAAAATTAGTATAGAAATATAAATGCTTTCTGATATTTATGCATGCTATGGAGAATTAGAGCAAGAGAATGTTAGGGAGTAGAGGTGAGTAGGAGGTGACAGTTTAGGTGACGTTGGAGGTAATATTTTTAATAGGGTGGATGTTTTCAATCTGTCTAAAATCATTCAAATTCATGTGTTTTATAGGTTCTGTGCTGATTGCAGTCCCACATGGGGAATGTTTCTCATTTTGCAGATGAAAAGAAAAGCAATTGAGAAGATTGGAGATGTAACTCAGAGGTAGAGTTCTTTCCTATCATGTTCAGGGCTCTGGCTTTGGAAAAAAATAATTCATTAATTAAAAAAAAAGGCCATGACAGAGAGAGGACATAGGATTTTGTCTGAATTACCCAACTACCTTGTCCCAAGTTAGGCCAAGATGTAGTTTTCCTGACTCCCAGAACTGAGCTCTTTCAATGATGCTGTACAGCGCCTATCTCTACAAGCTATCTCTTACTGGTGCAGCAGCACGATTGGCTCTCCCTTATGCCAAAGACCAGGGAAGCTCAGTTGGAGTCTAGATGCACATGAGGCTCTTGATCACTCAGAAGCATATTCTATGGCAGCACCCTTACCTTGAGTACCCAAGTGTAGTGATTGATAGTGTCAACTAAAGACATTTAGAAGCCTAACTAAATCAGCTTAGCTATTCTACACCCTAGGATGCACCCCAGGGTGGCTCATCTCCTGGATGGTATGAAAGGGAAGGAGGAAGGACGGATGAGGTTCCATTCTCTGGAGGAGCTCTGGTCTTTGCGTTTGACTTGAACATCATCTCCTGGCTTCTAGTGTAGACTCTTCAGCTTCTGCCTTGGATCCTTCAGTCTTCTGGCACAGATTCTTTAGCCTTTCATCACAGACCCATCGGCCTACTGGGGCAGATTTGCACAAGACACTGCAAAGAACTCCAGACCTTGGATTGAATCCTTCAGTCACCGGTGTGCAGACACCCTTTGCACACTTCCTCATCCGACTCTGGGGCTGCCCATCCTAAGCCAATTTTGTAATTTCTTATACATTTGTATATCCTGTGTTATATATGCTTTCTTTAGTAAAACCCTGACTAATATACCAAGTAAAGGACAAACTTATCACAAATGTATAGATAATTAATTGGAAATCAGGGAACTGAGCAGCTGTTCTGCTTCAAACACCACAGGGGTGTGTGTGTGTGTGTGTGTGTGCATGTGTGTGTGGTACCCAGGCATGGACTGTTTCAGGATCCTGAGCAACTCTGTGCTATGTCGGTTCTTTGTGAAAAATTATTGACAAAGGGTTTGGCACAATCCATGGTTCTGAGGCCACATGTGCTGGGGTGCCCAGCAAGGTCAGCTTAGGCCAAAGGATTCCCCGGGTCTGATTCCCAGCGCTTCACCTCCCAGGCCGCGTGACAGAGACCTGGAAACACAGCGCTGCTTTCCACAAATCCACTCTGCCGCTGTGGGACTCCTCTTACAGGCTGTCCTTTCCACTCATTTCATTGTCTTTGTTTCTGCTCTTGGAAAATATCTTCACATAATTGAAAAAATAAAAAAAAAAGAAAGAAAAAAAAATAAAGCACTTTATTTTCACCCTATAAAGAATGGAAATTTATTGTAGAAAATTAAAAAATTCGTAACACAAAGAAGAAATATAAATCACTACTCTGATCATCCAAAAATAATTAATGTGTAGCCTGTAATGTCCCAAATCTATTTTTCTATATCTGATAATAGTTTTTTATCTGATAATAATTATTAAAAAATTAAAATGAAATTTGTGGCAAAATGGATGGATCTTGAGACTATAATATGAAATGAAATAAATCAGACACAAAAGGATAAATATTGCATAATCTCTCTTATATGACAAACCCAAAATATAAATAATTTAAAGGCCAAAATAAAGAAGAGTTGATAAGAAATATGTTGGTAGACATTTTGGAGGTAGGGAAGGAGTCTCAGGGAAGGGTAGAGAGGGAAGGGTAAGGAAAACATTGGATTATACTGTAAATTGATTTTTAACTGGCTTATTTAAAATTTTTTTTAATAATACATTATCAATACAATTTGAAGTTTTATTTACTGTGTACTACTTCTCAACTGCCAAAACTCTGTGAAATAAGTGCTACACTTGCTATTTTGTAGTAGAAGAAATAGGTTCTGAGATTGTTTACTCTCTTCCTTCTCTCATTAGATAATCTTATTTGGGCCATGTCTCAGTTTATTTGTAAACTCTAGCTCAAAATTTTCTCCGTTTTGATCTCCTGGCTTACTTATAAACTTTTATATCCAACTGCCTACTTGGCATCTTACTTTTGATCTCAAAGATGCCTAGAGCTCGAACAGTCCAGTACTTGTGTAAGAGTTCTGCATGCGGTGACTTCAGGACCTGTGCCTCTGCCACCATGGCCTGGCTTTCAAGTTACCTTCTTAGCAGGTTTCCTCCAATCTGCTCCTGACCTTCTAGAGTTTATTCTCTGCACAACAGCTGAAGGATCTTTTCAAGATGCAGATTTAATAATGTTGTCGATTTCCAGCCTTGAGTGACTTTCCTGGGCTCTTCAGGTAGAGACTAGAACTCTTAACAGACAAGCAAGATGGTGCAACTGCCTGCCTCCCTGGCCTGTGTCCACACCGTACCCCCACGCTCTGCACCCCAATCACACTCACATCTTTTCACTTCATTTAATGAAACTTCAACAAGATTTTTGTACTTGTTGTGCTCCTGCCTGAAATGCCCTTCCTATCACTTTGTTTATTCTTTCCTTGGATGATTCAAAGTTTCTTTTTAGAACTCAGATTTGTCCGTAAATGTAGATATGGCTCTCTTGAACCTCTGTGATCATATCAGCTCTTTGTATTAATCATTCTCTTGTATTAATGCTATTCTCTTTTGTCTTACTTAACACAGTTATAAATTTACATTATTTGCAAGATTCTTTGATTGAAGCCCATGATTCCATTTAGACTATAAACCCCATGAAGGCAAGAGCTGTGTTTCCCGTTATACCTTCATTGCCTGGAACACTACCTTGCACACATTCATTAGTAAATACATGTTGGGTGAATGTGTCATATGACTTGGTTTGGTCTACACAGCTGAAATGGAACCTAGTGTCATTTTTATTAAATGATAGTATCAAGAAGGTATAAAGCATTAAATATATCTATATGAGATATTTGCCTCACAATGTCCTACACATTCCTTCCTAAGGAAACTTTCATAATTCTATCTTTGTTTTGCTTTGGCTCTTATTTCTAGAAATAAATATATCTTTTTATTAGTATCTAAGGCTTGGTTTGGACCCTGAGAAGAAAAATGAAGATGAAAGTAGTGTTCGAGGACAAAAGGTAGAGAGGGTAAGAACACAAGGATAATGATAGTGATAGCAATGACAGTGATGAAAGTGATAATGATAGTAAGGGAAAGTTTCACAGGGTTGGGGATGGTGTGGACAAATAGAGAAGGGGACCTACGTCATATTTAAACTGAAAGGGACTCCAGAAATCAGCCTACTTATTTTGCAGATTTCCATGAAGTGGCCAGGATTCGACAGTTAATAAAAGCTCTAAGAATTTACTCACCTCCTTTACCAAAGGTGAAATTCTCAAATATTTATGCTAGTCTATCATGAAATTCTAATTGAAGGTGCAATGCCCACTCTACCTGTAGGGAATTTACAAAAAGAAATTTAAAAAGTTAGTGACATGCACAATCTTACACATCACATAGTTTCTCTTATATGAGAAACCCACATTATAAATAAAATGCAAAATAAGAGATAATAGGAAGTGGGGAGAAAGCTCTTTCTCTGATGGAACAGTAATCAAGAGGGTAGAGGAAGAATTAGAGGGAAAGGAAATGATGAAAAGAATTAAGATGCGCTGTGTCCATGTACCAACTCCACACAATGAATGAAATCATTATGTACAGCAAACATGTACTGATAAATAGAAAAAAAAGTTAGGGAAATATTCATCATTATCACCATCATCATCACAGCAGCATGTTGGGTCCGTACAAAGGATTCATTGCTAGCAAAATACTTTCGTGTACTTCCGGTTGTGTAATTCTCTCAAAACCTTTACGGAAGACAGGTCGGGATTCCCCAAGGCTCAGACTGCACAGGAGGGGAGACACAACCAGGACAGCTGGGCAACTTACTCACAGTAATGGGTTTACCCAGTGACAGATCTCAGCCTTGGATTCAGATTCCTCGACTTTGAGCTTCGGCCATTTCCCTGGCCTCTTGCTGCCCAAGCAGACTGAGTGAAGGGCGATAATTGGGTTTGCCATTCTCCAGCACTGCTGTCGAGTGTCCCGCAGCAGTGGGGGCTCACCTCCAAGTTTAAGAGTGGACAAGGAGCAATATGGAGCCTGCTCCTCAGTGACTGTGACCCCTCCAAGCACCAGCGCTCCCCCTTCTCAGCCTCTGCAGGAGGCCAGGTCTCAGGGAAAAGTGACTCTATGCCAAGTTCAGCGGGGAGCATAGGATTAAGCCTCCCGTGTTGACAGCAATTTTGCCTTGTGAAGACGCACACAGTGTCTGCCTTAGGCATTCTTTTCACACCTGAGAGGACCAGAATATAATTCTATTTGCAAATATGTATACACCCAGCATAAAAATAGAAGTGCATTTCATTGAAAATAATGTACTGTTGCCTTCCCATTTCAATTGCATTGTGAGTGTTTTATGTAAATTTTCTCCCAGAGTCCATGGAAACGTGTTTAATTTCCCCCCTTTTAACCAGCTGGGTGCCGACGTTTTTCTTTCCTTCTCCTGAGCTGACGTAATTTCAATGTTTTGCTTCTGTCTGCTCTTCCAGCTGGTAACCTGCAGGTAGTTGGATGAAAGAAGCTTTCTTTCAACTTAGGCAATGCACCAAATCCCACCCCAAACATAGACTCTCACACACAAACATTGTGGAGTACAATAGTTTGACGTACAGGATGCGCTGCCCAAAGAGGTCAGTTTTCTTCCACCCACAGCGTGCTGTAGGCCTGCTCAGGGCAGTGAAATTGGCTGCTATCTGTGCAAATCAGCATCCTGGAAAAGGAAGGTCTGGGTCAAAAGGAAGGAATATCCCATCCTGAGGAAGAAAGATTAAGTTTGTTCTCTGTGATTGCCTGGGGATAGCTTCCAAATTTACAATGCACTGCGGCTCTTAAATTAGCCTGCTATCAGTTTTAAGATTACTAAACTGTAACTTAGAAGAAAGCACATTCATTATTGTTATTAAGCCATCTAATTTTAGAACTATTACTAGAATAAAACTCAGGAATATAATATTTAACTAGAAATGTGACTAATGTCGTTTCTGCATTTGCATAATTAACTGCAAATAGTGAAAGAGGGAAACTTGTTTTAAGTGATACAGTAAAGCATGAATTGCTTTTAGCAGGCATAGATTGGATGAATGAGCTACCCAAATGACAGATTGCCTTTTCATATTTGATTAAATTTCATTAAGATTAGGAACTGACTACATAGCGTGTCCTTTTAATTTAAACTGAGTGGAGACCAGAGCTCACTTCTGGGTAACACGGAAGATGCATGGCTACATTAGTACAGATCAACTAGGAAGGATCTTTGATTCTACAAAGGAGGCTCAGAGACAAATAAAATGTTGATACTAGGTAACTCTGGTGTTTACTTAGCCTGGTTTATCATCATCTAGTTATCAACATGACAAATTCTACACGCCACTCTCATATGCATACTCATTTTGTTGTTTTGTTTTCTTGCTAATTGCCTTGCCTCTACTACCAAAACAGTGTTAATTAAGGATGATGATTGCACTTGTTTCTTGTCTTCTTGACTTGGATGCTAAAACTTGTGGTTTGCTTTAAATCATCATGCTGGCTGAATGTTGCAGCTTTTCATTTCATCCCTGAAATCGCTATATTTATTCGTAGTCCCTGAAGAGATTTTTGGGCAGGGGATTTCATGACCTTCATGGTGTTGAACTGCTGTCGTTGCTCCCAGTTATCGTAGTCTTGCTGTCACCAGTGCATAATTAGCTTTGTGCAAGTCTCTAAGAGTGGGAGAGTGTAGTCTTCTGATCTGAGTCAGGAAAACATTTTCTTTAATGTTAGTTCTTTGCTGAATGTGTGTCTGGCTCTGACAGATGATCTTCTGCTTTATTTTCAAGTCCTTCCCTTGTTTCAAGTTTTAGAAAATGACTGAGTTTCTGTCTTATAAATGGCCTTTTTGGTACTAGCATACTCTACTTATATACCATTTAGTATAGTGGCTCTGGATAGAAGGGCCTGCATCCAGACTCGGTTTTATCTACTTACTAGCTATTTAACGTTGGGCAAATTATTTTATCCTTGTGCTTTCTCAAATTGGAATAATAGCAGTAATTATCTCTAAAGGTTGTTATGAACTTTAAATTGAATCATGTACATTAAGGTCTCAGAAGAATGCTTAGTACATACTTTGGCATTCCCTAAAGGCTTGTGGTTGCTACATGAAGAAAATGCAGTAATAGTGTTCTTCATTTTTGACTTGCATCTGACTTCCTCCTATTGTTCCTCATTTGGGGATGATGTTGTGTTAGTCAGCTTTATGTTACTGTGACAAAATACTCGAGAATAGCAGCTTTACTAAGAAAAGCTTTATTTTGGCTCATGTTTTGCAAAGTTTCGGCTGGCTCAATTGTCTTTAGTTGTGTAGTGAGGCAGAAATATCATGGAGGAAGGGTGTGGTGGAGGAAAGTGGCTTACCTTATGGCAGCCAGGAAAAAGAGAGAGAGAGAGAGAGAGAGAGAGAGAGAGAGAGAGTCATAAAGGAGCCAAAGTAGAAGTGAGATATAATCCCTGATTCACTGCCTTCAGTGAGGCCCTACTTCCTAAATTTCTATCATTTCTGAATAATTCCATAAAATTGTAAGTCCATCAGTAGATTAATGATTTGATGAAGTTGGAGTCATCATGAGCTAATCATCTTCCAAAGGCTACACCTCTGAACACATGAGCCATTTGGGGAACATTTTCCATTCAAACCATTAAGAGACCTCCACTACCTCCTTCTCATTTTGGTCATTAGGGATCTTCTACCTATTTTTAAGCTCAACTTGACAGGACATGCCATTATAATACATTGACCTTTGGGATGACAGATGTTCTGAAACTATCTTACAGCCAGATTTCAGGTTATACTATTTTATATGCTGGTTAGAAATTCCTTCAAAGACACAATCCTGGGTTTAATTCTATCGGCCAACTTCTACCTCATTTGTTCTGAGTCTGCTGTTACATAAAGAACTTAATCAAGATGTTCATGGCCTTTCTTTTTTCCATCTGACATACTCATATAATTATATATTAGTGCTTTTCCAAAAATGACACTGATTTTACAATAAGGGGTATTGTTCCAACTAAGCAAAATCAGTTCTGTTTTTCCTGAACCAGAGTTCACAAACAAAATCAGTTATTAAACAATTTGTTTAGTTAGCACATTCATTCAGACTGTATTTCAGGCTTATCACTATGCCAAGGCATGGCTTATAGAAAATAATGTGAGAAAAGGCTAATTCTCTTGAAGAAGTTAGAATTTAGTTGAATAAGACAAAGACCATGGTTGCCCAAGATTGGACTGTGGAAATGAAGGTGTGAATGGACAGCCTGGGAAGGAAGTGAGATGTGGGTTGAATCAAATATAATAAAAAATAGAATGCGATAAGGCTTTAGTGTGTGGCTATTTTTAGAATCCATGAAACATGCTATTCCTCTCCAAATCTTCACCCTTTTAATTAGCTGAGTTTTCTCTCTTTTTTCCTTGATCTGGATAAAGACGAGTGTTTTCCAAATAGGGTATCATTGTTAGTAGACTCTAAATTTTGTGATATCAATTATGATTAATGAAATTCATTTAATCAATTTATACTTTCTTGCAATATTTTCATGGGTTTCTGATATTTGCATGTTATCTGAATCATTACTGAATAATTTTCTTCAAATCCATGCTTTAAGTGTCAGGTATATATAGCTCAGTGATAAACACTTGCCAAGCATGCACAAAGGCCTAGGTTGATTCCTTGTATAGTGGAAAAATAAAAAAGCAAAAACAAAAACACCATTTCTTTTTTTAGATAACTAATTTTATTAAAATTTCATTATTATGTGAAGCATAAATGTAATATGCCTTGCTATTCAAAGATGATAGCGAAGTATGTTCACAATTACTTAACTTTTTAAAGTCCTGTTAGCTACCTAGGGCTCTCTCATGGACCACAAGGAAGGGAGTCTGACCCTGCCATTCATGTGTCCCTTTGGGGAAAGAGCACTGAGCGATTGACTGGAGTCTCTGTTTAAGACTTGACATTTCTCCATGTCCTTCACTTTTACCTGCTGTCAATTCCTTACTTTATTTTCTTTATAACATTTATCAATTTCTAAAATTATTTACCTGTTGCCCTTTTTACTTGTTTTTTAAGACTAGAATATGAACATTACTAGGGAAGGACTTTGTCTAGTTCATTGCTGAGTCCCCGAATTTGGCATACATTGGGTGCTCTATTGCCTAACTTTCCCAATAGTAAGGTGAGAAATTGTAGATGCAAATATCTGGGTGTGGGTTACGTAACCTTGTGTGCTAGCTCAACACTTTATGACCTGAGTGTTTTCTTCCCGTCTTGGATGGTTTTCTATTGTAACGGTGAGATGGATCCAATGGATTGAATACCAAGTCCTTGTGTACGTCAAGCAAGGAATTGCAAAGCACACACTTGATGTTGAGGGAAAAGCAGCGTCGTGACCTGAGAAACTGTGCTGGGACAACAGAAAAGGAACTCTGCATGCCATGCAGACAAATCAGACTCAAGTGCAAGGAAAAGGGGCCACATGTGTTGGCCTGGGGTTATGCAGAATGTTCCCAGGGTGCCACTCCTGCTCACGTGGGTGGAGGCAGTGAACCCCTTAGCTCCCCAAATTCTATCTCATTACTATGACTCTGAACCTTGTTTTTCCAGTTTGGTTCATGGGTTTTTTTTTTTTTTTTCACTTTCATGGATCTTGGTAGATTTACAGAACACTGGCTCTACTTTCTTGTATTTGTTCATATCTCAAGTGAACTAAATGGCCCAACTCACTTTCTATGTAGGCTGCTAATTGACTTGTTTATTCATTAGATTTCTGGTTCACCTTTCCATCACTATGCATCCAGGTGGGCAAAAAAGTCACACCGCTTATCAAGAAAGGATGGTTGTAAAAATCCAATCATCCTAGATGGCATCCTCTAATATATTAAAAATAAATAATAGGACAATGGCATGTACATTCGTCCATCTGTACCAAGAGTTACCTCAGTGAAAAACTAAAGTACCGGGCTGAGGATATAACTCAGGGGCACAAGTGCCTGCCTGGCAAGTGCAAGGTCCTGAGTATAGTTCCCGGTACCAAAAACAAAACGAAAATCTAAAGTATGTCTCTTGATTTTAGTTCTTGATGGCAATATTTTTTATTCTTAAGGCAACAGATGTGTATCATTAGGAAAGTCTTCCCATTTTTTTGTACCTTCCTTAAAGAAGAATAAGAATGTGAATCAATTTGTTTTTATCCTTGTTTTTCAAAATTTTGTTTGAAAGTTTTATTTTGTTTATATTCATATATGATGGAAGACATCAGAGTTGTTTAAAGATATAATAATATCTATATTTGTGATACAGAAATGTTATCTAGAAAATTTCTATGCAGTTTTTCTTTTCTTTTAAGAATTTGTCTAATTTTGTCTGCCTAATTAGATAATGTTAAACCAAGGCGATGAAAATGCCTTCCTACTTTCTTTGACAAATCCAGAGTTGGTTCAGTCTGGTTGATTACAGAAGCCACACTTTTTGGTGATAAATGACTCAGAGTCCACGATAAGGCTCAAGCGTGTCCAGTGAAATCTCTCATGTCATGGAAGAGGAAACAACACTGGAAATTTGAGGTGGAAGATAATGATTAGTATTGGATGCTATTTATAATTACTGGCACAGAAAGTTAATTAGTTTTGCCAATTAGGTGACTGAGCTGAGCCCAACAGAAAAAGTACATGTAATTTTATACTAAAAAATAGTATATAAAGAGCTGAGAAACCTATTTTGGTAAGGTTTGGAGAGTTGCTGCCTCAGAGGTTAAAAGATGATACAAATACAATTACAGATCATTCAGTCCTCTCAGTTTTATTTAAAGCAAACCTTACAGTGGAATGTTTTCATTCATGGATTTTTGCTGTTTACTTATCTTTGAAAATTTAGTTATATAATATAAAGTATCTTTTCCATAAACTTTGCTCAGCTTGGAAGTTATCTCAGTACAACTGATGTATATGTATAGATCTAAGTCTATAAAATGGGGTCAGTGACTTATTGATAGATTTAAAATTCTTCTTCATAGATTTGTTGTTTTCATCTTCCTTCAAATGCCCTTCATTTCATACCTTATGACAAGTGATCAGTCTATGCTTTCTCCTATTATTTTATTGGCAGAAACTGAGGTCCAGGGTGTGGGCAATGATGGAATTTCAGGTCTTCTTGAAATCAAGTTTTATCTTTTATTTATATGCAGCTTTCTTTTAAAAATAGCAAGTTGTTAGTGATAACTGGAAATTGGATTATAGGCAAATTGGATTATTTACAATGATATTGTCTTAATGAAATAAGTAATACACAGTAGCTGAAGGAAGCTGGGCATGAATTTGTGAAAATGGGGGCTTTTCAATTCAGAACTAAGTATTAATGACACTAAATAATGCTATATCTACCAACTTACACAAAGGATTTTCTCTGTGGGAAGAAGGATAAAATGCGATAGAAACTGACCCATGTTAGAAAGATACTTTTTAATACACCGTGGGAATATTTTATTAGTGAATACTTGTGTGGCCTGAAAGAGTTGACTGATGCAACTTGCAAAAGGACCTAACTCGTTCCCAGGGAGTCATTCACAAATTGGCAGGCTTTGGCTGATTAGGGAAAGGAATAGGCCTCAGGACAAAATAGGAAATTGAAGTGCTGCTGATAAAGAGGCTCTAGGTCAGGAAAGAATCTGTCTGATTCCCAATGGCAAACCATCCTGGACAATACTCAGAGTTATCACACAGACAGTGGCCTGGAGTCAAGATAAAGCAATTTGCATAATGCTTCATGTACATATTTTCCTTGATTCCTACAAATGTTTAAAATGTTCAAGTGATTTGACCAAGATGACTAGTGACAATAGCTATTTAAATATTGATAGTCTGCAATGCGCTAGATACTATGCTAACTGCTTTGCCTGTGTGTGACTTCTTTCTTTCAGGACCCTGTAATAAGTGCTTTAGTCATTCCCATTTGAAAGAGAAGAAACTGAATCTGGAAGAGAGGTTCTAAAACACTTCCATGGCAGCACAGCAGGGAAGTGACAGATTTGGGAGTGAGCCTGAGTGTGCCCAGTTCAGAGGTCCGGGGTTTGGTCCTATTCTCCTGCTCAGGCAAAGTCTTTACATTTAGTGTGGGTTTGCTGCTCTTTGATTCCACATGGTCTTCCTCCACCCTGACTGCCTCCAATGGGTTACAAGGTTTTGAGGACTTTTAAAGAATTGCATGTATGTGTTTTTAAATAGCTCCATTTTAAGGACAATATTGTTTATAGAAAAATTTAGCAGAAAGTAGAGTACCCATATATTTCTTCCCCTGCCTCCACATATATTTACTTCTATTACTAGCATCTTGAATTAGTATGGTATACTGGTTTGCATTTGATGAACCACACTATCATTAACTAAAGTCTGTAGTTTACATTAGAGTTCGCTTTCTGTATTCCAAACTCACAGGAGTTTTGACAAGTATATGATATCATTTATCCACCATTGCAATATTATATGGAACAGTTTCACTGATCTAAAAATCCTTTGCGATCCACTTTTTATCTTTGTCCTCATCTCCCATCTCCCAAGATCCTGATCATTGTAATCTTTCTTTCTTTCTTTCTTTCTTTCTTTCTTTCTTTCTTTCTTTCTTTCTTTCGCGGCACCAGGGATCAAACTCACAACCTCACACCTGCCAGGCGGGTGCTTAAGCCACTGAGCCAAACTCCCAGCCCTGATTTTTTGAGGCAGAGTTGCACTATGTAGCTCAGGCTGGCCTTGCGCTCACTTTGTAGCCCAAGCCGGCCTTGAACTCACAATGCTCCTCCTACCTCAGCCTCCCAAGTGCTGGGATTAAAGGTGTGCACCACCACACCTGGCTTCATTGTAATATTTCTGTAGCTTTGCCTTTTCTAGAATGTCCATATTTAGAACCACATAGTGCATAGCCTTTTCAGCGTGGCTGTGTGGACATAGCAAAAATACATTGCTGCATGTCTTTCTGAAGCTCAATGACTCAGTTTTGAGTCAGATAGCCTAGGCTGGCCCCCAACTCACAGTGATCCACTTGCCTCAGTGCCTTTCTACCCTTTTCTGGGATTATGGACATGTGCCACCCTGCCCGTCTGCTCATTTCTTTTTATAGATGAATAATATTCCTTTGTATGGACATACCACAGTTTGCCCATCCACTTGCTGAAGGACATTTTGGATGCTTCTATAATTAGCAATTATGAATAAAGCTGGCATAAGTATTCAAGTGTAGTTTTTATGTGGATATAAATGTTTTGCTTCTTTAGTTAAATAGCAGGGAACACAATACTATGGATAATATGGTAAGAATAACTTTGAGTTTGTGAGAAACTGCCAGACTATTCTAAAGTGTTTGTATTGTTTGCCTTCCTACCAGTAGTGAATGAATGTTTCTATTGCTTTGCATTCTCACTAGCATTTGTCGAAGATGTTGTTTTATATTTTAACTATTCTAAAGAGTGTAAGTGATGTATGATTGTTTTTAATTTGTAATTCTCTGATAATATACCATGTCAAATAGGCTTGTTATTTGTATATCATCCTTGGTAGCTATTCAGAATTTTTGTCCATTTTTTGATTGGGTTGTTCATTTTTTTTTTATTACAAAGTTGTTAGAATTGTTTTCCTATGTTAGGGAACAGTGCTTTAGAGATATGTCTTTTGCAAACATTTTTTCCAAAGTTCTAGGTTGTTTAACTGCTCATCGATTCAACTTAACTGTATTCTGAATCTCCTGGAAATAAAAGACTTATTTAGGTCACATAAAACCAAAGCATCAATTATAAGCTTACTATTTCAAGAATTATGAACAGGCAATGTAGATAACAAAGTAATATTATTTTGAGCATTGTGTCTTCCATACTAAGTTCCAAAAACATTAGATCTGGGAGAATTTAAAATATTTCTAATGTGAAATAAACTTGCAAGGAGTCATTTTAAGTATACAATTGAATAAATTTCTTAACTGTCCACATTTTCAGAGCCTTTATGATAATGACCACTGTGAGGAGAAAAGGGAACAACTTTTTCTAACATTGTCTACACGCAGAATTCTTATTCGAGGTGTGTGTAGAAACTGTTAACCGGGTGAACAATTCATTTTGGCCAATGACTTTTAGGCACCTGCTGCCCCAGGAGCCCCATTGACAGACACTGGAGAATGGGTCAGCAAAGGTGATGGGAGTTTTTAGGGTGTGCTCTGTCTCAATTTTCCTGCAACCTTCCTCGTTCTTTTTACTCTATGCTGTTTACACTCAGGAACATTTTTTGGAAGCCCTGTTATGTGGAAGGACTTAAAGTAAGTCCTTTAGAGATATAATAGAGAAACATACTCAGTCTTGATCTTGCTAATTGTTTTCAAGAGATGGGCAGGTCACATTTTTTTTGTACTAGTGTGATACCAATTACAGTTACACATGAGAAATATTTGACAAATAAGATCAATCATTCATTCATTCAGTCACCTGTAATGTATTAATTGTTTCCCATATGCTGGACTTTGTATGGGGACTGGACATGAAACCCTGACCAAACCAGACAGTTTTAACCCTATGGAGGGGTAACAGTCTAGGGAAGGGAGACACACAAAAAGTGGCAAAGTAAATAAATCAGCAAGATAATCTCATACAGTCTTGGGGTGGAGAAGGAGGAAGACTGGGAAGAAGAGAAACAGGGCGATGAGAGACAGTAAGAACTGGCAACATTTTCTTCTAAAAGTCAGATGGTAAACACTGTAGACTTCACAAGCCATAGAGTTTCTGTTGAAATCATTGCACCTGTAACTGTAGGATTAGAGCAGCCACAGAGAGTATATACCTGGGGTGGTGTGGCTGTGTCCCAATCAAACTTTCTTTACAATAACTCAGGATTAGATTTTATTTGCCAGATATAGTTTAGGCACTCCTGGGATAGAAAACAATTCAACATGTATCGGGACTACTTTGGACTGAGCAATAGGAAATGCTTTCACAGCAAGTCACGCTTGATCAAGGTCTTAATGACAAGAAGGAGGCAGCTGTAGAGAAGCTCTGGGGGAAGAGTGCTCTAGCCAGAGAGGGTGACAACCTCAAAGGTTTTGAGGCAGAAACTAGCTTGGTTTGCTCAGTTGCCAGTAAGAAGGTCATGAAGCTGGGCACAGAGAGCAAGGTGGGGTCCTGTAAGATGAGAGTTCCAAGGCCATGGTCAGAAATTTGGATTTTAGTCTGTCTTCAATGGAAGGCATTGCAGGTTTTCATAAAAGGGGATAATACAATTTGAATGTCATTGGACAAAGGCGGAGTTGGTAAAGACGTGAAGGAAGATGGCGGCAGTCAGGAAGTTACTGTAATGGTCCAGCATAGAGGAAATGTTAGTGTGTGTTCAAATTGTCATTGTAAAGATGTGGATAGATCTGAGATAGAAAGTGAAGGCAGATCTGAGATAGATCTGAGATAGAAAGGAAAGGCAGAACCAGTGGGAAAATGAGAAACTATATATGAGAAGTGAAGGGAAAAAGAAATCAATGATGACCTTGAAAAATCAAAGAGATTTGGAGAACTGGGTAGATGGAGACATCATTTAGACAACAGGGATACTTTGGGAAGAATGAGCATGCTTGGGAGGAAATTCAGATTTCTATTTCTGGCCTATGTTGGGCTTGAGACATCCTTTCGCCATCTGAATGGAAATATTGTACAGTCAGTCACGTGGGTACACATGTTTAGAGTTCACCATAAAAACCAATGTAGAGATAAAATTTAAGAATTATCAGTAAGAGCTGGGTGTGGTGGTAGATGTCTGTGATCCTAGCACTCTGGGATCCTGAAGCAGGAAGACTGCCATGAGTTCAAGGCCAGCCTAGACTGCATAGCAATACTCTGTCTTAAAAAGACTCCCCCCAAAGCAAAATAAACAAACAAAAAAAAAAAAAAGAAGGAAAGAAAAATAAGGATTATCAGTAAAGAAAGACATAAGATTGGAAACAATCAGGCAAGGAAGAAACTTCTCCGTTATAACCCTTTCACGTCTCATCATAGATCATGGGTATATAAGGGTAAAAACAGGGTAGTACAGAATTTATTTCTGTAACTACTAAAGTGTCTGCCAAGTAGGCATTTTTAAGTCAATATAGGCTGAGTTTTTCCAGCCCTGGAACAGTGAATATTGACTCAGTATTCTGAATTCTCTTTTACTCATGTGGGCTTGTCATTCATTTCCATTTGAAAAACAAAACAAAACCAACAAAATATGGAGGGAAGAAGACTGTAGGTAAAAAGGATATTTGGACATTTTTCTCCTTTAGTCACAACTGTGTGCGAAGGCTGAGATGGGTCATGCACTGTCAGCCCGGCTGTCTTCGCCACTGAATGATCCATTCAGCTAGGGGCAGAAAGGATTGAACACTGGGCACGTTATTGATCATGGAGATAACCCAAATAATTGAAGCAGCCTAACTGTGGTTTAACCCAGTAAATGTGCGTCTGTTTGATGAATACCCCTTGCAGTTTGGTGATTTTTCTTTGTTACAGAATTCCAGTATTGAAAACAGTCTTTGGGATAGGTTGGCTAAGCCTTATTATTTTGTAGATAAATAATACAGCTCAGAGAGATTGTGTGTTGCTGAAGACACAGGTCTATAGACCCAGGACTCCTAATCTGTTACTCTTCTGCCAGTACTCTTGTGTGAATGAGCATCATGAATGAGAAATTCTCCTGTTTTTATGTATGATTTTATGTTGCTGAGGTTTGTTTCATTCTTGTAACAGTATTGTAAGTAGCCCAGGCTGTTTGATCCTGTGTATGATAAGCTTTCTGAATAACAGAGTTCTATGCACATGTAGATTCCTGGGTAACGTGGTTAACTGTTGTAATATGGTCAGCTGTTGGCTATTCACTGTTTCATATATTCCCTGAATGTGTTTGTGTGCACGTATGCACATGTATGTTATTGCCACTGTGTTGTCTTTCAATTTTATGGCTAACATATATCTTTCTTGAGAGTTAGGCTCTTTTGGGGAGCACTTGTGATTTGGCAATCTGTTTCCTTGGAGAATATTTTATAGAACCAAAGAAAGTAAGGAACAGCTGCAAATCTCAGTTAACCAGTGCTTAATTATGAGCCATGTGCTGGAGTTGCAAAACCAAAGACGACAGTAGATTGAATTGTTCAACGACTTCCCATTCTCCTTTTTATGACCAAAGGTAATATACAAGAATCCAAACCTATTGAAAGAATTTTATTTAAAAAAAAAAACAGTTAAAGGAAACTTTGCAAAGTAGACAGAACTGATAATATTTGAATTATATAATTATTATATTGTAGATACATCTCATCTATAGTTCTGGATATTGCATAGCTCTAAGGAAAAAAACCTAATGTGCAAATGGGCTGGAGAACTGGTCTGTGCCAGAAAAGTGGCTGGGACTGGTTTCCACCAGGGAAAGTTCTGTTCTAGTCCAGGTCCTGTTGTCAAGATGAAATGGGAATGATGCCTGATGACGTGATTTGATTGGCACCTCATTGGGTACATTTTCTACCAAATCAGGCCTACTGGAAGCACAGTCGGAGAGGCAGTAAAATGTTATTCCTATGTGTTCTCCAGTTTCCCAGAAACAATGCCATTTTCTGAAAATCTTAGTAACACTTTTAGAAAATACAGTAATTATTTCAGGCTCTGTAGACACTGAAACAATAAAACAAACTTTGGAAGCATCCCAGGAGCTATCATCACAGAGAACTACCCTATGTGTCTTGTGACTTGCATCTGCCTATTCTCTTCCGCAGTTTCACAAGCACTTCCCCACCCCTGCCTTCCTTCGCCCTCTTTCGACAGTGCTACTGAGCCTTATTTCCATTCTTTTTGTGTGTGCCTCTTTCTTTCAGGTTAAGTGTAAAGATATACCTGTTTTTACCATAAATCATTCTAAGAAATTTATACCCACATTTGTCTTGTAGCCCAATCCTAGGTATTTACCCAGTAAAAATATAATATTTAAAATTGCAAAGACTTACAAAAGGATATTTATGGTAACTCCGTTCATATTTATGGAAAACTGGAAATAACTTGAATGTCTATCAATAAAATATAAACAGGTCATGGCACATTCAGTCAATGGAATACTACTTAATAACAAAAGAGAACCAAGTACTATTCTTCTTAATGCATAGTTACACTGGGTTGCACGAAAAATATCAGGAACAAGAGTTTAAACTAATAATTTCCATTTATGTGAAACTTGAGAAAACACGCTGTACTAAACTATGATGAAAGACACCAGAATGTGATTGTTTTTGCTTGCAAGGGCTGAGGAAGGAGCTGGAGAGGTTGAAGAAGAGTCTACTGCACAGTGGAAAAGTTTCAGGACGCAACAGCAGTGGGCTATGTAAGTGTTTGTGGTTGTGAGAACATCCAATTGTTAACACTGAAGATCTGTGGCTTTCACAGGACGTAATTAAATCTCAATTTAAAATAAAAGCCTGAAAGAAAATGAGATTTTTCTCTCCCCTTCCCCTTCTGTTTATTACCTACCTCTTTAAGCACTCTGTTTTTCCACTGTTCTCTCTGCAAATTTGCTGTTCATAAGGTAACATGATGCCTGTTGATTAAACATCTCCATATTTGTTTAAATCAACAGTTTACATCTCCAGTTTTTCAAGGGTAGCAATGGTTTTAAAGTTTGTATTCAGTTCAAAGTGTCTCAGATAATAGATAAAGACAAGAATGATATTTTGAGGGGTTGTGGAACTCCTTGTGACATCTCAGCTATGTGTTTCATTTACCTATGAAAGGTTTCCAGATACTTAGTATGTAGTTATTTGTTTAGTGACTTTTTTTCTTGTACTTTCTCTCACCCTTTCATGCAGAGTTTTGAGGGTATATATCAACAAGTGACCTTCTTTTAAACCTGTTCTCAGAAATCTCTACTGGATCTTTCTATTATGAAATTTCTAAACTATGTTAGTATTTCTGTTGAGACATCTTTCTTCTTAACTGAACTTGGAGGTTTCCTAAATGTAGAAAGTGACTAGTTTAGCTTGCTTCTTTGGTGTCTAGCACAGGATCTGAAAACATGCAGACATTCATTAACATTTACTAGATAAATTAGTAAGTGTTACTATGGTTTTGTAACATGGCTGGGGAAATGGAAAAGAGTTATATTCTGGGATAGGAACATATCAGTGAGCAGAATTTTGTAGTTTTATCATCTGTTTTTTGTTTCGTTTTGTTTTATTTTTTGGTAGCAGGGATCGAACTCATGACCTCACGCTTGCCAGGCAGGCACTTGCGCTGCCAAGCTGTATCTCCAGCCTAGTTTTATTATCTGTCCTCCCAAATCCAGCCCCTTTTCTTTGCATTCCTATCCTTGCTTCCCTGTATGATTATTTTATGGTCATATCCATGTAGCATAAGCATTCTTTTCTACTCCATAGTAAAGAAGTCTTGGGGTTGTGGTGGTGGTAGGGTGACATTATAAACTGAAAGCGATTTGCCCTGGAAAAAAAGAAAAAAAATTCAAACAAGTTTATAGAACTTTACACCTTGGCCTTTTCCTTTATTGAAGTCAAGTTTTGTTTTTCACCAGGCATCTTGAGGCAAAATAGGCTCAGATTGGATAGGGTTTAAATGTAGTATTTTAAAACAGCAGCTAGTCTGAAAGATCCTGGAAATGAAATATGTCCACTTCTTTTAGCAAAGAGCAGGAGGCAGCATAAAACAGCTGGAAGAATTAATTCACAGAGATAGTTGACATTTTCGAGCGGACTGCCTCTTAGAGAAAATGATGTCATTCTCCAGCAGCCTAATGACAGTCATCAGCCAGCGAGGACACATGCTAATCAGGTCCATTGCTCACCTGGTTCTCTTTGTTTCTGTCTAGCCAGAGTGTCCTTGGATGCTGATAATTTGGCACCGTGTTCTTAGAATGATTTTGATGGCAGACTGGACTTATGGAATGATGTTTTTCTTCTCTTGTCAGAAAATTAATAAGTTTCTACCTTTGCCCGGTGAGTCAAAGTTATGTTTCCATTGGCTTTCTTTATGAGGTGTTGGAATCATATTTACATTGTGAGAGACCTTCGTCTTAAGATACAGATACAGCTCTGACAATAAAAAAAAAAATTAAGTTGGGATAAAAACCTCAGATTTTATTTTTAACTAAAGAACAATAACACTGAATCTTTTAGAATACTCAGTATAAGTATCCCAGATTTAATTTAACTCCCAGACACAATTAGAGCTTTCGAAGGCATTGAAGGTAAATTTCTACGGACCAGATGTGAAGAGGAACAAACAGTGACTATCTAAGGGGGTGAGCAATGCCAACTCGCCAAACATTTTTGACAATGGCTTTTGTCTCTAGTATCAGAATTCATCTGGAGGAACAAAGATGGGCGGCTCCCCTGTGCTTTCTATCTTTGTTTTTTTCCCAGTGGACAGCATCAATAGACCCTCTTCTGAACAAATATGTACTTTGGACATTCTGACATGTCCACATGTACACAGCTCCTTCTCCTAGCAAAGTCCACTGGAAAGCTTTCCATTGAGAACTGTCCAGAGTGGGGAAAATGTGTTGATTGGAAAACACATAAAGGACTGATTTGGAAGAAATCACTGCATTGCAAATATAGGAGGAGGTTTCCTTTTGCCCTAACTTTGGCCTTGTAGTTGTCTGGAAATGAACTCCTAGAGGGAGAAGCTCATTCTACAACTAAATGAATGTTTGAAAGTAAAATATTTAGAATGAACGGACAGGAGAAAACTGATCTTAGCAATGGAACTATCCCAGGCCCTTCCAGAAATTTCCTATACTAGAGGACAAACCACCCAGTTTGGTTACTAAATCAATGATCCATGGTGTTTTATTGATGCACATAATGAAAAACTAGATCTTAGTCAAATCTGTAGGGGCACAGATTCAATACATCACATAAATCAGGTAGCTTATAATTGCTGAATAAACTGTCTGCAGTCTTTTGAAGTGGCTATATGTAGATCTAGTTTAGTTAATGCTTATTTGGCACAGATTCTGCAGAAGTCCTCTTCAAATTTCTGGACAAGGGGCAAGAGTAGAGAGACACTGCTTTTGCTTCAAAGATATGCAGTCCAAACAGTGAACAAATGTACCCACATAAGTAAGTTACATTTTGTAAGATACATGTCATGTATGCTTAATCCCTGCCTCAAACCTGTGAGTTGAGTGTTAATGCTTAAATGCCTTCATCTTAGTACAAGACTTTGGTCTATTCCTCAGCTTGCTGTTTGTAAAATGGGTATATGAGACTAAGAGTAACAATATCTAATATTGTTAATTATGTACCATTTTTCAAGTATTTTGAAAGCAGTAGCTAACTCAAACCTGAGAACAGCTCCTTAACTATATCCCTTTTTATAGAAATGCAGCAGGGTTATGTGATATGTGTCTTACGAAATGTCCTTGCATTTCACATGCCATATAAAAAGGAAAATTTCCAATGTCTGAGGCTGGAGCTTCAATTCTTGGGCTCTAAAACCAGTGCTAGTTCCAAGATATATGCAGCTTTCTTTCTGAATGATCAACATGTGCAGTAAGAAAAGAGGATGAGGAACCCATGAGAGGGACACTTTTTCTGGCTGCAGAATTGTGAATGTTTTGTAGTGGAGTTAGGATTCTAACTCTGGCTGACCAGGGGAAGAGGAAACACCACTGGACAGGAAATCCACCAGCCCTTTGTGCAATGAACATCACTTTTATTCTTTTTAATTTGAACATCTATTCCTGACAACTTTACAAGTAAACAAATTCTCTTGATTCAATAATTGACACTGTTTTTATCTAAGGCAGAATTGTAATCCATTTGTAATAGAATTAAGGTGTGATGGTTATTCACTGAAACAGACTGGTGTTGGATGAAGGAACAGGAATAAGATTTATGATCTTGGCTTTTCCTGTCATTACCTTTATGTCTTTGGATGAGCGTTTCACTTTTGCCAGGTTTGTTCACATTTATAAAGCAACTAGGTCTTAGCTGGGCATGGTGACATACTCTCAGGAGGCTGAGGCAGGAGGATTGGATCGCTATGACTGTGAAGTCAGCCTGGATTACATAGTGAGTTTAAGGCCAACCTGGACTAGATAGCGAGATTCTATCTCAAAAACAACAACAGCAGCAGCAACAATAACAACAACAACAACAGCAACAGAAAGAAAAAACTGTCTTTAGACCTCAAGTGACTGTTGGTAGTCTCCAATAAGACAAGGAATGACTTTGTGAACAGCTTCGTGAACATAAGTTATTATCAAGATTATTCATTATTAGGAACTATTACAATAAAAACATACCTATTAGAATTTTCAGACATCACTTGTTCCTTTATTTTCTTTCTGTAACCTTGATACACCAAATACAATGCTAATTTCGCAGCAAATACCTGTGTGTTACCCAAGTATGTAATAATTTTAGAAAAATCACTTAAGGAAATTTAATCAACCAGATGATGATAATTATTTGATATCTGACTTTAATCTTTTGAACCAGACATAAAAATGTTTAGAAGAAAGACTACAGGTAGGATAGGTGGCGAATTTTCTTTCTTTCATGTCCGTTTAATGGTGGAAGGTGAGAATTGAGTGTGACACAGAAGAAGCAGGGAGAGGTAGACTTAGGTCTCCATGCACAAATAGGAACACTTTATGGCCCAAGTGACAATGCATAGTATTCAGACTCTTCTAGTTAACTGTCCCAGGGCACTGAAGACCAAAGAAACAGTTTTCTGAAGACCCATGTTATGTGATATTCCTCGTCATTGTCAACACAGAAATCCCACAACGGGACAGAAACACTTCACACTGACATTCATTCCCCTGTGGCCGCGAGTCTCCATCTCCATACACATCTTGCATCTCTGAAAGAAGTTTCCTGGGAAACCTCTTCTATGAATGGAATGCATGAGCTTAGTCCCATGAGGGAAGATTTTAAACAACAGCACAACGAACTAAACAAAAACTTCTTTCCACGAAATAATGCAGTTGGAACCAGAGAACACCTATCATTTTTTTCAAGAACAGGTGGAAATTTAACCTGTGTCTTCGGTGATATAAAAAATGTTGCTCCCTCAATTTAGCAGGAAGACTTCCTTTTGTACTGATTAAAAATGTTAGAAGGGTTTAAACTTGCTCAGGGAAGAAGAAGGATGGTCAATAATCTTAGTCATAGATAAGCATCATGTCTTTCGGATCTGCTCTATTGTCAGCTAAGTAATGAGTCAGTTTGTGCATTGTTCAATTGTGCTGGACACAGAGAAAGCAGGGAGAGTAAATCTTACCTACAGGTTCCTATTACAAGCAGCAAGAATTCCCCTCCATCAACAGGGGCTTTGTGTGACACAGCACGTTTGCTGGTTAAAAGAAGAGGGGACAGTTCTGCAAGTTTTAATATACGCTGTGAGGGGGAAGGATTGGGGGGAGGGGCGAGGAGAGAGAAAAGGGGAGGGAGGGGCGGAGGGAGGTGAGGAAAGGAGCAGACTACAAAGGGCTAAAGAGCTTTACTGGTGACAAAAAACAAAACAAAAAAAAGAAAAAAAAAGAAAAACACTTAAAAGAAGAAAACAAGAGGTACTAAAATCAGGCTTTTATTTGAAACTTCTAGTTTCTTTTATGAAGCAGATTCCTTGCTGACTCAGCGATGCTATTCCTTTGTTTGCTGAAGTATGTTCTTTTAAGTTTTTTTTAACAGCTTGAGATATAATTTACATACCAAGAAAGTCACCTCTTTAAAGTATATGATTCACTTTTTTCCTCAATTTTTACTTTATTAGTATATGTCTGTAGTACACAATGATTCCATTCATCGTGAAGAATTGGAACATGCACATATCACATTTTAATTCTTTTTTTTCCTTCCCCACTGTTTTCTTTCCCTCCTTCCCTTCTGCTCTCCTACCATCCTTTATTTCCTTTCCATTTGCAAAAGGTCTATCTTTCTGTTTCCTAGTATCTATCTTTTATTGTGTTCTTTATTTATGTTTTAGTGTGTATATGTGAATATGCACAACCATCACCATAGTCTAAGTTTAGAGCATTTTTATAACATCAGAAGGAAACCTAGCACCTATCCGCAGTCTTTCCTCATTCCTTCCTTCCTAGTACCAGTTTACCTAAAGAACCACTCATCTACTTTCTCTTTCTCTAAACCAAACTTTTTTTTTTTTTTTTTGTACCAGAGATTGAACTCACAACCTCACGCTTGCCAGGCAGTCACTTATGCCATGGAGCTAAATCCCTGACCCTACTTTCTGTTTCTCTAGATTTGTCTATGTCTCATTAATACAGTAGCATGCAAGGATGTGACCTTTTGTGACAGGTCTTGTGACAAGCATAGTATTTTCAAGATTTATTCATGCCACGGAAGTACTTTATCTTTTTATTGCCTAATGCGATCTCAGTGTATAGATATAAAGCATTTTATTTCTCAATTTATCAATTAATAGACATTTGGGTTGTTCTTAGTTTATGGCTATTATGAATCCTATTGCTATGTATGTTTGTATACAATATTTTTCTGTGAATGTATATTTTCATTTCTCTTTGTTACTTAGAGTGGAATTACTGTGTTATATGGTAAGTCTATGTTTATTTTTTGGGAGAAGGTCCCAAACTGTTTTCCAAGTGGCTACACCATTTTAAATACTCATCAGCAATATATGAGGATAAGACAATGATTTTGCAGTTTTTTTCCTCTTATAGGATTCTTTGTGGAAAAGTGACACCGTACCAGGCAATTCATTCTAGCTCTTACTTAGGGAAACTATTTTCTCTTCTGAAACTACATTTCTGCTGTTTAATGAGCAGATGCTACTAGCTAATGAAGAGGGAACATTAATTTTTTACTTGATTTATAATAATCTTCACTAATTACAGACCAATTTTTACTTACTTAGCTTTTTGTATGTGTCCTAGAATAGTAGATTTCTTGTCTTTTTAAAATTCACATTCCTCAATGGTTTTTTTTTTTAGCGATTTATTATCTGATTCTAGGCCAGAAATACCTGTTCAAACAACAAGCCCATATAAGCATTTCAACACACCTTTTGTTATGAATAAATCTAAATCATTGGCCCTAAAAACATTTAGTTCAAGGTATAAAATAACTAATTTAAACATCTAGTCTTCACAGTTCAAATGTGTTTCTTATTTATATCTAATCTGAACGCCAATGTTATATACTGTTTGCAGTGTTAGGGCTCAACTGGACTTTCTTTCCAATTTTCAAAGTGTGGTAAATTGAATCTACAAAACAAACTGACAATGGGAAGAACAGAAGGAAAGACTTAACACATTTACTGACCTGCAAGCACATGAAGTTCCCACAAATGCAAAATTCCACAAAGGGTCACGTGATTGAAGCTTAACTATGTTGTTAATTGGGGAGAGAAAAGGGGATCTGAGACTATTTTAAAGGAGGAGTAAATGACATTTAGGGGACATGAATGGACCCAAAGAGTAATAAAACAAACTGGAACAAAATTTACTGGGTTCTAGGTGGGGTGTCTATTGTTTCTTTTTGCTAGTTAATCTTTCCAAGAATATGGACATTAGGTCCACCAAAAAATTCAGAGAAAGCCCCTTCCTGGAATTCAGGAGGGCAAGATAGATAAGAGATGGCGCAGAAGAGGGAAGGCAAGACAGACTTTTGTTCTTTGGTTCAAAGCCTTCAGCAGTGAGAATGTTATACTTTAGAGTATAGTGTTCTGAGCCACAACACAAAACACTTACACTATGTTGTTTTAGGCGAATAAACCTATGTATAAGACAATTTGTTCAAAAATTTATGTTTCTATATTGTCCTCACTTAAGTGTTTTATGATCTTGCTAATTCTTTTTTGTCATGGACTTCAACTATCATTTTTTCTTCAGTTTTAACATTTGTGAATAAGGTGTGGGCCCAGCTGATCTGCATAGACCTTGGAGCTGCATGCTTAATGAGCAGTGAGCTCTCTCTGTTCTCCAGATGGTCCCACCTCTGCCGCTGGAAACCACGGCTGCTATGATGTGACCTGAAGGCCAGTGCTTGACTTCAGGTTTTCCTTTGGTTTCTTTTGTCTCTACTTGTGGACCCTGGAATATGCAGATAGTATACTGCTTTTGGTAATCTGGGCCCCTGCGCCAGACCTTGGCTGTCATACTATATTATAACTGATATTTCAAATGCTTTTCTTTTATACAAGGAATGTTGTCTTCCCAGTGATCCCTCTAAGATATTCATGTCTGACTAAAAATACTACCGAATCCTTTTCTCAAGTAGAGTTTCAAGGTTAACATGAAAACTGTTATCTCTTGCTTGTGCTGCAGAAAAATCTGTTTTATCTTTGTAACAATCCTTTTATTTGAAAAGCATTGTGCTTCCTCTGCTGCGCTAGTGTTTTCTCACTAGCAGGCAGATCGTACTTTGATGGCATGAAAACAAGTTATGATTATTTCTGTGCCAGTATGCATTTTTCTATCTAGAGTTATAAACAATTAATTTATGGTAACCAATTGTGACAACAAAAAGGATTTTGACCTCTCCAGCTTATGTTTCCAATAACACAGAAACACAAGTAATTTTGATGTCTTGTGTGTCCAGAGAACTAATTTCCCTATTACTGCTTTATAACAAGAATTTATCACTAAACAAAGGGAAAAACACTGGCGGGCAATGTTGTATACCACATTTATTTCAAGTGGAATGTCAACAATTTTATAGATGGTCACTTAAGCCTTGACAAATACCATAAAAATTAGAGAGTAGAAGTGAGACCATAAGAGATTATGTTCATTTTTCTGCTTCCCAAAAGTAAGAAGGGCAAATATAAATAGAACTATTGGCTTAATGAGACACCCACCTATGTTTCTTCATAACCAATGATGGATATAATGGAAATCTTCTCCAATTTTTTCAAATAAAGTAATTCTCTTAACTCTAGTTTTGAAAAACTAAAACTTGAGTGTACAGATAAAAGGAAAATATACATGCAAACACACTCATGTATATGATCACTCATCAAATATTTGAAAAATTATTTATCCAATTCTTTCCCCATATCTCCATGTGTATCTTTCTTGTTTAAAAAGATTACAAATAGGAAATGCATAATAAAAATGATTAAAACTGTATTTTATGACTATTGTCTTAAATTTTAGGATACATCTTTAAAGTCGACAAATGAACATCTGTTTTTTACTCACACCTAACTTAGACTATCTCATAGAAATATGGAGACAATACAGAGTGTGTGTGCTGGTGTGTGCTCCTGTCCTCATTATAACATGGCCTGGGGCTCAGAACTAAACATTTTTTTTCTAGAACATAATGAGCTGTGTACTGTAATGAAGGTGTTTGAAATTGATTTGACTATTATTTAGGATAAAAAGTCACAGATCAAAGACTCTGGCAAGCCTGCAGACACTTGGGCATTCACCGACAAGACGGTGGTGCAATGCTTGGGAGGCAAGAGCAGAGGTGTGGTGGCTTACACAAAGCCAAGGAACCTATCAAGCTATTATCTGATCGTTTGTGCTATGAGTTACTGAGCACCACTCATAAATGGCCATCTGGTACTAGATGATTTTGAGGATTATTTTGAAGAATATTACAAAACTGGATTTAGTTTCCCTCTCAATTCTTAATATTTTTACATGACTCTTTCATGGCAGTCATGGACACCCTCCCAAGTTCATTTGTAAAATGAATTTTACTGAATGCCATTTAATCTTATTGCCATAGTTACAAACCAAGAAATCGAAGACTGCTAGGCAGAGCTGAAAATAGCTGACTTGGTACAAGCGAAAGGACTAATTCTTATGCAAAGCTCTACACTCACATAGAATCTCTGACTCAAAGAACAATAGAAAGTTTGATCCTTGAAAACGCGACCTTCTGATGCCTTTTCACTCTCCAACGCAGACAGACACAGGTCTGAATGAAGTCTGTAAAAAACTCAAGATGCCGCTCGGCTTTGCAACCTGCTGTTTTCGCTTCTGTGTTATTGTTGCAGTGAGCTCACAGTCTCCACATTTTCACAGGCAATTCTGGGGATTTTATAACCACTTGCAAATTACAAAGAAACCATGTAGTGTTTGAGACAGGCTTAAATCATCTCTGGGCATTATTATTTACAGTTGATACATCTATCTCTCTACCTAAACTCTACGATCACGAAGCAAACCCATAATGTATGTCAACACATGTCTTCCATGGGAGAGGAACAGGGTATTTTATTTGAAAAACATTGAGATGGTAAGAACCCAGAGGACCACATTTCTAGGTACACAGGTCTATGAATAGCTAGATTATATATATATATATATATATATATATATATATATATGAAAATGTAAAAAAAAATATAAATCAATGCAATTGGAATGTATTTTAAAGAGAGTTGTTTGACTTTCTGAAACAATCAATTGATTTGATTTTTTTTAAGGCAGAGTATAACTAAATTGCCCAGTCTGACCTCAAACCCTCAATCTCCTTGCCTCATCCTCTAGAGAAACTGGAATTACAGGTGTGTGTCACACATCAGCAATCAACTTTTAAGATTTATCTCAACACTGAGGTCCCTTTAACCTAATATGAAATGATCTAGAAACCTATTCTACGTACTAATGATTTACCAACATCAGTTTGGATTATTCTTAGCCCATAAAACACAGTCAAATCAATTTCTTTTGATATTTATTTCATTTTCCTAGGACTCTATTTTCTCATCTGCAAAAGGAGAGGATTAGACCTTTGAGCTCAGGCAGAAATTCTGACTTAATTATTCCTTAATTTTCACTAATTCAGTCTGCAATTTGTCTGATTTAATTTACCTTTTTATGGCTTTGGCACATTTAAATATAATTTTATGGTATTTGATCAACAATTCAGAAACAAACATAGTCACTTAAAGATTCTCAGTAAATAGGAAACCCTGCACGTATACAGCAGTAACACAATGGCACCTCTGTACTTGCCAGGGCAGGGAGCCAATTGGTCAGGGGCTGCATCGCTGTCGCCCTATGTGCCTGCTGGCTGCTATGTCCCTTCTGAGCACTTACTTGCTTTCATATGCAAAAATCTCGGGAGCACTGTGGGAGCCCTGGGGAACTGCTTGCTGAATGTAGTGGTGAGAGAGGATCCATGGTATTTTTATTCTATACCACCTCACACAGAAAACACTGTATGGGTAGACTGGCCAAATGAGGGCAAGATAAGGGTATTTGAAGTGCAGTTTTGCAATGTATATTCCAAGGGAATTTCTTTTTTGAAAAATGACTAATGAGGAAAACCACATCTTTACTTTTTAATAAGTAGTATAAAAAAATACATAGCGTGTTACAAAATGCTAGATCTAGACATGCCCCATATCAACGTTTTGACATGTGCTTATATAAAATGACTTAAAAAATTTAAAATATCTCTAAATGCCTCAAGCTAATGAACAAATGATTTAAAGTAAGACCAGAAGAAATGATGTCCCAGGAGGAAAAAAGTATGGAAGAAAATTATTTTTTGATTTTTGTTCCTTAAAGTGAGAGGCTATGGTAAAAACATACAGGGAAGGTAATGATTAACCTATGAAACTGTACTATGCATAGCACTCTGCTATCTTACTATCCTGCCTTCTTCTATGTATCTTTTATGATCGACAGTCACTTATTCAGACAATCTCAGCATTTAATACTTTTTGTGAATACTGTTTAGAGTGTTTTACCTTATGTATTAGGAACTGGAATTTATTCAGCTAATTAAAAGAAAAAACAAGAAATCACACTCAAAATTCTGTGTTTAAAAGTAAATATTTAATTGTTTTCTTTTCTTTTTGCTATGCTGGGAATTTAAACTAGGACCTTATGCATGCTAGGTAAGTACTCTGTCACTGATGTACATCTCTAGCCTTTTATTTTAATATGATTTATATAAGCATACATTCATTTACTAATCCTTGATATTGGTGCATGGGCTGCTTTTTGGAGTTTCAGATAGTTTTCTCATCAAAACTTATACATAATGAAACAAAACAAAACAGAAAAACTATTCAATAATGCATCACGCTGATTCCCTTTATTGGGGTTTGGTTAAATGTAGTAGAAGCTGAAATATATATATATATATATATATATATATATATATATATATTATAATATATATATAATATATATATACATATATATCTCTCAATCTGAGTGCAGAAATTTATGTTTTTCCTATTTTTCCCTGGCCTTTCAAATGTTTTGACCTCTTACCAATTTAACAGCATTTTTTTAGTAATTCATCTTTATGGAGTCTTTGCAAAGACTCCATATATTGGATTTTTACAAGAACTACAATGATTTTATAATAAAATGGGGTAGGGAAGGGTAGTGTTTACAACTAAACTGGTGGACAGCCAAGCTCTACTTTGATGGTATGGTTTCTTTAGGAAATGAATCTATGAATTGGGTTGAAAGGGTAGAGTTAGGATGAAGTGTTCATCCTTGAAGTTGAACTGGAGATTTTCCTGTAAGTCTATAACTCTTACATAATGACTGCAACTTTCTGATAGTTCCAACTATCCTGCACCATATCAGGCTACACTTGGTTTCAGAATAATGGATAACATTACTGGAGTGCTAGATGTGTACTAAGCTCTATAAATATTACTTAGTGCTCTGAGATAGGTGATGCTCCTATCCTTGTTAAAAAATCATTTTCCAAAAAACGATTGACTCATGACTGCCATGCAGGTGTAAAAATGAAGATGCATTAAAAGTTTTATTCTGTTTGTTAATCCGTGAGAGAATCAGGTAGATACTACAAAGGATTCAGTAGAGAATCCGAAGAACAAACACATGTTTCAGTCAGAAACATTGAAATAAGTGCACAAAGAGGGGGGAAACCGCTTTTGGAGACAATGAGTCAAATAAGTCAATTAATCTTCTACTTAATTGGAAATAATATGCATATCTACCAGGAAGAATTATCTTGCACTGATGTTGAATTTTTTTTTTTTTTTTTTTTTTTTTTTTTGCGTCACCTGGGATTGAACTCACAGCCTTGTGCCTGCCAGGGCAGGCGCTTAAGCCACTGAGCCAAACTCCCGGCCCTGGTTTTTTGAGGCAGGGTCGCACTATGTAGCTCAGGCCGGCCTTGCGCCCGCGTTGTGGCCCAAGCCGGCATCGAACTCACAACGCTCCGCCTACCTCAGCCTCCCGAGTGCTGGGATTAAAGGCGTGCACCACCACGCCCGGCTTGATGTTGAATTTTTTAGAACTTGTGCAGTTTCAGGAACGCTCAGAGGAGTCAGAATCCGGTAACACAAAGGGCCATCCTGTGGATAACATGTAATTTTTCACGTAAGCACAGTTTTTTCCTTAAAATTCATTTCATAACTGGTGAAGTAAAAGTTCATAGAGGACAGGTTTTTCAATAGATTAGTCTCACTGTTTACTAGGAGGGGTGGCTATCAGAGTTCAATAGTGCAACTAAGATACGTGAAGTGACCAAAGTCCCTGGAAACACACCATTTGTATTACTGGTAGAGAAACTGAGAGAAGAACTGAACTGCAACATATCCACAGTTTGACTTATTATTCTGACAATGGGAATCTCTGATGTGTGCCATTTTAGCAGAAAAAATATGCACAAAACAGTATAAATGCTATCAGAGCCATATTCCTATTCCCCTTAAATTCACCTCAATAGACAGTGAGAGGAAGAGTTTGGAAGGGGTTTGGGATGCAGACAAAGAATGAAGGATCAAAAGGTCACGTTGCACGTGTAGTCTAGAGAACTACTTGGTGTAATGCTTGTCACTGCTCGCTCCTCTGACTCTGCAAGTCATGACAGATAACAAACCGTTGCTACACTTTCTTGTGTTCTGTGTCATCACTGCTAGGAAGGAAGCTGAGACAGAGAAATGGGACAGGCTCATTTTCTTGGTACTTCGGAGGTTGTCTCAAGCATGAACAATTGCTTAGATGTCTCTTAACTCTGCCCTTCACCAGAACCTAGGAGAATTAAGTCAACCCAAAGTGAGCATTAAGAATTAAAAAGGGAGTTCCGACAGATGCAGACCTAATAAGTGACACAGCTCCTGTGCAAATGCTGATTTGTCTGATGCCAGATCCAGTTTCTTGACTTCTCCACTCTACTGTTTACTCTGTTGCCTCAAAATGCTGGATGCGAGAGTGACACGTCAACTTCTTTATTGCACGCAGTGTTTCCTAACTGAATCGTTTGCTGGGATCAGCACTGATAATGCTTGGCAACAATCTCTATTGTGTGCTATTACTATAGGAGTGGAAGTTCCCATGTACCCTTAGCAGCCAAGTGACTTTACACATAGAGTACAAACTGAGTTAGAGTCCACTGCACCAGGCCAGGAGACAGCCAGACTGACTGTCAGCAATGTCTTGTTTCCTACTAGTTACTCACTTTACCTTATCTAATCTGTGGGAGATGCACAGGCTAAATAAATAAAACAATGAATTATGAGTTGGAAGTCTTAGATATTGTTCTAGACCTTGAACATTAGCCTTTCTGTAGCTTCATCTCTTTATTAATAAAACAAAGGCAATAGCATTTGACCTCTATTCCAACAGGGTAATTCTTTCTTTTCTTTTGTTTTCTTCTTTTCTTTTTTTCTTTTCTTTTCCTTTTCTTTCTCTTTCTTTCTTTTTCTTTCTTTCTTTCTTTCTCTTCCTTCCTTCCTTTCTTTTTTCTTTCTTTTTTTTTTTTGTCTTTTTGAGATAGGGTCTCACTATGCAGTTCAGGCTGGTCTAGAGCTCACTTTGTAGCCCAGGGAGTCCAGAACTTGCAATGATCCTCTTGCTTCAGCTTCCCAAGTACTGGAATTATAGGTGTGTGCCACCACACCTGACTGGGTAATTATTTATATGAGAGAATGTAAAATAGAAAAAGTGTTTCACATATAGGAAATGATGCTGTTGTCAACACGGTAATGCAGATTAGGCAATGTCTATTACAAGCAGAGAGGCAGAATAAAGATAAGGTAAACTGTGTATTAGATAATTCAGAATGATACTACACAAACTATCTGTGTTCAAGCTGTTTCAGTTGAGATTCATTGAATTCCAAGTGATAAAAATACAGTTCAAGTGGTCTCAAGCAAAAAAGTAACATTTTTTTTTTTTTATTTTCAGCTAGAATATCTGAAAACTATGGAGGCCTGTGTGTCTTCAGGAAATGTCACTACCAGGACCTGCTTCTCTTGATTCCTGCCTCTTTTCTTTCCTTCTTCATTTCTAGATTTTCTTTTTCTTGTGTTGGTTTCATTCTCAAGCAGGTTTCTTAGACCCTGTACCAAAGTGGCTGCTTGTCGCTTTGAACTTTGACTGGAGAGACTGCTTTTCTTTATGCCTTCCCAAGTTGTAGGGTTCCCTGTGATAGGCTCTAGTTGGACACTGAGCCAGGTTTTGATTGCAGGCCCCGTCTGTGTAGCAGGGTCAGAGTCAGTCCCATAAGTGCCATGAGAAATGAGATAGTGGAGGACTAGACCCACAAGGAAAATGTAGAGTACTTATTAGAAGAAAAGTAAATGTGTGTAATGCAGAAGTGGGAACATTTTGGAGGTCTTTGTGATGTGAGGAGGCCTGACTCATCCCTGTTGACCAGCTCTGAGAGTCAGTACTGTAAACTCTACAAAATACATCTACTAAAATGTTATCCCTTTGTCATGGAAACATTAGAGAGAGCAAGGTCTTCAAGAGAATACTACTTGGAATCTTCATAAAAATTCTTTCAGAAACGCTTCTTGTAGGAAGTATTAAAGTAATATTTAGATTTAAAAATTTATTTGTCTAATAGAATAATGGTGAGTGTTAGAGGTAGTTGTCCTGAGATAATGGGTGTATCTTGTCATTTACCTGTCTACCCATGAAATTCTAAAGTGTAGAACTTGAGTTAAACACATTATGAACTCAGTCATTCTTGTTTTTTTGGAAAGGGATTTTCATGATATGGCTTATTCACCCATTCAATAATTATTTAGGGAGATCTGTGAACAAGGCACAGTAGAATTCATGAGAAATAATTCGGTCCTTTCTCCAAAGCCATGAATACAGTCTGGCCATATTCGTGTGTGTTTTCCTGATTTCAGAAAAAAGATATGAATGATATGGTTAATTCTAAAAAATGAAATTCAGCAGGCATATGGAAAGTTGCTTAACTGCCTTAATAAGACAACAAAAAAAGATTTTTTTTACTTTTTTTGACTCATCAAGTTAGCCAAAAACTTTGATAATATCAAGGAAGGCAGTAGTGAATAAAAATTATGCAGTCATCATAGAGGAAAATTTTGCAATCTGTTAGAATACAAAATATACACAAAGGGGCCAGGGATGGAGCTTAGCAGCAGTGCCTGCCTGGCAAGCACGAGGTCCTGAGTTTAATTCCTGGTACCCCCCTATATATATATATTAAATAGGCTTGAAAAATCTGCTCTTTACTATAGTAGCCATATGTAACTATTTAAATTAAATTAACAACAATTACATAAAATCGAGCATTTCTTTTCATAACACTAGCCCTATTTTAAGTGCTCAGTACTCACACAAGACTATGGGCTACCATATTGTATAGCACACATGTAGAACAGTTTTTCATCAAAGAAAGTTCTTTTGGACAGTGCTGGTCAGAACCATTTTCACTTTCTGTCTCATCTTTTAAAACTATGACATGCTTTTCAAAATGCAAAATATGTTAGCTCTGACCAATGAAAGAGAAAAAAATAACATGCACCTACATCTGTCCTCATCTAACATATCAAAAGTAAACGTGCTAGAGTAAACTTTTCCCCTAGCCCTTGAATAATTTAGAATCTGGAAACACTCAGCTCTTCATTATTGTCTGAGTTCAAACCTTTCTTTAAGTTGGCCTGGACTCCCACAGGCGGGACTATGCAGTGTGGCTTGTGAGCATGATGTGTAAAGCTAGAGTCCACTCTGTACCCAATTGGAGCTGCTCAAGTTTCCTGCAGGTTTATAGATATGGAAATCACCCCACACCCTGTATGAGAGATTTGCTTTTTTGCTCTTGCCGCTTATACCAGGGAGCATGAGAATTTCCAGTGAATTGATGCACTGTGTGTGCTTTCTCACTGGAGCTATGGGGCTTGTGAATTTTTATTGTGCATTTTCTGGGAGAGTCTATCTTTCCTGGATTGCAATTCTCTTGGGCTCAGGGTGCAAATGCCTGGGTTAATATCATCAGCTCTAAGAGAGTCTGCAGGATAATGAGTGTAACCATGACGGATACGATCATGTCAAGAAAACAGAGGCCACTTCAGATTCAAGCAGGAAGAGATCTAACACAGAGGAGAGGTTTATGCAACCAGTGCCAGGCGGGGGTGGGGAGGGTATAGATTAAGAAGGATGCTTTTAGGAAATCTCAGGAAAATCCCTCCCGGAGGTCTTGGGTGTCTGCCACACTTGGAAGTTGCTGGCAAAGCCCCAAATCACCCACCTGCCCACGTCCACCTACCTGTCAGGAGCCGCTGCTGTAGAAGTACAGCTTCTTCTTTCCTGTCTTTCCCCTGCAAATAGTGTCTGATTGCTTAACACTCATGGATTGCATCAAGAGTCCTGCTGACACGGAAGACTGGGAAATGCAATTCCCAGTGCTTCAGCTCCTGTGGGGTGAGTGAGAGCTGTGGGAGCAGGAAAAGCAGAGAGAGGGATCAACAGCACCCAGTAGGCACGATCCCACCCTTTGTCCAAGAGCGCAGCCACAGTATGTGGAGAAGAGTGGGCTACACAGTCATTTCTTCCAACCTCTGGTTTGGAATATGTGTATTCCAAAATCAGTTCAGTAACTAGGAATGATTAAGAGAAGAATTTAAACAATGGGATGACTTCAAAGGCTCTCACAAATCACTGAGTTCAGTTGATCCTAAAACTTGTTACCTATTGGTGTCACTGACAAATCTTCCGAAAACTCAGATTCTGAAGCTTCTACCTTAGAACTACTGAAGCAGAACTTTAGTGGTGGAGGAAACAAGAGGGGAAGTCCTGGGGGTCACCAGGCGTCTAGCTTGCTGACGGGATGCTGACTTTCAGACCAGCGTTTGGAAAGCAGATGGATGGTTTTTTCCCTGGGTTTCTGGACAGTCACGCCAAATTTGTCCCAGAGTAAAGAGAATTCATTCTCTGTGACACCTATAAATTCAGGGTTTAGAATAGAAGTTGCAGTCAAATGCTAGTGCATAGTCACATGCTTGGGAACTCCCACGTCTGCAGTTTATGAGGGTAACCCATTAACCTCAGCATAGTTCCCGAGACTACAAAGACACCTCCAGAAGTGAAATCTTGATAAAACCCTAAGTATTGTTGAAGTCTCATTTTGCAGGGAAAAGGAAGGGAAATTAAACAATTTGAACCTGCTTATGTAGTAATATATTTTCTTCATTGTTAAAAAGTCCACTGTAAGTAAATATTCACCAAAGCCAGGCATGATGGCACACTCTGGTAATCCTAGCACTTGGGAGGTTGAGGCAGGAGAATCATTTGCAAGTTTGAGACCAACCTGGGCTACAAAGTGAGCCCAAGGCCAGCCTGAGTTGCATAGTGAGACCCTGTCTCAAAAAGACAAAGAAAAAAGAAGTACTTACTGTTGTCATTACAAATAAAAGACATGCAAAAGGCAAACAAGGCTGATTATATTATTATTATTATGAAAATATATATTGCCCTAAGGCAAATTCTAAGATCCCACTGACATCTGGGAAAGGTGTTCATGGAATTTAAGAGTGAGCAGGTGCTAGTTGCAATCTTGTGGCAAGCACATTAAAAGTCCTTTTGTTTGTATGATTAATTGGCTATTCTCTGGGAGAATGAAATATGAACCTATTTCTACTTTTTGCTAGGGCTCTGGTTAATTTGTAGGGTAGCTAGAATTTATGATTTTCAATACACCCTTTTTTCCTTCTCATTAAAAGGGGAGAAAAGTGACTTGGTAAAGAAAACAAGAGATTAGACTGTCACACATCATTTCATTGTATCTAAATAAATTTGTGGGGTATGTATGTGCGGGGCAGTGTCTTGCACTCTCACCTTGAGCCAAAGTTTTAAAAATGAATTTCTGCCAGAAGAATGAAGCCGTGTGAAAGTCATTCAGTCAGGTAAATTCTGAACTCAGGCTTGCTAGAGCAATAAACTTGATGAATGATGCTATTTACAATTGATGAAATTTTCTTTTATGAATCTGTATTAACAATGGAAAAATCTGTGCACTTTAGACACACATGGAAATTGGCTTGTTTTTAGCATGGGCTTTGAGCCAGTGGACTTTGAGGGTGTTAAAAAACTCATGTCCTTCAGTGCTGAATGCAAGAAAATTCTAGACAGTGATGCCTGCATGGTGCACATGGAGGAAAGGAGTCTGCGCTCTTCACGCCAGCAAGAAATGCTAGCGCAGAGCTGATGCTGGACACATGGAGAGCAGGAAAAAGAAAAGTGCTGGAAGATTTTTTTTTTGTATCAGGGATCAAACTCACAACCTCGTGCCTGCCAGGCAGGTGTTAAGGCCACTGGGCTAAATCCCCAGCCCTATTTTTTGAGACAGGGTCTCACTATGCAGTTCAGGCTGGCCTTAAACTCACTTGATAGCCCAGGCTGGTCTCAAACTCACAACAATCCTGCCTCAGCCTCCTGAGTGCTGGGATTAAAGACGTGCACCACCACACCCAGCTGAAAAGTGCTGGAAAATTAATTAAGCTGGTAAGTTCATTGTTTTCAGTTTTGGGTTCTTATACCCAAAACTGCCATAACAAAGTTGATTGATGCAAAAATGGGGAAAGTTTTGGCCAACTGGTCAGGGAAAGCAATTTTATTAGCAAAGACACCCTTCATAGCTATTTTTGCAAAAAATAAAATGGTCTTTATAAATCTTAGCTTTTATTTTGAGAAGTGGTTTTTAATTTGAGGGTGAGTAAAAAATAACCCTAGAAATATAAAAATCTTACGACTATTTGTGCTTAAAAATAGACATATTGTCATACGCATTCACATATAATTCAGTAGTTTTACTTAAGGTTATAAATGATTAAAAAATAAACAATCTTAGCTGTTAAAATGGAATTTAATGTTGAATATTGTCCATCCAAGAAGAGGAATTTTCTTTCTGCCAAAAATGATGAAAAGAGGTTGGGGAATGTAGCTCGGTGGTAGAACAGTTGTCTGGCATGGTCAAGGCCCTGGGTTCAAACTTTAGCACCACATACATACACTAAAACAACAAACAAACAAACCCTCCAAAACTACAAAAACTTTTAAATTTAGATAGGAATAAATATTGGTTGTTATAAAGCCATGCCCTCTCCTGTTTTTATTTATTTATTTATTTTTTTGGCACTAGGGATTGAACTCACAACCTCACGCCTGCCAGGCAAGCGCTCCTCTCCTGTTTTTAAAATCAGAACACTCACCTACTGAAGATGCAAAGTGTCATTAAATTGATCGGCACTTTGGCTTTGGGCTTTAAAAGGATGGGTGCACACATGTGGATCTGCAAGTGTGCCTGACCGTGCCTGAGAAATAATGAAGATTGTTTCAGGGGCAGATTTTGGGTTCAAGCTCTCAGAAAGTCTTACTCACAGATCTAGTGAGTCAAGCTATCTGTGTTTTAACAAGTGTACTAGGCAATTCTCATGTTTCTCTGGCCACATTTAAACTAATATTAATATGAAGCTGGTGAACCTCTTGGTCCCTATTTCTATATTCTTCTCTTTCTCTGTTCTATTAATTTTTCTTTCAGTGCTGGAGACTGAATCCAAGTCCATGCTCATGCTAAGGAAATGTTTTATCACTGAGTTATATTCCCAGCCTCCTTTTATTTCTTTTCTATTTTAATGTCTTTAAATTTTGGAAAAATGTAATTATTTTATTTTCTTATGCTATCTTCTCCATTTTTAATAATAAAATCTTTCATTCAGTGCATTATTTTTCTCCCTTTCCTGTTCCTTTTCATTTTCTGACTCTTTACCTTAACAAAATTGTTCTGTAGACTTTATTTTAATTTATACTTACTAAATTCTTGTCAGCTCAATGGTCTTTCCTTAATTTGAAACACAGATTGACAGAACATTTTACATTTCTCTTTCTTTATGGGACACAAGTTAAATTAGATTGCTTTTCACTAATGCATTTGTTCATCTGTTATCTTCCTGCTCTCATTTACTAACTACTATAGACCTGACTCTGGAGAACACTGAACAAGGGAGCCAGGTAGCGACGAGCTCAAGATGCCCATGCAGGGGGACAAAGGCTGTGTTATGATCCTTCACAATTTCTTCCGGAGGAAGTCGAGCAGCGCTGTTTACAATTGAGAGAGTTTTTTCCCTTTTCTTATCAGAGACAGAGAAAAAGAAAGTAGTTTTATTTTTTAATAAAGCTATGTAGATTTTTTCTAGGAAATCAGATTATCATGTTGCCAAAAACAAACAAACCAAAACAAAATGAAACAAAAGAGTTGACTCTAATCTACAAAAAATTAAAATATAAATTAGCTGGTTCAATATGACAGCCAATACATATCACATGAAAAACATCTGGAAAAATTACTTTTTCTGATATTTCTTAATAATGTCAAATATTTGCTGTTGCTTAAATATATGCAACCTATTTGTGTATGTAATAGATAAAGCAGATAAACACTATAGATGATAAATTTAAAATAAATCTGTCATTTATTTAAAATACATGAACTAATAATTTGTAAGTGCTCTGATCTCATCCTCATGGACTTCCTGGCAGGGATGGAAAGCTGAGAAGCCCAGGTGTTAGGAGTGAAAGCTGTGTATTCACCTGGACCTGAGTTCAAATGTTATGAGATCTGGGACCCAGGAAAGCTATTTGTTCAAGCCTCAGTGTTTCTCCTCTGGGTAATGAGGATAATAACAGTAGGTCCGGCATTGGTTTATTTTAACGATTCAATGAAACATGCAGATAAAGTGTTTACTATCCTGTTTGACACATAATAAGACAGATAACTAGGACTTTTTCCCCCAGAGCAGAGCATTTGTTAGTTCCCAGGAAGTCCATGCTAAGGAAGGGCAACTATGCACAGTGTGAACTACCATCTTTTATAAATATACTCACCATTGCTTCTCATTTTTAAATATGAATAATCACAAAGCTGTTTATGATGCCTAGAATGCCCCCTCCATCATGTAACAGGTATACAATATTTAAATCTTTCTTTATTACCAAAATGCATAGCAACTCTGTCCAAAAATGTGTAACATCTACCAAGGACACATGTCTTTTCATGAACAGTACTTAGCCTCTAAAACTGACACTTTCCAAGTGGTCTTAGATGAGGCACTTGAACTTCTGAGCAACACTTATTTTTTTCAAAATGGAGGTAAATTTCTACATTGTATGGTATTTTTCAAAGATTGAGCAACAAGTGTAGAGCCCTGACACTCAGAAGTTGGCACGGACTTTTCTTGGTACTTCCTGCAAATATATCTCTAAATCACCAACTTTGGGGTGAGGGGTAACCTAAGGCTCCTACTCAGAGCTTTGAGATGATTTTCCCTCCCTAAATGGTTGAACCATGGCTGAGTACCTGATCCTGGCTCAACCAATCATATTCTCTCTTCTGGTTATTTGAAGTTGGCATCCAGAAACTAAGTTAGTGGGTCTGAGTGCTGGAGTTAAGAGGTAAGGTAGTCAGTCAGAGATGAACTGCAGAGAACACAAAGCCATGCACAGGGTGAAACAGGCGCTTATGTGAGCGTGGTGTAAGCTTTGAGCATGGTGGGCTTGGCACTTAATCAGATCCACTCTCACATCTGGTCATGGATATTACTGTTATTTTCCAATAAGTATCTTTTTTGTTCTGATAGCCTAGGTATGTTTTTCATTGTTGCAATTGCATGACTAACTTCTGAAAGTAATTGTTCACTGATAGTGGTTTCCCCTTCATTTACTTTAAAAGTATCATTAAATCATAATCAAGGTATAAAGAACATTAGTCATGTTTCTCCCTTCTTAGGTTTCAGGTATGGAAACAAGAGCACAGAAAAAGTTGTTCAGTGTTTTATGAGAGATAGAGTCAAATTTAAGAAAACAAATAAATAAGGTTTGAGTGTGTGTATGGGTGGTTGCAGTAGGATAATGATTTATAACTATAAGAAATTTGTTACATGCCTTCCTGTTATGGTTTATATCTAGATGTCCCTCTTGTCAAAGCCTCAAGTGCTCACAGGGTGAGATTTGGGGAGGTGATTTGATCATGGGGACCTGATTAGTCCACTGATGAGCTTATAGCTAAATGTGATGTTGGGAGCTGAAATCTGGTTGGAGGAGGTGATCACTGGGGACATGGCCTGGAGAGGTCTCTCTCTCTCGCCCTCCTCCTCCCTTGATCCCTTTCCGCTTCCTGTCTAAATTTCCATGAGGTTTTCCTCAACTGCCCTGCCTTGGAAACAGTCAGCTATGGACTGAAACCTCCACAAATTTTGAGTTCAAAAAAACCTCTCCTTTAAATTGTGGGTGTCAGGTGATTTTGTTTCAGCAACAAAGACAGTAATGAAGACACTGCCCAAATGCAGTCCAGATTTTTGTCTTGTGGTGGGTACTGCTGCAAATCAAAGACTTTCAAACTTTGGAAGACAGAATACTTCATTTGGAATCAATTGTTTCTCTATTCTTGGTGAGGTCAGCTCATGGTTAGTTAAGCCCATTATCTTACATGAGAATATTCTATGGAAATATATTTAGAATCTTCTAACTATAAATGGAATTAACCATGAGCTTTAGAATTTCTGATGACTTAATAAAGATGGGTGCCTAGTATTAAGTAATTTCAAGTAATCAGAATCAGAATGAGAAACTTTTCCATGTTTCTTTTTATTTCCAAGCTTTCAAATGTTGGAGGCAAATTCCATACTAGATAATTGGGTTAACCACAAGACCGAAAAATAGAAACAAGTTGAGAAGATTGGTTCTTTAGCATTGAAGATCCCTGTTTTCTTCCATTTTTTGTAGAACTAGACTTGAAAACGTTTCTGGCTATACAGAACTTTTATTTAATCTTTGCTTTGCTACTTTACTCTTTACAGTGAGCTTAAGGAAAACAGTGACCATAGGATGGGCAGACCTTTTCTAATCAACTTGCAAACTGCGGTTGCCCCAGATGGGATAAGTGGTTTGTAGGAATGGAATTCCCTCTGTGTGTGTGTGTGTGTGTGTGTGTGTGTGTGTGTGTGTGTTACTGGAGATTGATCACAGGGTCTCATGAAGGCTGGACAAGCAATCTACCACTGAGCTACATCTCCAGCTTTTAAACTTATTTTCTGAGACAAAGTCTCCCTAAATTACTCTAATTTCCCCCAATTTAGGATACTCCTGCTTCTGTCATCAAACAACTGGGACCATAGATGTATTGGCCACCAAGCCTGATGTGAATTTCATGTCTTTGGTGAATTAAATACAATTCTAAAAATATTTACTGACTCTTTGGAAGGGACAGTATGTTAAGGATTGGGGATTCAGTAATGTTCTATGGAAATAAATAATATAGTTTCCACACTCAACTATTAATAGTTTAGCTATTTACTTACTGGTGTTAATTGTACTTTATAATTCAGATTTTTAATGTAGAAGGATCTTCCACATTGACTGGCCATTAGAATTACCAAGGAAATTTTAATGCCTTAGGCAGTATCTCTAAAGAAATCATAATATCCTGAGGTCATAACTAATCATCAGTAATTTGTTATGCTCTTTATGTAATTTCAATGAGATGCCAATCAGTAGGTCCCAGCTGGGTTACAGGTAAGTTGCAGGTTAAATCTTGGAGCAACTGGGCCAAGGCCTTAGGTATATTGAACCCGCAACCTGTCAGTGCTTGCATAGCGGAACCCATGCATAAGCTGGGACAAAAACATTGCCTCTGTATTGTGATATAAAGGAGGTCGGGGAGCATTGGCACATGTCATTTAAGCCTTATAGTAACACTGCCAGATAAGCCTTCGCTTTTCAAATTGTATAAAATGTCTGAAACTCTGGGAACTGAAAATTGGCTTTATTGACCTCACAAAGTAATTCTCAGAGCTGATATTTGGACCCTACTTTCCTTACACCTAACACGGCAGCTTTTCAGATGTATAATAACACAAAATGTGGAAAGTACTATAGAGTGATACAAATAGGATAAGACAACCTAAAGAAGCAGACTTTGCTCTTGAGATCAGGGCATGTTTCCTGGAGGATTTGTCTTTTCAGCTGGACAGTCAAGAATGTATAGACTTCCAGAGATTAAAAATGTGATATTATCCTATGATGATACAATAAACAGTGATATTGTATGTCTATAAAATGAAATATGGGGAGCTTTGCTACGAACAGTTGGGATTCTTTCAAGGATATGTTACTGAATAAAGGCCATAGTACTTCTACAAGCTCATCTGTCCTGGAATCACAGTAGCTGCACCGGGATGCTACACTGCCACCCTCCTGCCCATAGCACAGTAGAGTTCTGGAGTAGGGTCTACTAGGCCAGTGTAGAAGGAAACAGCAAGGCATAAACTGGTTTGAGGTTAGATTTCAAGGACTGCAGAATGTGAAGCAAATTCAATTATCTAGATAATGGCAAGCCAGAAAAGGCCTTTTTAAGCAAGGCAGTGGTAAAGGAGTCAACTACAAACTCTGTCTCACTCTTTGTTATTTTTTATCTTGTTATTTATTTAGAAAAGATTGAATATTCTCAGTGGAATGTATTTCAAATCCAGAAGTACATCAGCATTCCCTGGGAAGGTTTTTTAGTTGTACTTCTTCTCCAGCCTTGGGACTCTGTCAGAACTTTGGTGTGGTCTGGATAGTTTCACAAACTACATTCAATGCCAGTATCTTCTTTGTCCTATTCCAATTTTGATATATTTGATTAGGGGCATAATATGCAAAGTTATGAAAATTTACAAGACCACTGTTAGTGTACTATAACTAATTACTATAATTGGACTGACTGATAAGTAATAGACATTTATTTATGACATTTCTGGAGGCTGGAAAGTTCTGGACCAAAGTACTGGCAGACTTGGGATCTGCAAAGCCTGCTTCGTGGCTATCTTCTCACTATAACCTCACAGAGGGAAAATGGAATTGGAGCTTTCTGTGTTTTTACTTCTATTTTTGAAAAGGGCACTAATTATATTCATCAGGGCTCTACCCTTATGATTTAATCACCTACAAATGTCCCATCTCCTAATAGCATCACGAAGAGGGCTAAGAGTTTGTATTATTAGCTTTCCTGTCACTAGAACCAAATACTCTACATCTCCAATTTAAATGAAGTTTATTTGGCTCACAGTTTCAGAGGTATCAGTTCATAGGTAGTTGACTCCAAGGCAGAAACGTCATAGGGGGTATGGTGGAGCAAAGCTACTTCATTCATGGTTCCTGGGAATCAGGAGAAGGGGAACGGAACCAAAAGGGAAATGGCTTGGGACCAGACATGGACACCAAAGTAATGCTTTCACTATCCATCTGGAAATACCCAGAAGTGTGCTCCATTGATCCCCTGGGTGGCTCTTAAACCAGTCAAGTTGACAAGTTTAGCCATCACAGATTTAAACCTGTTATGGATTATAAACTGGTGGTCAACTTAGCACCAGTTGAATTAATTCAGCTGGTGCTGAGTAAAGATGTTCCACCTGAAGAAAGTTGTCAGCATAAATAGGGATGTGGAGAAGAAGGAGGAGGCATTGTGGGTTCTTCCAAGAGTTGCTGTTCGAGCCGCTGGTTCTCCTGGAGGTGCTTGTCATGCTGGCTTCGCCAATATGGACTTGGCCATTATCGTTGGAGGAGCTCGGGACCTCATCGGTGAGAGTGGCTGTGGTTCACGTTGCGGGAGCTCCGCTCCTCATATTGTGCATCGCTTCCTGGCTCCGGAGGGGAGGCTGTGTGCTGGAGAAGCTGGTCACGCTGGGCTTCCTGACCTGTGCTCAACTGTTCTCCATCGTCGGAGGAGCGCGGGACCTCGTCGCCGTTGGGGATGGCTGTGGTGCTCTTCAGGGCAGACCCACTTCTTCTTTTGAGCGTGACTTCTTGACTCCCACGTAGAACCCTCAACCCCCTGCACAGCTCCTTCACCCTGCTGGTATAGACTTTCTAGCTCCACCGCTGACCTGTGGCCTTCCCAGCACAGAACCGTAAATAGTCTGGCGTGAGCCTTTATTGTGGGCTCTTAGATTCCCAGTTGGTACTGTGGGAGGCATTGTGATGTGTTTTGGGCCTCTAGCGGGACTCTTACATGACATTGCTGTGGGATCCAGGCCCTCGGTTAAATATCCTAGGTCTCAGTGTTGTGGATAGATCTTCCTGCACTTTCTTGTGTATAACTTTGGGTGACTATTATAAAATAATATTACAAACGCTGTGTCCTGTAGCAGTTGTTCTCCATGTAACCCCTGACTACAACAAAACCTATGAATATGTTAATTTGAGGGGAGGACACAAATAATTAGAGCAAACACCCTTCTGATACCAATTACGAACTCAGGAGTCTCTAAAACTACACTTGATTTTGCTAGAAGTACCACAGAATTCATTGAAAGTTGTTATGCTCACAGCTGTGGTTTATTAAAATGAAAGGAAATAGATGAAAGTCTGCTAGGGAGAGAAACTACAGAGGCTGGGTCCATGAGAGGTTCAAATGTGAACTTACAGTTATCTGCTGCCTCTGGGACTGTAGGTAAAGGGTCCTCCTTGCAGCCACAGGGGTAGATAAAGATCTATTGATTCTCTATCTTCTTAGGCTTGGATGTAAAACAGTTACAAGCAATTCAGAACAGAGTAGGTGAAGCTCCACTTTTCTGCCAAAAGGGTAGAATAGAGTTACTTCAGTAAATCAGAGAGGATTGAAGACCTCAGAGAGGTAGTAGCTTGAAACTGTGACCTTGTAACATTGTTTATTAACTTCTGGGATCACAATCAAGACATATGTAGATATCTGACCCATAACAGTGAACTGCGTATTTTGAGAACTCGGTTAAAGATTGATCACTATTCACAGGGCAGACTAGTGCTCAGAGCACACATGTGAGACAGTTACAAACAGCATTGCAAAGGCTTTGTGAGTAGACTTAAAATTAAAACCACAGCTTACAGATAGTTGGTCTTGACTGTAGATCTGAGCCTAACCAAGTTGATTTGCCTACTCAAACGAAATAATTTACCATTTGGTGAAAGATTTAAAGAAACCTAGAGTTTTACAACATGATGTTCAAAGTGTGTAGGATATAACTCAAAATTACTTGTCATAGAAAGAGCCAGAAAAGTCTGAAGTCACACGGGAGAAGAAAATCAGTAGATGTCAGTGTTATGATAACAGAGATATTTGAATTACCTGACTTAGAATTTGAAGCAAGTATTATAATGTTTTCCAAGAAGTAAGGGTAAATGCCCTAAAAATAGAAATATGTGGAAAAAATAGGAATTAAAGATATAAATAACAAATGAATGAAGGTTTTAGATAAGAAAAATACAATAAATACAATAAATTTGAAAAGCTACTTGATATCACAACAGTGCAATAGAGGTGATAGAAAATAATGAACTTCGAGATTGGTGAAACTGTCCAATATGAACAAAGCAAAAGACACAAAGTCTTATAGATCCACAGTTGGAAGAATACTAACCAATTTTAAGGTTTATTCTAAAGCTTCAGCACAAAGACAGTGTGATGTTTGTGGAAGAATACACAAATGGAACCTTATAATCTAGGAACAGACACACACTCAACTATAGGGAATTTGCTTTTAATAAAGGTGTCAAGGCAAGTTATAGAGAAAGCAGGGTCTTCCTGGTGTTATACATCTGTATGAAAGCAAGCCCTTTAATACAAATATATAACTTAAAAAAAATAACCCAAAGTTGATCATTTATCTAAATGTGAAATATAAAAGTATATAATCTAGAGAGAGAAAAAAGAAAACATGAGAAATCTTTGTGTCCTGGGTTTGGTCAGAGTTCTTAAATATGACGACAAAAACAGATCAAAATAGAAAGGAAAAGAAAAGAAAAGAACAAATTAGAATTCATCACTATTTATTTATTTATTGGCCTTTTTGAAACAGAGTTTCACTATGCAGTTCAGGTTGCCCTGAATTCACTTTGTAGCTCAGGCTGGCCTCCAACTCACAGCAATCCTCTTGCCTCAGCCTCCCTAGTGCTTGGATTACAGGCATACACCACCACATGTCGTCGAATTCATCACTATTAAAAAGTTATGGTCAATGAAAGAAGAGCATTAATAGAATGAAAAGGCAAGTTAAAGAGTGAGAGAAAATATTTAGATATGTTTTCTATATGTACAACAAATGATTCATCAGGAGTGTATAGAGAAATCTCTTAAGCCCAATAAAAAGAAAAATGTCAGTATGAAAGTAAATCCAATACTTGAACAAACACTTTTACAAAGAGGAGGTATGGAGAGTAAATAAGTGTCTGAAAAACTATCCAACATCATTAGTCACTGGGGAAACAAATTACTGTTGGCACATCTACTAAAATGACCATGATTTAAGACTCTACCAACAATATTAAGTGCTGATGAGGATGTGGGGTAAATGGGGTATTCTGGAAAACTGTTTGGCAGTTTCTTAAAAAAATAGTTTAATGTACATTTGCCATATGATTCAGTCATCCTGCTCTCAAATAATTTCCCAAGTAAGCTGAAAACTTACATTTACTCAAAAAAGATGTACATGAATATTTATATAAGCTGTGTTTGAGATTGATAATAACTAGAAAAGAATCCAAACAGTAAGTGAATGGAAAAAAATCCATGCTAGATTTGTATAATGGAATAATATATCAGGAATAAAAATGCAGAGGTATGTGATGTATATAACAACTTGGATAGATTTCAGAGTCATTACACTTGGTAAAAAAAAAGGCTAACATCAAAAGATTATATACTGTACAATTTCAGTTATGTGACACTCTCAAAAAGATAAAACCATGGTAACAGAGAAGGGGTCAGTGATTCCTTGGAGAAAAAGTATTTATGTGGGGGTTGTGAGGATGTAACTATAAAAAGAAAGCCTACAGAGATATTTAGAGTATGAGACAGTTCTGTAGCATGTAGTTTTTACATGATTTCACTACACAAATTAAGTCTAACAATAATTCCATAGTCAGATCTTCCAAAAGTCATTTGAGTATCTTCCAAAGTGCAGATAAAACAGAGAGACACAGGCTCCAGGGGAAACGGCCTTTATCAGGGTAATATTGTCATGATGTCTTAGAACAGAGGTCACTGAAGTGTAGTCCTCAGGTCAACCCTGCACACCAGCTGTCTTTGTATGCCTGGTGAGCTTGTGCTTTTTGCATTTAAGTAAAAAAAAAATCCAAAATATTCCATGATATATGAAAAGTGTATACCATTGAAATTCAGAGTCTATGAATGAAATTTTACTGGAATACAGTTGAACCCATTCTGTTGTCTGTGGCTGCTTTTGTGCTATTTCGGCAGAGTAGCTATGACACACTATATGATTTGGAAAACCTTAAATCTTTATCTGGCTCTTAATGAAAAATTTTAGCCAACACATATTATAGTCTTCAAATAACCTGCTTATTTTTATTCAATTGTAGACCCTAGCTAGACTAAGATTTACCTATGCACTGGATCCATGAATAATTTTTGACAATTAAAAAAATAATTTTCCTTGTACAAACAAGATTCATTTTGTTTTATTTATTTATTTTTGTCTTTTTGAGACAAGGTCTCACTGTGCAGTTCAGACTGGCCTTGGGCTCACTTTGTAGCCCAGGCTAGTCTCAAACTTGCAAATGATTCTCCTGCCTCAGCCTCCCAAGTCCTGGTATTATAAGATCCATTTTAAAAGCCACAATATTTAAGTGATTGCCCTCTACTTAACTCCACCCCCATTTCAGGGTCTCAAATCTGATCATTGATCAAGGGAAAAAAATTAGAGAGTGCACCTTCAATGACACCAAAATATAGTAGAATCCAATTATCATTGTTATGATCTGTGTGCTGCTGGTGGAATCCATGTAATAGGAGTTAATTATAGTATTTCAATACTAGGTGGTGGGTTGTGAAACCAGTAGCCACCAGAGGTAAGCACTAAAGAATCTGATTTATTTGTTGATAAGCATACCATAAAATCTTCAGTTAAATCACATTTTCTGACTGTGGTTTCCAAGTTTTTAAATATAGTCTTCTGATTACTTCATAGTTGCAAGAGCTGACTTTCTTTTTGCTATGTAGCAGTGAGTAATTTATAACGTCTGTTAAGTGAACAATATTTACCAAGTGCTATCAAACAAGATAAAGATATATTTCACTATGTCTTTATAGCAGTCAAGATAGCTAGGAAAAATATATTTGCTACTTATGATTTCACTACATGGCATTATACTTCTATGAAGTGCAAATCTGAAGCAATCCTAAGGCTTCCTTGCTTGTAGTGTTTTCTTAGACCATTCTGAATGTCTTTGAAAGGACAAAAATGATGCCTTGAAATATGGTTTTTTAAAAGTATAGTTTAAATGATTATTATACCATGTGTTGGGGAATTTATTTGCCAATCACATGTAATATATTGAACCAGGCCATGTGACTTAGGTTTAAAATGTAAGAGGCTATACCCAATAGTAACTTGAGTAATAGCATGTTTATTCATAGTGGTATGTAATTAAATAAAATAATGGATGGAAATGTACTTCAAACGTATGAAACTATCAATTATATAGTTTTCTAAACATATTTATAGATATATTATCTTCATTGATCATGAAAGCACAATACGAAATATACAAGGCTGGTATAACAATCTTTTTCATATAAAAGAGAAATGAAACACGCTCAGGCAGAGAGACTTCCCAGGGATAGCTTGTGAGTTGTGGATTGGGGATTGGAACAGAGGTCTTCAAATTCTCAATCAGGAGATAGTTCTTCTATACTATTCTAGATACCCTATTTATTAATTAGGAAAAGACTCCATTACCCTATAAATAGTATTATTCATGCTAATCTGAAAACCAAGTTCTACTTTTCTATACAGTGAAAGTCAGGAGTGCAATTATTTTGCCTAAGTGTTGCTATTTCCTTCATTCCCATCATTCTAGATCTCTAGATCTCAGTTGTATAATGGAGTTGATTTATATATGATTTCTTGTCTGAATTTGGAAGGGAAAATATTCAATGAATGTGTGCTATTGGGATTGAAAACACGAAACCTCCATTGTGGAGTTATAACAAATTGCTTTGGCTTTTCTTGTGTGTGCTGTGTGATTGAGATTTTTTTCCATATTGATCTTCTTTTTTTCCACAGCAGTAAACCTCAAGGCAGTATAAACAGCCCTCCAGTTTTGTTTAACAGCAGGGGCAGATAGGCCTTGATGACTCATTCACATAATTAACCGCAAGGAATGCATTGAGGTGACAACATCTAGTCTCTCACTCCCGAATCTGAAACTACTGGATACATGGGCTGGCACTTACAATCTTAGACTCATCTTATGTGAGTAGTTTATTCAAAATATGCCAGTTGAACTACTGGTGCATAAAAGAACCTGTCCTTCTCCTCTACTCTTTCCGTGAGTTCAAAGCTCTGCCTTGATCCTGTTCCTCAGTGCCTATGACTATGAATGCCTGTAGACGGATGCACTGCAGGTGAACCTGACACCATTTTTCCAAATTCTCTTTTTGTTGGCTTCTGTCCTTGTGCCTTTTCTCAAGTCTTCGTTGATGCACCTTTCTTAGCTTTTTGGGACCCTAACTACTTCTGTGGACACACTCATTTTTTAAATTTTTATTTTAAAGAGAATAAAACCAAGCAAAATAAAACAGAATAAAGCCAATCAAAACAAACCAGTGTGACACAGGACTTCAAAACAATAGGAAATCAACAATCGTTACCATAATGCCTCTTGTTGTCTTCAAAATAGTTGCAGATAGCTTCAGACATAGTAAAAGTCAAATAGAACAGAGTAGAGCCAATAAAAGCAGAACAATGAATGCAATAAAGGACTTCAAAATGAGATAATAGTAAATCCAAAGTGGCTGCCATAATATATCTTGTTATCTTTGAAATAGCTGCCCATGCCATCGGATATAGTAAAATCAAACAAAGCAAAGCAGAGTAAAACCCAACCCAACAAAACAATGAAAATTACAAAACTTCAATACAAGATAATAGGGAATTCACAATGGCTACCACCTTCAGTAGGAGATCCCCCATAGATGCTACATTGCATATTGTTATCCTCTGAATAGATGATCAGACTACTGGCTTTAGGCCTGCAAAATCAGTGAAACACTAAACACTACAAGCATTAAGTTGTATTTTATCTCATTAGCTATCATCACAACCTGTGTTTCTCTGGACCAACTGGTCACTTATGGTGGGGGTTGGGGGTGGGGTGGGCTTGGTTCTTGTTTTCCAGCGCACTCACTGGAATTGGCTGGGATGTGGCTGTCCCCCAGCAGCCTGCGCATGGTGCTGATTCACAGGGAGGGCTTGCTTCTTGGTGACTTCTTGTTCTCTTGACACATTCATTTTTTATCCAGCTTATTATATACTTTTTTGCACGGATCCCCTGCAAAGTGTTCTGCAAAGGGAAGGCTAATTTTGTTTCTTTGGAATTCACTTGCTCTTTGTCTCATGGTGCCACATATATCTAGTTCCTACCTTGGTCTTCTCCATATTATTTTTTCATTTAAATATATGTACGGAGCCTCTAATATGTGCCAGATATTGTTTTAGATTCATGGGATACATCAAGGAGCAAAACAGAAAAAAAAAATCAGTTTTTAGTGGAGTTTATATTTTATTGGAAGATTTGTATACAGCAGAGGTTTTGAAAAAGAAAGAGACAATAAGCTCCCTTACAGTTGATTCATTGTGTCACCTTGAGCAGTCTAGAAGTTTAACTAAGTGACTCAGCAGGAGGCCAGGGGCCTCACTTGGTAAACATCCTGAGCTTGGGCAAGAGGAGGGCAGTGACATGGTCTGGGTGTAAAAGACCCACCCTAGGACAGGGAACCTGTATACAATAAAAGGGAAATGAGGAAGGACTGAGTTCTGGTTCTTCAGAGAAGCTCCAGTCTTTGCCTTCAGCTTGGACATTGTCTCCTGGCTTCTGGTGCGGACTGTTCAGCTTCCATATGGGACTTTTTAGCCTGCCTGTATAGATTCTTCAGCCTTCTGGTGTGGACTCTTCAGCTTTCTTTGTAGATTCTTCAGCATTCCATTGCAGACCCTTCTGCATCCTGATGCTGACTTGCATGAGACCCTGCAGTGAGCTCTGAAACTTGGACTGAAGCCTTCAGCCTCCAGTGTGCAGGTACCCTCTGCAGGCTTCCTCACCTAACTGTGTGACTGGCCATTGTAAGCTCAACTTGTAACTTCTTATCCATTTGTATACCTTGTGTGATAGCTGTTTCTCTAGTAAACACTGACTGGTAGAGATTTTGGTACCAGGAGTGGCTCTAAGAAACAGAATTATAATGATGGCATTCTTTAAGGACTTTAGGGGTTCCTGCAGTTGGCGCTGCAATTTGATGAGATCTAAAGACACCATGGTGTCCCTTCAAATTCTGTGGGGTACACCGAAAATCCTTGGCATGAACTGTTGTACCTAAATATATCATGTAGATCCATTTGATTATCCTAATTCACCACTTGTGAGATGTCAGGAATTTAACAATGCATGAAAATTTTGAATTTCTTTGGCAGAGTAGGAAATACAATGATGCTGGCTGGTTGGTTTTAGCATCCCTGGACAAACTACTGAAAGAAAATGCTGAGAGAGCTTGAAATATCCATAGGAAGTCTAAAGTCTTCTGGTTGTGAGAACAAATTTTGTTGTTGTTGTTGTTGTACTGGGGATTGAACTCACAACCCCACGCCTGGCAGACAGACACTTAAGCTGCTGAGCCAAACTTCCAGCGAGAACAAATTAATAAAGGAAAATAAAGAGCTCAAAGATTCAAAGTCCTAGCTCCAGACACAGATAAGAAATTTAAAAGTTTCTAAGTGTGTAGTGAAAGAAACTCTTCTCTCTTTTAACTGCAAGGCTGAGGCTGCAGAAACCCAAACACAGGCCCTCAGACTTCAATTGACTGAACTGCAACGTAAGTTTAATGCCCAGTGTCGATGAGGGCACCTATCAGAAAAGAATGGGATTCCATAAACTGGGGTGGAGATGAGGAAGCTAAGGATGTTGAGCTCCTAGATGCTTATGAGATTATTTTGCCAAAGAAAGAGATTTCCCCACCCACCGTAGCAGAGGCATTACTACCTCGACCCTCTGTGGTGTTGGCCAATCCCAATATGTCTGGGGAAACTAATCCTGTGTTGGCCACACAGGGTAATGCTGACACATCTCAGGACCCACCCTTACCACCGATTTTTGTCAATAGCCCCATAACCAGGCTCAAATCACAGAAGGCTCCTAAGGGTGAGGTACATAGAGTGACCCACAAGGAGGTCCACTCTTCTCCCCAAGAACTTCTTGAGTTTTTTAACTCTTATAAGCAGAAGCCCAATGAACAGGTTTGGGAATGAACGTTACGAGTGTGGAAGGATAATGGTGGCAAAAATATATACCTGGATCAGGCTGAGTTTGTTGACATGGGCCCATTAAGCAGGAATTCTAAATTCAATGTTATAGCTCATGGAGTAAAGCAAGGTGTTAATAGTTTATTTGGCTGTTTGGCAGAATAGGTAAATCATTTAGCCTGTTAAATTAGTTCAGCAGTAGAGGACTTGCCTAGCAGGTTCAAGTCCATGGGCTCAGCTCTCAGCACCAAAAAATTAAAAATATATACAGAGAGAATATGAAGGCAGCCATGCAGGTATCAAGAGGCTAAACTTTCCAGATATGGGTGACAGGGTCTAAGGTTGGAGCAAAGTTGCCAACATTTGAGAAATCACAAGAAGGCCAGTGTGGCAGAGGGAGTAGGTGAGGAGGAGATGGAACAGATACACATGCCGTGGGTTGAGGGAAATCACTTAGAGATTTCAGGCCACTGTAAGCCTTCTATTTTTATTTCTAGTGAGAAGAGGGATTCTTGGATGATTTTAAACTGAGAAAATGTTCTAATTTACATTTCATCCGCTATATCCAGTCTACTGAGGAGCCCATCAGCGCCATTCATTTCTGTTAGAGTTTTGGTTCCTAGCATTTCCTCTTGATTCTTTCTTATAGTTTCCACTTCTCTGCTTGCAATATGCATCTCTTCCTGCAGTGCTGCACACTTTTTTCATCAAAGCCCTTAGCATATTAATCATAGTTATTTTAAATTGCTGATCTGATGATTCTAACATCTCATTCCCATATCTGAATCATGCTTGTCTGAATCTTCAGCCTGTTTTTTTTGTTGTTGTTTTTTCCTTTCTAGCACAGCTTGTAACTGTTTTTGAAAAGACAGACATACTCTGGCTAGGAGTGGGGTGTGTTTATTGTTTCTTGTTGGTCTGGTAAGAGTCTAAAATTGCCTCTTCTTTCCATGTTTTCTGTCTTCGTTTTCTTTGGATTTTATAGAGATGCCTCAAGTAGAGTCTGGGCCCTGGAGTTTTCATTCTGCCGTCCCCTGTTACAAAGCAGAAGCTCCCTGATGTGGCGGCAAGGTGTGGGGAAAGAAAGTGCCCATGCTCCTCTGGTTCTCAGGGCTTTAGTGAGCCTGCCGTAGATGTTTCCCGTCCTCTGCGTTAGTAAGGCTCTGGTAGAACAGCTACCCTGACTGCAGGCCTTGTTAAGAATGGAGAATTTTGGGTCTCTTTCAAAATGGTTGCTTTTTCCTTTTCTCTTGCTGAATCACCTGAGAAGATAAAACTCAGGGGAAAGTGTGGAAACCAACTAAAGACAGGTCCTTCTCAGATTTTTTTTTCCTTTTTGTCATGCTAAGGATAGAACCCAGAGCCTGGCATATTCTGAGCCATGTCCCTTTATTCCTTCAGATTTATTTACTCTGAAAGTAGCTCACACTGGCCCCTAGCAACCTGACACTTGATCTTCCCACACTGGCTTTAGCTGTGGGCTTCGCTGGTGGATCTAAGAAGAGTTGAGTTTTAGTTGATTCAGTTGCTTTTTGCTTCCAAATATGGTAATTACAACTTCCAAAGTCTTTATGTGTCAGATCAGAAAGACAGGCTTGACCTGTATTTTAGCAGGATCTGTTCGGTTGCAGTCTAAGCGTAGATTATAAGAAAAGCAAGTATGGAACCGAAAATAAGGCAGTAGCCTATTCTGCTAATACAGATGGGGGTTGATGGTAAATTTATCCAGAATAGTGGAGTAAGAGATGGGAAGTGGTTAATTGCAGGATGTAGTCTGAAGGCTAGATGCTGGGCAGTTCTGATGGATTGGATGTGACATGTGAGAATGAGAGAGATAACCTGTGTCCAGTGGAGGTGGATGGGAGGAGGTCCCTCAGCCAGGCTGGAAAGGGCTGCATATAGAGTAAGATTGGTGGAGGGGTAGACATCAGAAATGCAGCTTTAGATATATACAAGGTTTGAGATATCTATGAAATATTTTTCAGTGAGGATACTGACTGGAAGTTATACATATGACTCTGAACTCCAGGAGAAGGCCCCAACTAGAGATGTCAGCACATGGATTGTGTTTTAAGACATAAAGAGGTTTAGAAATCTTAGGGAGCACAGAGAGAGATGACAGAGGACTGAGTTCACTGGTACTTGAATGCTAAGACAGCTAGAGGGGAGAAGTCGGCAAAGGAGACTGAGGAAGGAGAAACAGGGAGGTAGCAAGGTAGCAAAAAGGCAAGAGTTTGTTATTCTGGATGCCAGAGACCAAAGTGATCAATTGTATCAAATGCTGCTGATGGATTAATCCTATACTGTTCCCTCTTTAATTTCCTATATGTTACATTATGAGTTTTTGATTTAGAGTCGACTATACTTGAAAATAAAATAACTCCATTAAGTACACTTGCATGTCTTTAAAATCCACAAGCTATTAATATTTGGAGACTTCTCAATTATATCTCTAACATTTTTCTTCTAGTAAAAGCAGAGAAAAAGGTAAGTCATAAAGACTAGTCCACGCTCATGGAAGAACATAAACATGATTCCTATTTATAGTTAAATCCTATTTTGAGAGACTCAGTTTATCACTCAAATTACAGAGTATCTTTGATTCTGAGTTGTCTTCTCCCTTGAATTTCCTTCCTCCAATTTAGTCATTGGCATTCACTGCCTAAGGGAAAAGACAATACAGTTTTTGAGCTGCAAGAACATGTTCCAAAAACTTTGAATTACTCGATGCATAAAGTTTATGCCATAAAAAATTGATTTGGAGGAATAAATAAAGAGCTAGGGTAGCTTGCCTTGAGATTAGCTAAGGACTTTTCAGACTGTCAGGAATGGGGAAGGGCAAAGAAGTAAATAAGAAAGGAAAAGAGGGAAGTAAAATTATGGAAGGTCTCAGAACAGAGCTTCCGATGTGGCTGCTTGAGAGAATTCAGAAAGGGGAAGATGAAAGATTTGAGAACATTGGGAATTTTGGAGATCAGAGGATACAATGCCTTTCAAAGGTAAAGTTGTGTGTGGTTGTCCAGACAAAAGGGCCCCCAAATATCCTCCGGCCCCCAAATTTATCCTGTGGTTGACACGGGAAAAGAATAGCTGAAAGGGAGAACAGGACCAGAGGGGACCGTATGCATGCTTTGGGGACAATGACACATACTTTTTGACCACCTGAGTTTGTAGAATGAAATTGTCTGCTTCACTAAAAGACAACTCTGTTGTCCAAATTGTTTGGGCCAAGAATTAGAGTGGTTTCATAATTGCTTTGTTTTAGTCACATACCACATCTGATTCACCAGGAAATCCAGACTGTTCCATCTATGAAACGTTTATCGAGTTAAACCACCTTTACCAGCTGTGGCATAGGAAAGTCCACATCCTCCTCTCCCTACTGCTCCCCCATACGTGATTGCCGTGGCCGCTGTAGTTCCTGCTCATCCTCCTGCACATGGCAGCCAGGATGATCCTTCTAAGCAGCACTCCTGCACTCTAGCCTCAACCTCAACACCCTGTAAGGTCCTGTGTGTTATGGCAATTCTCTCATCTCCTTCCACTCTCTCCTCTCTGTCTTCCCCAGCTAGCCCTGTTGTCTTTTCTTACTGTGTCCTCAAAGTCTTTCCTCAAAGTCTTTCCTTGTTTTCTGGAATGTTCTTTACCTGTATTGACTCATGACTATTTTTCTCATTTTATTCACCTTTCTGCTCATAGGTACTTATCTATGAGAACTTCCTAGACTACACTATTAAAAAAAAAAAACCAACATAATCTTCCATCACCTTCTTTTCTTAGTTTGCTTTATTTTTCATCTTAGCTCTTAGCGTTGCTTGGCATAACATATACATGTAATGTGTCTGTCATCTCTTACTAGAATGTAATTTTGACAAAAACATCTGTTTACTATTGTGCCGGTGACACTATAGTTCTTTAGTACCTATATAGTGGATGGCTAAATGAATGAATGGATGTCCTTCTCCTCAGAGCCTTTGATATTCTGGCCACTAACATCTGTAAGTTGTGAAATAGTCTTAGTTATGTTTCCCTCCAAAGCAGAGCCTCAGGGAAAGATTCCAAGTGGATAATTTTCATAGAATGTGGTCTTGGGAGCAGGGGTAAGGGATGGGGGCCTTTGGCAGTGAGAAGACAAAAGCTAAAATAAGGATAATTTAACCAATGTTGCCAGCAATTGAGGCTGCAGTGGAGAGGATTATCTGAGTAGTGTTTTCTCCACATCTGGTCAAGGATCAATGCCTGGGGCATTAGCTCCTTGTACTTCTGGGTTGCAAAGGTGAGTGCCAAGTGGGCTGCCACTGCAGGTTCATAGCTGAGGTGAGGGAAGATGCGAGGTAGGAAGTCCGAAGTGTGCAGCACAGGCCTTCAAGGACAGAGTGCTCACAAGGCAAGCACCACACACACAGAGGCAGCTCTGGAGCTCTGCTCTGGGTTGAACTTGAATCTGCAGCTCAGTACCGTTCAGGGCCCAGCAAGAAAAGAACATTTGAGAGAACTGGAAGAAACTATGCCTGGTGTCTGCAGAGGATACAGTTGTTGTTGCCACTAGCCAGAGCAGAGAATCTCATAGTTCACGGGACTTCAGGATTGTACCTTCCTTGTCAGGACCTGCCCAATAAAGGTTAGAAGTAAAACCTTAAAAAATATGATTGTCCTAGGTATCTTAATTGCATCCCAGTAGAAAACTCAAGAATATTCATGGGAACACACATGTTTTCTAACCCCTAAATTGTGAATAAAAATTTATAGTACCCAGTTAAAAAATCACTAGGAAAGGAAAGAAATGATAAAATACAATCCGTAATGAAGAGAAAACCTAATGAAGCAAAACGGACTCAGATAGCACACGGATGTATGACTTAGCAGACCAGAACATTAAGGTGGTTATTATAACTATATTCCCTGTGTTCAAAAGGTAAGTCAAGGCATGGCAGATATAATTTAAAAATACCCAAATTGGACTTTAGAGATGAACAATAGAATATGTGAGACAAAAAATACACTGAATTCTCAGACACGATATTCTCAGGGAGTATACTAGCTCAAATAAGTGAGTTCAAAGGGGTGGTAGGAAATTAGACCAATACACAAAATCCATTTTATTTCTTTGTACTAGCAGTGAGTATCTACAAATTGAAATGAAAAATACTATTTATAATAGTTTCAAAACATGAAATATTCAGGGATAACTCTGACAAAAGAGTTAACCCAGAAAACTGCAAAGTATTTCTGAAAGAAATTAAAGACCACATAAATGAAGAAATAGACTATGTTCATGACATGGAGGGTATACCATGTTCATGAGTAAAAGTTGCTGAATGAACTCATGATAGATGAAAGAGATCACAATTGCCGTCATGGCAAGGACAGCTGTCCTACTCTTTCCATATTGTGGAAACATTTCAATTAGTTTTAATAGGAACCACTTTGAAGATAGAGTTCATGTGCAGAAAGGATGGATAGATTGTAATTAGGCTTCAAAGGAATCTTAAAACTTATTTTATTTTTCTTCCTTCTTTTCTTTTCATTCTATTTCTTTTCTTTTTCATTCTATTTCTTTCACCATATTTCTTTTGTCTTTTAATATGATATTTTTTCTTTTCATTCTATTTTTTTCACCTGATTTCTTTTGTCTTTTAATATCATTTCATCATTTTTTTTCTACCTATGCACTGAGAAATTGTTGACAGATTGGGAAATGAGATATTGAAAATTAGTTAACTGACTCTGTGTTTTGAATTACATTTATGGAAAATGTGTTTTGTTCAAAAATGGAATCTTCTGAGCCAGGCCAAATCAGAAGTGCAAATGTTCTTGAGTTGGCAAACTAAGACAGACACTCAAATAATGTGGAAGGAAGGCATTATCTCCATTTAAAATGACAAAGAATAATTATTATAACAGGTATTTAAAGTTTCAAGTTCCAAATTTTTGCTTTTTCCCTTTGGTTCAAAACATACTAATCATAGTCCAAATCTTTTCTGACTCTCCTTTTGCTTAGATTAAGAGAAAATAACTTCAGTAAAAATTAATTAGGAAAGGAATACTAAAAGTAGCCTGGGTCAATTCCAGGAGGTTTGAGCTTGAAATTAGATTTCATTGCTGTATTAATATTTAGTATCTATGTAGCACCACATCGCCCTGAGCTTCATAGTCATCTAAATTATGCCCTTTCATCAGTCTTCAGATTCCATGTTTCATTATCAAGTTCCAAGTGTCTTGTTCAGTGACTGATGTTTCCTTCTACTGGACACTACTTGGGATACTGCAGAGAGAGAAAAATTTTAGGTTCTTGAGCTATTTCTCAAAAGTAGCGTGGACTCTACTTCAATATGTCACTGTTGAGGATCTGTATTTTTATGTCCATGCCACAGCTGTGCTAAGGATTAAAATAAGAATTTAGCAACATGCTGACTCACCAAGGAGATTAAACAGTAGACACCAGCTCACGAGGACTATGTGCACTGGTAAAATTAAACAGTAAATGGATGCTTACCATTCCCAGTGCTCTTGCTGTAGGGACTTGCACTTCGCTCTGCATTAGGGGTAGAGAGAGTTGGGGATTATCCTGGGTCAAGATGAAAGACACCATCACTACATTATTCATAAAAATAGACGAAAAGTCACCCATCTCCCCAAGGCTCATTTGGCGAACTTTTAATGAGTGATGGATGGACTGCAAAGGGGTTGGTGTAGGGGCCTGTACCCTGTGGAAGTTTGCTCAACTGCTGCTTCTCCAAAACATGCAAACACTTTTCCAGTCTTTTCCATCATGGATTTTCCTCTTGATAGCCTTCAGTCCTTTCCATTATTATTATTATTGCTATTATTATTATTATTATTATTTTCATTCTGGGCATTTTTGGAAAATGTATTTCCTTCAGGATTTTTTCTGCTGAGATTTTGATTCCCATACTTTCTTTATTTTGTAATTTTTGGGGAGGAGGTGTTTAAGTAAGTGGTGGCTTCCTGCGTTTGCATAAATCTAAGTGAGGCCAGTTTCCTTTCTCTGTAATCTTTCTTTATCTTAACTATTAACTGGCTTAGCCAGTTTTTCTCCTCTGCTTCATCCCTGCTTCCTTTGTTCTTTTCTTCTTCAGTTACCTATATTCTGCTCTAGCCAATGTTGCCTACCTCTGCTCTAATTCTTTGTTTCCTTGAGATTTCCAAATAATCTGGATTCATGTTCTGACTCCAATCTATTTTGCTTACTTGCAGAGGAATAGAAATGGGTGCATTTGGTTAAGTTGGTATAAAGCACAGAGAATCTGAAAACACAGGTGAGGTCACGAGGGCTTTGCATTTTTAAGGACTGAATGTCAGACTGAAGCAGCCCACGTGGGTGCAGTGGGAAGGATAAGGTCAGGGAAGAGTATCACACAGGATTCTTAGATCTCACACAGATAGAAAAGAACTGGGCCTGGGATGCTCTTTCCAAAATACATGACATCTACAAAGGAACATGTTTGGCATCAGGCGACGAAGGAGGTTACACTTGAGAGCCAAGGCAGTCTCTGGATGAAGTGCAGGCCTGGTGATCCAGCTTCCAATCGTTTAAGTCCCCAAGAGAGTCACTTGATTCAAGCATGAAGCCAATCCTTGTTAGAATGACTCACCTATTCAAGGCGGGTAGGATCTATAAGCTCATATTATAGCTGACATTATCCAAGGTGTGTCATGCAAATAGCGGCAGGCCGCAGGGTCTCTGGTTTCTCAGACTTGACCTAAACTTTCATATAGGTGATGAGGTGCTAAATTAGTGAGACCAAAGCAAACAAGCCTTAAATGTTGGCATTTGCCAAATCTACCATTGGGCAAAATCAAATAAAGAGGCTATGAAGCTGGCTAGGAGAAAGTAATTATAGAGTTTAATATAGAACTTACTTGTTGGCTTGCACGTATGCTTTTATTCTTTATACAAAAAAAAAAAAAAAAGCCAACTGATTGCACACATAGCTCTCCGTCCTTATTGCACCACTGTAAATACACACATCCATATGTGTGCATTCTTGGGAGTATACTCATTTTTGTGTGGGCAGGCTCAGCACCATATGGGAGGGCTGTGCATAGCACAGCAACAGCACAGCTGCTGCACAGAGCTTCCTTTCCTGATCAGTCACACTGATGACAGATTTCTGGGATCCTTCTTAGGGAAACATTTGAGTCTGCCTCCCTGAGTTACCAGGCTCCCTAATCTTGCTACAGTTGTACCTTCTTCCCCCTCAGGGTCTCTGTCTTCATCTTCTAGTGCAAAGTCAAGCAAATTCATGGCAGGCCAGGCATGACCAGGTCAAGACTGCCACTGAAAAGGCTACCACAGATGGCTGCTTGTGTTCAGGACTGCTGCCTTCTTGACCCCACTTTCCTGCTCCTCACCAAGTATTCTTTTTCTTCCTCTTTCCCCTCATTTCCTTACTTCCTTTTTTCTTCCCTCAACCCCCCCACCCAGCATACACCCACACATTCCTTCTCAATCTAGTGCTCGCAGGGCTTTCATTTCTGCCGGGAAGTCTTAAGCAACAATTCAGGTTAGGTATTCCCCAGCTCTGCGAAATGTGGCTAGGCACCTGCAGATTGATAGATACTAAATGATTAAACATTTCTTTCTGCAGATGATATATTTGCATAGCTATCGATGTAGTGTCTTAACTAAAGATTGATTCAAAGGTGAGGGTTTTAAGAAATCACACTCTGCTGCTGTAGCTTACTGAGTGTAGGAACAGATGTTTGAGGAAGATAGACTCTTTCAGGATTGCTGATTTCCACCGACAAGGATCGGTGGTCCTTGAGTGAAGCCAGGACTTTAGAGACTTACCCATCAAGATTATGCTGCTTTAGAACTAGGAAGGACCCCTTGCCCTCCTGGGGGGATCATCCCCAATCCTTGGAAACCTGGCAGGTGGCTCCTTGCAGTATAAATCAATAACAGAAGATGGTAGAATTAAACCATCTGCACCAAAGCGTTTAACTTTTTTCAGAGGGAAGCCGTTCTAGATTGTGATCATACTGGGGTATTAACTTGCTTTATGGTGTGTGCTGGGATGTTTCTCATCTCCTTGCCAGAGGAGGCAGCTGTCTTTATCAATAAATCTTGTGAAATTTGCCACTTTGGAGGGATCATCTGGTTCAAAGCAGAACTGTATGAGTAGCATCAGGAAAAAAGTTTTAAATCTCTGCTCTATCATAAACACCCTCAGAGCATTAGCATCTTATTTGGTATTCTATGCCTTGCATTATTTTTAGTAAGAGAACTCCTCTTAAGAACTAACTCCCTAATTTTTTGGCCATTTATTTTCTGGGCCTATGTTGGATGACAGTTCAGAACCTTAAATCACTTCTGCATCTTGGTAAGGGCGAATGTGTCTACAGAGAATATAACAGGATGCACAGCATACTGATATCAACATCTCTGCATTTAAAACACTTCTTGTGATCTTTTTTGGATTCTGGCTTTCGCCTGAATGGCTTAGGAAGGAGGGACTGATAGCAACACGGTAAGAGAACAAAGAAGCTATGACATTTTGTCTTTTTGTCTACCGTGAGGTTGAAGGTTTACTCTGTAGGAAAGGGAGTTCCCGGAGTGGATCCATTGTTTCCTGGGATAGAACATGGGGTCCCCTCCATGGCCTGGGCTGTGTTGGGAGGCTGACAGTCACACAGGAAGCGGTGCTTGTCTGAGGCGCCCCCTGTTCTCAGCGTTAACCTTGGCCCTGCTTTTTCTGTAAGGCTTCCTCTACCAGTTTCCCAAGTAGGAAATGTGCTTGGCAGCACAGTTCAGGAATTGTGGCCAGGAGGCAGGCTCGACGCTGAGAGCCCCGGCAACAACCGTGGAAGAACTGATCAGCTTTTAAGAGCAGACCTCCACCAGACAGGCAGGAGTCTAAAGAGTAAATAAAGGTACTGGCCCTGAATTTTTTTTTTTTTTTTTTACAGGGCCCAGAGGGGTTTGTTCATTGGCGTTTGAATTTCTATAGAAAAGCTCTGTGAAGGTCTAAATTAAACCAAGCTGACCCCTTTCATAACCCAAGTTATTTACAGTTCACAGGTCTTTGGAGAGCTCTAGTTTACATGCAGTTGAAAATAGGTCCCTGGTTGGCAAAGGTGGCCCACTGTGGGGCTATTTACATTATACTACCTCGCTTCACTCTGGTGTGGCAGAAAATTCTGAAACGAAAACCAAAACACGTGGTCCACTGGAAACATGCCTCTGTTTATCACCAAAGGAAAGGTGCTGGAATGGGAGGAATAACCAAGAAAACAGCCAGCTACTAGAAAGCAAATAACCAAGTTCTCTCTATAATTAAATGCATTCCTCAGAATAATAACTAAGTAGCAGGAAGGAAATCAAGAAACACTCCCTCCCCTCCACTGCAACTGATTTCCTTTGCAGCTTTAACAATCAGATCAGTCAAGAAGACTGGCACTGATTATAGCACTCAGTTTCCCCACTTTGCTCCTTATGGAGAGAGTAATTAAGTTAAATAGCTCCCAGTGCTTGAGATCTGGTTTGTGTCAAAGTCAAATCAACTACTAGTTCAAGTTTATTCATGGGCACCTTGATTTTACCCCTTAGCCCTCACTTGTCCCCATGTAAAAACCACAGCAAGGGAAGGTTTTGTGCCATGGATAAGTGGTGGATGGGGTAATGCTGAAATCCCTCACAAACTTCATTACCTGTGAGAAAGGAGGCATATCCCTGTCTTTTTCAAGATTGCTATATTTGACATGGACGTGTTCAGAAGAAACTTTTTGTTATTTATCAAATAAAGGAGTCTATCTTGCCAAAGTACAAGCTTGAGTTTACTCATAATTGCTAAAAACTGGACTTTATGGTAAGAGAAGTACAATGAATGTTTAATATAGGATGAGGCAGAATGTAGGGGGAGGTATGGTCAGGCACCTCTGATTTAGAAAAAATAAGGTGATCTTATATGTCACTCTTTTATCTGCAACTCAGTCTAAAACACAGCGTTGCCTCTCTAGGCAGGAAAATACACGGCGTTTGGATGTTGGTAATGAGGTGGAATGATTAGGGCAGGAAGCAGGGCCAACTGGTAGGAAGATTGCAAAGAAAGAGGAGCCATAAATTGGGTCCTTAGGTGATTTACACCTCATGTGGAAAATACGACAGACACATGTGAGAAAGATAAAACATTCTGCAGAAGATGTGTCATCAAAACCTGACACACTGTAAGGACTCAGTATGAGCAGATAGTGGGTTAAAGATGGACAGACTTTTTAAAGCCAAGCACTTCAGAATTGTAGTCACTGACACAGTCTACTGGCAATGGAATTAATTGTCCATCTCCTGCTGGGAGGAAAACCATGGTTCATTATTTCTTAGTAGTATTAGCTAAGTTTGAGCAAATATAAATATATTGTGAACAGATTATGTAATGTAGATGAGTAAAACAGGGAACAAAACGAAACAAAGCAGAAAATGAAACAAAACAAAACACTGAGAATGATATTGGGCCTCGAAAACAAGACAGCAGGAAATCAGCCATAGTTCCTATGATGCACATTGTTATCCTTTAAATAGATGTTCAGACCACCAGACTTAGGCATGCAAAGTCAGTCAAACACTATAAACACTAACTTGTCTTCAGTTGCCATCGTTTCAGAAATTTCAGGTGTGTTGTTTCTAATCTCTTCTATGTCCATGTCTCCTGGACTAGTTCTGGGTGAATACAGGCATGCAAAATCAATCAAACAATATAAGCAATGCACCCGCACTGGTGTTGGAGCCCTGGAGTGTGGCCTCTTCCCCTTCAGGACCACAGCAGTGGGCCCCCCAGGGAGTATCCAGCTCTGGTGGTGGTGGCAGGGCCTTGGTGTGAGAGGCTCTTTCTCTGCAGCTTACCACTCTGCTGTCTTCCTGGAAGTCTCCAAGAAAGGTTTTTGGTTCCTAAACATTAAAGTTTTACTTACTTAAGATCCAGGCAAAAATAATTGTATGCATAAAAAAGAAATTAAATTATGAAATGTAGAAAGTTTAGAGTGCTAATTTTATATAAAATGAGTCAAGGTAGGACACACAATAGGAAAAACAAAGTAGATAGGCAACAGTAAGTAGAGACAAAATAGATAAAAACTGAACCCCTCCAATGGGAGGAAAACATAAGCTTATATTATGGATTTAACATTTATACTGGTATAACTGTAACAGAATTAGAGGTTTTTCTAAACCTGTGTAAAGCTTCCTGTTCCATCTGTATAGATCCAGGTCAGGTATTATTCTCTCAGACGGAGAGCTGTTCCTTTTCCTGTGATTCTTCAGGGCTCCTGGAATTGCACTCTAATTATTTTCCTTCTGTTGCAAGAGCAAGACTACAACACGCAAGGTACTAGTCAATAAGTGTTTACTGCAGGCCAGAAATTATGTTCGTTTCCTTCAAATAAACCATCTCAGACAATTCTTTTTTTATAAATTTTTTTTTATTTTAAAGATAGCAAAATACAACAGAACATAACAGAGTAGAGTCAATCAAAACAAAGCAGTAGGAATGGTACAGAACCTCGAAGATTGATAATGTGAGTACAATAGCTACTATAACATACTTTGCCATCTTCAGATTAGCTGACCATTCCAACAGGTGTAGTAGAATTGAACCAAAAACGAAACAAAACAAAATCAATAAGAATAGAATATAAAATAAAGGAAAAAAAAAGAGAAAAATAATAACGATCAGAGTTAAGCAAAACGATGAGGACCACATTAGTCCTCGAAGACAACAAAGAAGGGAGTCCCCCATATTTGCAACATTGCCCATTGTGGTCATGCAAAGAGACATTGAGGGTGCTGATCAGAGGCCTGCAAAATCTACAAAACAATACTAGTGTTTAGTTGCTTTATGTACCTTAGTTGCCATCAATTTAGCCAGACCTCAGAGCCAGCAACTTGCTTACGGGGCGGGGGGGGTGGGGAGGGAGCATACGGATGCTGTCCTTGATTCTGAGCCCTCGCGCCGGCACCACACGGGCCCGGCAAGTTGGGGCCGATTTCGGCCCATTCTGGTTCTCCTCCGGGGTCAAGCAGCGCCCAGCCCCGGAAGGCGGCTCAGTTCTCCCTTGGTGTGCCCATCTCAGACAATTCTTGTAACAACTCTTTGATTCTCTTCCTACAATGCATACGAGAAGCTTGATCTAGGAGGGTGTGAGATTCAGGTGGTAATTTGTAAAGGCAAGTTTCAAAGCTATAGTTTCCAGACAACAGGTTTACTGCCATTTGTACTGCATCAGTTCCATTTCTTTTTCCTTTTTCTTTTTTTTTATTTAAGCTGGAAAAAAAAGACACATATAACAAAGACAAAAAACAAAACAGACAAACAAACGACTAGAGTAAATGCACAACAGTAACATTACAGGTTTACAAAGCAGGATGATAGAAGTTTGACAATGGTTGCAATATTGCATATCGTTATCTTTAAAATGGTTGTTTACATTAACAGATATAGACTTGTAAAATTGATCTAATCGTATGAGTATTAATTGTTCTTTCTCAGTAACTAATACATTCAGCAGTGTGTTCTTTGTAGTTATCTTACATATACATATATACAGATTTATATCTTTTCCTTTTCCCTTCCCTCTTTCCCCCTTTTCCCTTCCCAGTTACTTTTGCACTTTGAGCTGTTTTTTTAC
>RJWM01000710.1:0-192301 GCA_004363535.1 Dasyprocta punctata
ATATAGGACTATTTGTCCAGTATAATCATGATTTATAATTTCCTTTTAATGAGAATTAATTTTCATCTCAAAGAGAAATTAACATATACATTTATATTCTCTCATGTATATTTATATTATGCCCATCTGCAACAATATTATCACTCCTAATTTATAGGTTGAAAAAATATTCTGAAGCCTACCAGGTCAAATAACTTATTCAAGGACACACAATATGCAGAAGCTCCAGAAATTGACAATAGGTATTTACCTTGTTACTATGTCCATCACACCCATGAAGATATTACCTTGATTAAGGCAGGAATATGGGCTGTTATTCAGTAGGTAAAATGCTTTCTAGTGCTCTTACCTGGTTGCAGAGTTGAATGCGACCAGGTAATAGAACTGCCTGAGTCACTGGTCTGAGCGGTTAGACCTCGCTCTTTCCCTGGAAGTACTCAGAAGTACTGAGCAATAAAGAGAGATAAAAGTGACACTCTATGGACTATAGAAAACTAAGAGGATGCAATATACACAAACTAGAATGTGGAAATGATGAACTATTATAAAACATGCTGCTTTGTATGTTCACAGCATATTTGCCCCATTGGTTATTAATTCATTCACTTGCACAGAATTATGTATTTTTATTTCTTTTTTTAAGTGAAACACTGATCCATAAGCATGGACTTTGTCCATTAAATTTTTTTTTCAATCCAGTTTTCCTTCATGTGTTCACTAGAGGCTGGCTGAGTTGGAAAGTTAGTATTTTTGTCTGTATTCAGTTTCAGGCTCTAAAGGACAACTCAGCTTATTACCATGGAAAGGAGAGTGTTAAAATTGTATTACAATATAAAATTCTGCTGTCTGCTTTAAAAGTTAGCAAACACTAGGCAAAAATTAATTAATATACAAGTGCAATGTTGTAACACTGGAAAATTTGTGAAGCTAGCATTAAAATAATTTTCCATGTAGAGTATAATTTCCAGATGACATTTATTTAGATATTTGTTCTAGTTCTGAGAAAAAAAAAACATTCAATTGTTTTTGGAGTATTTTCCATCTGATGGATATAAATACTGTGTCCAAAGGATTTATCCTTACAAGTAACCTAAGATATTTTCACATTAATTGTTTTAAATACCACTTACAAAGTCACATGGAAAAATTTCAACTTCTGTTATTGACAATTTCATATTCATTACCATGTCTGCTGAAATTAAAGTGTCACCTAAGGTTTATGTGCATTTAAACAAACTACTCCTAATTAAAAAACATTTCTCTATGACATTTGTTGCTTGACTAGTTTTTCTATAAAAAAGAACTGTATCTCTCTCTATTATTATTACTGAAACTGAAACAATTACCACTATCATGGTGATTTTCTTTAAATGGAAAATAAGAAAGATATATGGCATAATAATTTGTGAAGTAAAAATCTAAGCAAATCTTTCCTGTTGACAATGAGTATGTAAAATCATAACTCAAGGTAAAGATAAAAATCATATGAACAATAGTAATTATAAGGAGTGACTCAACTAATATTGACTTTAACATCATGTTACGCAATAGAATGCTATTTCAATGAGACATTTTTGCTAGTTAGATTCGGAAACATAAACTATATACAACATAATACCTGGATAGACTGTAATATGGGCATCATTATCTGTCTCTTATAAAAGCAAAGAAATAGTGCCAATCTTATTGCTTACTGCATTTTTTTCCACCACCAGGTAATAATTCTCTAAACTCAGCTATGTACAGTATCCTACTTTTCAGGACTGTGATGTAAATTCCTTGTGTGTGCAGATAAGGAAATAGAATTTCATAAAAGTGAGCTAATTAGAGTCTTCGAGAACACTCAATTAAGCGTTCTTCCCCTTGTCCTCTAGTTGTTCCAGATTCCTCTCGTCCTTAGTCAACACTGGCCTTGTTCTTCACTAATTGATCTCTGATGACTCATTTCTTTCACCGTGGAGGGCTGTGCTCTGGGTACCTTACCTTCATCTTTCTGCAGCTGCCACATTGACCAGTGTTATCAACAGGTGTAGAACATCAAGATGCATCCAAATAAATCTCCCATGGCCCAGACATACTTGTTTTTGCCTCTACTATATAAAAGGAGCCCTAGGTAAATGCTTCAGTCCCTCCATTGTCCAAGGATGAGTCATCAGCTTCGAATTTAAGTGCCAGGTCCTTACTGGAAAGCAGGATGTCTAATGAAACAGGCACTGGAGTTGAGGGATAAAAATTATAGATTGTGCAGCTGGCTTACTGAAGATGAAGGATTTGGGCCAGAGCGGACATCCTAGGTGTGCATCTCACACCCTGCAGATTCCTTTGCGCATAGCTCTCAGGGGTGCGAGCTCACTCATGTGACTTAACACCTCTATGTTTGTCAATGGCTATGATCTTAGTTTGCTTGGGATACAATAAAAATATTTAACAGGCTGAATCTAATCACAGAAATTTATTTTCTCAAAGTTCTACTTTGTTTTGTCAAAGGGTAGCAGTCTTCTTTTTCCTGAGAACTGTGTCGAAGACTCAGCTCAGATGGATTCTTTGGAAGATGATACTTTTCTTCCTGTATATATGATTGCACTCCCTTTCCTATCTTTGAGTCCTGTAACTTGGTCAGCCTAGAACAACCGAAGAAGAAAGAAAGGAATTAATGAGCCAAAGAACTTAAGGATATGTTTTATTTTACCAAAAGAAATGAAGAAAGCATAGTAGAAAGTAATTTTGATAGTGTTGGACTGGAGTGAAGGTTGGAGATATTGAAAGATAAATTTGATAAAGAGAATTTGTCAGTAAGAGGTTATTCTTCTATGACTCAAAAGTATCTGGTGACAGTACCTGAAAATAGTCATAATACACTGCTCAGATTGTTCCAGGAAACCTGAGGAGGGGAGAGAGTGTCTCCTATTAAACTAAGTAGAATTGACAGAAGTGCCTTGGCATATTGTTAAGGAAGGAGTCAGAAGACTCACAGGAATGAACATGCTCAAATGATTACATCATGTAACAGTGGCGAACCTACCAAAGGCTACGTTCATTGGGAGGGCCAGAGAACACCCTCACCTCTAAGCTGAAAAGTAGTAGTGTGGTGCTGACAGAAGGGCGGCGTTTGTGAGAAGATGGCAGGCGATATTGTTAGAGGACTGGGTTCCCTGTTGTGGGTGGGAATGGTGGGACTCCAGAGCAGCATGGGTCAGGCAGCAGCACCCACCCATTAGAGATCTGTGGTGGTGACTGCTCACCAAGGTGTTCTCTAAAGGAAAAGCAGGAAACTGAGGGGCATGGCTTGATACACATAATAAAAATGATTAATACCCGTTGAGCAGAAGCCTCGTGTCATCACTGGCCACGAAATAAGTTTGAAAAGCTAAGTTAATCCTTAGACCCACAGAAAGATCCCAGAATGCTGCATTGCAGATGTCTATATATATGACTTTACATACTTGGCATATAATTTAATAGCGTATCAGCAAATACACTGGATATATGCTACTTTCTTTATCTTGGCTAATTTTGCTTCGTGTTTCTGAAATACCTTTTATACCTGCCTTCTGTGTGAGTGCGACTCTGTTTTAAGCTTTCATGGAAGCCTCTGTTTGAGACTCCAATTTTTGGTAGTTATCTCTTCCTCCAAATAGTGATCTTATTTATTTAGTATTCCCTACATTTAACCTTGAACAGTTGTTATTTCCAAATAGAAATTTCAGTTTTTCTAAATAGATTTTTAGACCTTTGCAAGAGAATTAATGTACTATATCTTAGAACATAGTACAATAATTAATGATTAACAAATTATTGCTGTTATTATTATTATTATTATTATTATTATTTTGGTACTGGGAATTGAACTCACAGTCTCATGCTTGCCAGGCAGGCACTTACACCACTGAGCTCCCTTAGCACTTTTAATTTCTTCCTTTTACTGAATTTAAATCATACCTGCTTGTTACTACTTATCAAAATGCAAGCACTGTGGTTGTAATAGTTAATACATTGTGTCAACTTGAGAGGTTTAGAAGTTTAACTGAAAGACACAGCAGGAGCCAGGATTCTTACTTTGTAAATATCTTCATCCTCTGAAAGAGGTGGGTGCCGAGATTTTGTGAGTGTTACATTCACCCCTGGGGACCAGGGAGATGGTCTGCATGAAATACAATGGAGTAAAAGAAGTTTTCTTTCTCCTTTCTGGCTCTTGTTGCTTTGCTGTCTTCTGACACCGTGAAGCATTGCCCCTGTGCCATTCCACCTTGCCTTGGAGCCAGCAGATTATGGGCTGAAACCTCCACAAACTATGAACTAAATAAACCTTTTCTTCCCTAATTTTGGGTGTTGGGTATTTTATCCCAGCACCAAGAGAAATGTAACCAAGACAGAATTTGGTATCAGAGAAGTGGAGCCATTACTGTGACTATTCCTGACCCTGTGGTTCAAGAACCTTTGGAAATGGCTTGTGGGAAGAGTTCGAAAAGGTTCAGAGATGCTGCCTTAAAGAGTTATGCTAGAACAGCTTAAGCTTTTCTATATGGGAGACTCTGGGTAGAGGTTAGAATAGCAGAAGGCTAATAGAAATCCTGCCACTAAGGGTGAGGCTTGGGAGGTTTCTCCTGGGAAGGACTGCACTGGCTGCTGGTCTCCAGAGATGTATGTTAAAAGGCGTGGCTAGAAGCTTGTCTTGCTTTGCTTGTGTCCAAAGACTGCCTGAAATAAGATTAAGGGTGGTGGACTAATTAATTCGGCATAGAAAGTTTGTTCCTCAGAATTGGATTGAGAGTGCCCAGCGTGCTAGGCACTTGACTCCTACAGCCAAAGGAGAGGGAAGCCCAGCGACTGCTCCAGCTGGCAGCAGACCTCAGCATCACCCACATGGCGTGAGTTTTAGGTGCATACAGAATGCAAGAGTTCTGTGGTTTAAAAGGCTTCCATCCTGATTTCATAAGGCCAGGTAGTGTGCCCCTGAAAGGGCAATATGTGAAACTATGGCACAAAGCTGAAGGTGCCGTGGGGTTCCCAGCAGTTTGAAAAAGCCCGGAGAGTGCATCATCTAAGGAAACCTGCAAGAAGGGAGCAAGGCCAGTCCAAGAGAGAAACTAGGGGAGCTACAACCACCACGAGTGTCATGGGGGTGGAATCATTCAAGCCTTTTGGAGCTCAAAATCGGATTTCTTCAGATGCTGGAGGTAGAACTCCATGACTTAATGTTTACCCTGCAGGATTTTGGACTTCCTTTGATCCAAATCCTTTGCATCCCCTTGTTTGTGATTTTTGGAATGAAAATGTTTATCTTGTGCCATTGTATGTTGGACATTTTCATTTGTACAGGGGCTTGCAGCTAAGTTTGCCTTCCATCTGGGAGGATACTTGGGACTTGGACTTTTTAGCAATGCTGAAACTGTTAGCACTTTGACAACTCTTGAAGATAGAGTAAATGCCTTTTGCATAAAGGGATGTGCATGAGTTTTGGGGGGTCCAAAGAGAAAATATTATGGTTCTAATATAATATAATGATAACAGACCTAATGCTGATTCTTAAGGATTATTAAACCTGTTAAAATCAAGTTCTGAAATGTTAAGAACAAGCATGTATTGTATCTGGAAACTAGTTTAAAGAAATGTGTCTGGTTGCCAAGTTGACAAGGGTTGGATTGCTGTGGTTGATACACTGTGTCAATTTGAGAGGTTTAGAAGTTTATATAAGAGACTCAGCAGGGAGCCGGGATCCCTACTTTGTAAATATCTTCATTAGGTGCAAAAGAAGGGCAGGAGATTTTGTGTGTGCTACATCTGTCCTGGGGATTGAGGAGGATGGCCCCCATACAACATAAGGGAGGAGCAGAGACTTGCTTTCCCCTTTCTTGCTCTTGTTGCTTTGCTGTCTTCTGCCTCCATGAATTGTTGCCTGGTGCCATGCCGACCTGCCTTGGAGCCAACTGATTATGGACTGAAACCTCCACAAACTGTGAGCTCAATCTTTCCTTCTGTAATTTTGTGTATCGTGTATTTTGTCCCAGTGACAGAAAAGTAACCAAGACAATGACACTCCCATATTTATCTTAGATTCTTAATTGACTATATTACTTGAATTCCTTGAGATAATCTTAAGTAATTTGGAGGCTGAACAAGGAATTATTAACAAATTAATCCCCCAGATATGTACATATATATGAATAGATATATAAAAGTCCATTTTAAAAAGCTGGAATCATAATTCTTCAATATTAAATGAATGAAAGGAAAATCAGCTTCCACTAAAGAACAGCCTTGTAATTCAGGCCCATTGGTTGTCCTCTGTAGTTTGATAAAGAATAAAAAGTCACAGATGCTATCACAGGACTTTTCCATAAGTCAATATGTCAAAATGAGAAATGTGACTGGCTACTTTCTACAAAGTTTATGAGGCCATTGTGATAGAGAGATTGAATAAAAGGCTCTCTACCAGATAACAAATTTATTATCCAAATTTAGAAACTTAAATATGGCTTTCCAAATTATCAGTGAACACAAAGAGAGAATAACTGCTCCAAATTTAAGTCTGTGTTCTCTCACTGAGCAGCAGGAGATGTTCAGAAATTATATACCCCACATAGATAGATGGAATGGCATACAGAGAATCCAATTATGTATGTGAACATTTGCTTCCATGTTCATAAGCACGCATACAACATAAATCACAAAAAAGAAACAAGCATCAAAGGGAATATGGTGTTGAGATTTTCAAGCTGATGGTCCCCAGGGAATACTAAAACCAAAGAGCATTTATCTATAAGGTGTCATCACCCCTTCAAAGATATACTTATCTTCAGTTTCTTGATTAAAATCAGACACTCTTCCCCTCTACAGGGGCATTATTTCCTGTGCTTTATTTTGTAACTTTAGTTGATTTCTCTGAGGCCTACCACAAAGATTACTTGCTCCACTCTTTTTAGGTTTAATAATAAAATTCTTGCCACTAAATTTTCTATTTAAATGATGATTGTTTTAAATTTTATCCCCCCCCCCTTTTTTTTTGATTCCATGGTTATTTTGGCAAACACACAAAGACAACTGCTCTTCTACTTTAATGTCCACCTGCTCCAGGTTTCCAGAGTGGTGCAGAGTAACTATTTCTACAGCAACTGGGGAGGCAATGCCTGGACAGCACAGACCCCAAAGGAAAACACGCTCTTCAGACACAACGCTCAGCCACAGTGCTTCTTAGCGCCTCAGTTTCCAGCACTGCACAACCACAGAAGTCCATGCCATTGCCTTTCTTGCCTCTTTGGTTTCTTGTATTAATATTATTTTGAATCTTACACCAACTGTGGTCATTTTTTTTCTAATGGGTTGCTTTCTTTTCACTGCCCAATATATTTTTGTTGGTAGCAACATCGGTCTGTTATTCCTGTTTTACAATGCATGCAAGGGCCCCCGTAGACCTTCATGTTCCACATCGAGGAGTTCAAATAACTGTGCATACGAAGTATTTGGAAAAACTGTGTCTGTACTGAACATGCACGTAATTCTTCTTATTCTGCAGACAATAAGTATGCAACAATGATATATCTACTGTTATATTTCATTAGGCATTGTAAGTATTCTAGAGATGATTTAAGATGTATGTGAGGATGCGTGTGGGTTCTGTGTCAGTATAATACGGATTTTTAGAAGGGAGTTGGGCAGCTGCAGACGGGGGTGTCTGTGCAATGTCCTGGAGTCTGTCCCTCATAGATGCCAAGGGACAGCTTGAGTCTTCTGACAATAGAATGATAAATGTTTTGCTTTTCCTGAAAGGTAACTTGTAAACACAATAAAAATGGAATAATAAATTATTTGTTTCCTTTCAGCTTTTTAAGTTATCTTCTAATCTGTTTCCTTAAGGACCAACTCAGGGAAGTTGAATTATGCATCTTTTAAAAACACAGAACTGCACAGAACATCAATGAAGTGCAAGAAACAAAATCTCTTTGCAAAATAACTTCATTTTCTTCAGGAAAAATACAAAATTGTTATATAATCTTTTTCAAAACAATAACCAAGGCTCTAGTTTTAAAGCTCACTAATATCTTAGAAAAATATTTTCCTTACTATGATCTAATTAGGGACCTTTAAATTAGAGACCAGTTTCTTTCTTGTTTTAGAGTTCAGTCTACATCATTTTTTTTGCGAGCAAACAAAACAGCAACAAAATACGCCAATTCTTGATTGAGGAATGTCTGTATACTGCTTATCATGCTAAATTTTATGCACAAATTTTTTTTAAATAATCCACTAGCAATTATATGGAGTGCCAACTGTTTTGAATATTTCCCACACAGTAAACTCAAGCACAGAGACATTGCAAAAACCTATTTAACTAGTAGCTAGTGAAATAAGATTTATTTTTCAGTAGTTAATTGTAGAAATTCTGCTATTAACTCATACATTATTTTACACCATTTTATTATCCTTAAAATGTATACTATCATTTTTCACGTCTTTCCATTGGTTCAAGAAAATTAAACGACAACATTCTGGTGATAGATGAGGAAACAAACATAAAGCCACTTGCTCAAGAATTTCTTCAGAAAGTTATCAAAACCAGCTCCCAACCAACAAATCATGTGTGTCTGAGTGTGGTGTGTGTGTGTGTGTGTGTGTGTGTGTGCGCGCCTGTGTGTATAACATAGTTTCATTTCCTTGGTTTACTTTAGTTTGTCAAATTAATAAGGTTTGAAGCCTACCTAATAATAAACTGGAAAAAAATGAGAGAAGACTTGAGGTTGAAATAAAGTTCTGTAGGAAAGAAGCCAGGCATAGTTTTTTCAAATGTAGTCTACAGAGAATGGTTGCTCTGAATTTAAGCCTTTGTTCCCTCGCTTAGCAGCAGGAGATGGTCAGAAATTATATAACCTGGATCAACCTGGTGTGAAGCTGGATAACAGTGGCAATCAGCTGACAAAGCTATTATAAGAATTATCTTTAGAAATGTGTGTTATAAACCCTTGCCTAATGTCCTACAATGTTTGAGCAATAAATGTTATCTTTTACTTTTATTACTTCAGATGAGATAAAGCGAAATTACATGACAGAAAAACTACAAAATTTGATTTTCGATAGAGAAAAGTATTTCTTTGTGGGAAGCATTCAGGCTTTACATTTAAGACATGCAGCAAATAGAGTGAGAAATACATGAATTGATTTGGAACAGCTTAATTCTAGCTTTAAATCTTTGTCCAAGGCCGTTAGTTTATTTTTTAAATTGTAGATTTATTTTATACTGACTGGTTCTGTAAAATTGGGTTATATTAGTTTTGTTAAAGATTCATTTAGTCTTCCTAACTACTTCTAAGTTTTAGCTAATGTTTTAAACTATAATATAATTAAAATAGCCATAGTTGAGTTTCTTTACACTGGCGATCAGGTAAAATGAGTTTCTGGATGAATCAGCTCTTGTCTACCTTCCTGTGAACGAAATAAAAGAGTGGAGTAGTCTTTATATTTAAAACATATGAAACTGACACATCGTCTATAAAAATGAGCTACCCATGAGCATCTGTGATTTACACTGTATACACCACGGTGAGCTAAGATATTTTTTCCTTAGTAATATATGACAGATCCTGGACAACAGATGATGTTTGCTCTTTGTGTGTGCTGCGGTTTTCCCTCGATTGACTAGAAAGGCCCCACCTGAGGAGCCAGTTGTAACAAGTCTGTTTCTCCACCTAGCATATGTTTCACCTCTTGCTCACCAAAGCCACCTACAAGGTCCGTGACAGCTGAGGCAACTGTCCACAGTTCAGCTACGACCAGAAAGTACTTTCAGGCTGACACTCCCTGTGTGTCCACACCGGTCCTGCCATATTCTCAGGAGGGACTCTTGTCACCCTTAGTGGAACCATGAGTCTGTCAAATGGCACAAGATATTTCCAGAAATGAGTCAACTGCGTTTCTCCTCTTACTTGAAACTGTGCTGGAATACGGGACAGTGACCACACTCAAGGGAGAAAAGAATCTGTCAAGGGCACTTCAAAATTTTTCTAATCTTATTTCATCTGGAAATATCGACCTCCTGGAAGATTTTGTAGTTGTTTCCTTTCTCAAATGTATTACCTTCAAAAGAACTTCAGTGATTATTAGATTTTTGCTCATTTCTTTCTCTTTTTTAAAACAATTAGCAGATTTTTTAAGCTAGAAACTATAAAACCTGTAAGGTTTTTTTTTTTCTTACAGGGAAATCATCTTTATAAGTTTTTATAAGCATCTAAGGTAATTAGTTTGGGAAAGATAAGAATTAATTTATTTTTTGCTCTTCAATAGTTAGCAAGGTCTTTAAGAGAAAATTCTTAATATCTTTTTCAAAATTATATCTTTCTTCTTATTGATGTAAGTAAAACATTGCATCATAAAATTGTCTTAATTTCTAGAAAGATAAAAAGACATGTATGCTTTTAAACAATATCATTAATTATTGAAATACATTTTAGATACAGAGCGGCAATGCACTTAGAAGCACATTGAATTTGATTGCTCTCTAAAATACATGAGATAATATTAAACCATATTTGTGTGGCAGGCATAATCCATGCTTTAATGTTTTTCTGATTGGTTTGTTTTGAAGATGGAGTAATGATATTTTGCACTAAATTTATTGTAATCAATATCATTTACACCTGACAATGTGAAGGACTTACACATTATTTGAAACAAGAAATATAAAGAAAGTAACCTGGGGAGTGGGCTTATTTATTTTTCTGAGGAAATAAAATTGGAATCTAACCATTTATTTAGAGCGAATGATTTCAGTGAATAAAATCAAAGAAGTTGCAATCGAGTTTTTGACATAAGAACTAAATGGTAAAAGCTAATTCAATGAATGAAAGAATTTCAGAGCCAAAACCAAAGAAAATTACAAACTGTAGCAGAGTTCAAGGACAATTAACCTCGAGGAAAGATGCAGAACGGGCAAAAGTTAGGCAACTCCATGTCTTTGTTTCGCATTCCTTTCATTTTAAGGACAATGAATAAATCAAACTGTCTAATTATTTCATCACCTAGCTTTGCTTCAACTGTCAGGTATGAAAAATTACCAAGAACAAAAGATTTCAGAAGGAAAGAAACTTTTGAATAGTATGAACAGACATGAGTGTTAATTCCAGAATAGCTGGTTTTTCAAGAATTATACAGGAAATTGAGTAATGATAAAGTAAGAAGGAAAAGGGTACTTTTGAGGTTCTCACACCCACCCACAGAGGAGATCAAAGTGGATTCCTGTGGTTTTATATCCTACGGCAGTGGAGTTACAGGTGTAGGAGTTCACCAGGTTATTTTTCTGCATTAAAAATTAGCTACATATAGACTCAAGGTCACAAAAGTCCTTGTACCCTGGCTTCATTATTTTGGTTTCATTGTCAATCTATAAATTTATTTTCTAGATAGAAACTTTCGGTAACTTTATACTTTCACATAACTAAACTAAAGTCAGCAGCACTGACTAATGCACAGAACTCTGTGCAGTCAAAGGCAAAAGAACTGAATTCAAATGTCAACTTCCATATTTACTAATTATTGATTTTCAGTTAATCTCAATTCATTGGGCTCCAATTTTCAAAGGTGCCATGATTATACCTTTCCCAATTGTGGGATAGTGATGATAGAATAAATATATGTGAAGGAGATTTTTTCCCTCACAATCCCATGGTACTGGGGTTTGAATCCGGGGTCTCCCCCGTGTTAGACAGGCACGCCCTCCACCACTGCACCTCACCCTCCCCACCCCGACCTTCTTTGGAACAGGACCGCGCTCACCTATTCTGGCCTCCTACTTTCAATCCTCCGACTTAACCCTCTGAGTAGCTGGAATTATAGTAAACATTTTGTAAGCAACAACATGTGAAACCAACAGAAAGTTTCACATTTGTTTGAGGTAGAAGAGAGAATTTGACTTCTTTACCTTTGGTTTGAAAAGCACTGTAGTTGCCAAGGGCTATGGCACCTGCCTATAAGCCCTGCTATTTATTCATCTGAGATAAGAGGATCACAAATTCAAGGCCTTCCCGGGCAATTTAGTGAACCCTTGTCTTAAAATAGAAAATAAAAAGTGCTGGGGATATAGCACAGTGGTAGAGTGCCCCTTGAGTTGGATTCCCAGCACTGAAAAAAAGAAAAAATCACCAAAAACAAAAACCTGGGTATTTAAGCGTTTGACGAGAAAGTGACCCTAACGTTTCTGTTCTCAGTGTGATTATGCAGCTGTCCGTGAGTCGGGCAGTCAGAAGAAGATCAAGATCCAGGCGATTAGTGGGAGGGCACAGCAATGTACTTCTCAGCTGAAAAATGAGCACACATTTACAACTACACTGAATTCATTAAAAAAAAAAAAAAGCAGTTTCAAACACTTTTTGAGATGTCATGACTATAGTGAGCCATTAACGAACAATTGTTCTACTAAAAGCAGTTTTAATTTTCCCAATGATGTGACTTTCAGTTGAACAGTAGCCATGAGCAGATGAACTTGCCTGAGTCAATGTTTGCTTTGTTGAATGGCCATTTTTAAGAAATCAACAGTAAACAAGTGCCGGTGAGCCTGTGGGGAAAAAGGAATCCTTTCCTACTCTTAGTGGGAGTATAGACTAGTGCAACTATGGAAATCAGTGTGGAGAGTCCTCAAAAAAAAAAAGAAAAAATAAAAACCAAAAAACCAGTACTAGAGGTCCCATCTGACCCAGATTTTTCCCTTCTTAGTATATTCCCAAAAAAATTAAAAATTCCATACCACAATGATATATGCATACCCATGTTTATAGCAACATAGTTTGTAATAGCTAAATTGTTGATGCAACCCAAATGCCCATCAGCTGAAGAGTCAATAAATAAGATATGATTTTATTATATACTGCAATACTATTCAGCCATAAAGGAGGATAAGCTTGGGACATGTATAGCTAAATGGATGGAACTTCAGACCGTATTCTTAAGTGACTAAATCAGACAAACATGTGTAAAGACAGCATTGTCTTTCTGGCTTGAGAAATTAACTGAAAGGGTCAATAAGAATCAAAATACATAATTGATATTGTCACATAGGGAGAAATTGCTCAAACTGAAAGGGGAACTAACAAGGGGAGAGGGAGGAAGGAAGGAAGAGAAAAGAAAAAATTGAAAAAAGAAGGATAAAGTGGAACCAAATCTTTCAAATAAAGGGAGATGAGGGGTTGAAGGGAGGGGAGGAGATTGGGGAAAAAAAGGAATCAAGATATATCAGGTACTGATACAAATTTCCTATGATGAATGTGATCATTATGTATATCTAAATTGTACCAATAAACTGAATAAAAATTTTTGCTTTATTGTTCTTGGAAGTATCTCCATAACGTTGCCCAGCAAAATGCTAAGGAAGCTTCTAGGCAAGAATCTTAGTAGAGAGACCATAATGTGATCATTGTCGTCCCTCTAATCCAGACCCAGTGACAGAGGCAGCTACCTCAATGTGTTTCAACATTTTCAAAATTCAGTGCTGCCAATCATCATAGAGTCAAAATATTGAGAAATTTAAAGTATAGCTCTCTAGGAGCCTTGGCATTGGGTAAATGCTAAAAGCACACACATGCACACACACACACACACAGACACACACACACACAGACACACACACACACACAGACACACAGACACACACACACACACACGTTTATGTGTCTGTTCTACAGCCAGACAGATCAAGTTCAGTTTTATAACCTACATGATCAAACCTGTCACAGAAAGTGCAGCACATCTTCTCTAGCAGGGGGCATCACTCCTGTAAGAACCTTGCCAAGTGAGACTTGTCTACACCCTGAAAGTTCCCAGCAATTGGCTTAGGACTGTTCCTCTTTGCCCTTTTCTGAGAAGTTCGAGCTTGTGTGTGGGATTTCACTGTGTGTGTGAGTGTACAGTAGAGGGTGGGATCGGTCTTAATCCACCAGAAGCAGCCAGTCAACCATAAAGAAGCAGTATTACATCATTCCTGTATTACCTGCCTACCTGGAAACAGTGCCCTGAAGTTTCATGGTTCAGAGTTTCAGTGTCAGGGGCACAGAAAGATTGTTTATTGATTGGGGATATGTTTTATATTGGTAGTAGCCAAAGAATTGAGAAAATAATGAGAGTTAATTCAGTTTACCAGGAAAACTGAATTCCCTCTTCAATAATCTGATTTGAAATAACTCTGGAAAGTCCCATGTAAAGTACTTAGTAACATGACCACACTGGGGCTTCTTTTGTTTGTTTTGAGACAAGGTCTTCCAGGGTATCCTCAAACTCATGGCGATCCTCCCGCCTCAGCCTCCCAAGTGTGGGGATTACAGGCATGCACAGCCATGCTCCTCTTAGCAGGAATTCTTTTATCTTTGGCGCCCTAATTTAGCTTTCCATTCAATATGCTCCTCGCTGCTAACCACCACCTTCTAGTTAGTTTTGAAAGTTACATGGAAGAAATACTTATTTTTCCTCACAGTGAGATAGTTGTAAATGCTATTCTTTTCATTCCAAATGTTTGTTAATAACATGTGTCTAACAGCTTATTAAACAAAAAATCCATTCATGATTATTGTCATCATATTATTTTCTGTGAAGAATTTAGATTTCAGCTAAAGAAAAAGCGGAAATAAAACAGTAGAATGCAGACATTTTATTTTATTTTATTTTATTTTATTTTATTTTATTTTATTTTATTTTATTTTGGTACCAGGGATGGAATTCACAACCTTGTACCTGCCAGGCAGGTACTTAAGCCACTGAGCTAAATTCCCAGTCCTAGTTTTTGATACAGGGTCTCACTATGCAGGTCAGGCTGGCCTGGAACTCACTTTGTAGCCCAGGCTGGTCTGAAACTCACAGTGACCCTCCTGCCTCCTGAGTGCTGGGATTAAAGGCGAGCACCACTAGACCAGGCCTTTAGAATGTAGACACTGAAACTGGAATTGATTTCCAGGTATGAATTTCCAATATCTGTTGCCTTATCATGGGACTTGTGTTGAATTATGGAACAGGTCAGCACCACCTCACCTTTACCGGTAGGGGCAGTCCTGGAATCCTTTCCAGGAAATGCAATCAGATTCCTAAGCATAAGGGTATACCAGAGTGTCCTGCCTGATTACTTATGATCAAAATATTCCTACGCAAATAAGCTTACTGCACTATATAGACACATCATCATTCATTTTTTACTTGACAAATATTTCTTAATTCCCTACGATAAGCTAGACCCTGTTCTAAGGAATGGGGCTAATAAAATATGATAAAGTGTTATGCAGTGATATACAGTCTGCTGGGGAGGTAATGTCAAACACGTATCGAGCTAAGCACACAAGTAGCTATATATTCAAACTAAGGTCTCTGCATAGAACTTTGGGTGTCTTCCTCTTTTTTTTTTTTTTTTTTTTTTTTTTGTCCCCATACCAAGAATTGAACTCCTGACCTTATGGTCACACTTGCTAGGCAGGCACCATGCCGTTGAGCTATATCCCCAATCCAGAGTCTTTCTTTTAAATCATAAATACATGTTTAGATTTCAGTTTTCTAATAAATAAAATTAGTTTAAATACCAATTATGCATTAAAATCTGCAGCAAACAAACTGGACTGAGTTCAAATATTGTCAGTTTGATTCACTTTTCTTTCAGGAAAACCAAGCCTGAAATTCTGTGAATTTCATGTCAGTCTTGTAACCAACGGCAATTTTGTTAATGAGAGTTCTGAGGTTTAAGCTAAAAAGAGATTAGAGAAAGTGAATGTTCTGAAGGAACTTCTCAGGCCGTGGATGCATAAGCATTACCCCCCACGCACATAAAAAGAAAAAGGGATTGTTAAAGGACTGAATCAGAACATTAGAGTACATAATGCAGGTGACTCTTGGACTTTAAAAGAGCAAAGGCTAATGGAAAACAGCGGGGACTACTTTTGCCGGGCATGAGGTGAACAAATTGTCTAAGCTGGAATCTGAAGCATTTGTAGAGAAATGGATCTCTCTAGGCTAAAGTCGACCTCCGCACATAGAATGGGAGAGGGCGAGGAAGCTGTGTCAGTGGCTCTTCACTGCAGATTGAGAAAGGAGAAAGAAAAAATAATATTTAAGTAATATGTTATCAACCTATTTTCATATCTTTTAAGACATTAAGGCAAGAGACAAAACCCACACTCTCACTTCATAAACTTGACATTCTTTTTTTTTTTTTTTTTTTTTTTTTTTTTACCGGGAATCAAACTCACAACCTCACACTTGCCAGGCAGGAGCTGCTTACACCACTGAGCTAAATCCCTGGTCCTTTTCTATTTTCTTATTCGGAAATAAAATTGAGAAGAGTTTCTCTCTGAAATATGATTTTACTTGACCATAATTACAGAATTAGGACAACAGACTCTTTAAATAAACATTGTGGCTAGTTAAGTTGGTTGTTTAGAAGTAGGAATTATTTGAATGTTTCACTTGTACTTTTTTTTCATACTGGGGATCGAACTCACAACCTCATGCTTGCCAGGCAGGCGCTTGTGCCACTGAGCTAAACCCCCAGTCCTCAGTTGTATTTCATATGTACATATTCCCTTGTATTTCAACACAGATGGGGTACACACATACACAGAAACATATAAACACATGTGTATTTTCTTCCATGTGTGATTTTTTTCCTGAAATTATAAATTTCCTTTTTATCTGTGTGATGAATGCATGGAAGAGAATAAGTCCTTGTGGCAGCAAAGAAATAATGAAAAAAATCAATTATTGGAAAAACAGGAACTTTTCATTTGGAGGCTGTTGAATAATAGTCTCAGTTAATATATGAAAATAAAAAGGCAAGGAAGCAGATTTCATAGAAAGAATACATTGTTTTTAATAGAATAATGTTTTCCTTATTTCTTAATCCAAGTAAATGCATTTCATTTATATGTTACTTCCCTTTAAAAGGATATCTAAATGCAATATGTATATGAATCTTCTGAGACTTTGGGGAGTTGCTTTCTATTTTCTAGGAGCTGGTACAAACTTTCTTTTGGAGTCGTCAATGATATATGCATTCTTTAAAGTTATAATTACAAATGGTTCAGTAAATAAGGCATTGATTTAAGTGTGGCTTCCAAGAACTCAGTGAAACATAAATCTCAAATTTTAATGAGAAGCGATCCTTTTCTAAAGTGTAAAATGATAGAAAATTCTCAGTTGTTGTGGTCTTTATCATTATTATGAGCTTTGTAGAAATTTGGATAAATAATAAACTTTTTTTCAGTGCTAAGAATCAAAGATTATAAACTTTAAGTGTAACTTTTTGTCCCTCTGAATACAAACTGACCTTTATCATAGGGAGACTCCTCAAACCAGTCATGAAATTCAGAAAAAAGACTGATGTTTTTAATAGGTCTTATAATCTCAATTCAGTACCCTTCAAGGCCCTACCCAATTGAAGGTCCATTTTATGGAAGATTATAAAAATTTGTCATTTCCATTTCTGGCATTTTATAACATTACTTATATACCTAATCATACCTTATGCAAAGACAACCATTCTAGGCCAGAGTATGTTTAATATTATTGTATTATACACAACAGTCTTCCATGATGTACTTGGAAAATTACATAATAGAAATATATAAGTAATGAAATAATATGCAAATGGAAAGGATTATGATCAGATTAACAAAAATGAAAGAATCACAGAAGGATTGCATTGATGGTATGGGGTAGACTGTTTCTCCATCCTTGTGATATTTCACTAAGACCAAGAATAAATGGAACAAAATGTGGTTCTCTAATCATTGTAAAAACACAACACAGTAGGCTTTACTTATATAATTTTTAAATGGCATATTATATCTGTTCATAACAAGTGGCTATATGATTTATCACTTTTGCAAAAATATCAAATACATAAATGCTAAATGGATTAACTTTAATGCTAAAATAAGTATGAGATAATATTTACTCTGGAAGTGTATTTTCTGATTAACTTTTTTATCATTTCTGCTCTTACTTATGAAAGTAGCATACTAAATTTAGGTAATTATTAATTATTATAATATTCATATATCTATATATCATAATGTTAGGTATAATATAAATTATACTCAATGCTAAAATTCTATATTAAGCATAATTGCTTCATAAATTTACAAGAATTCTTTTCAGCCAGGCATTCCTGAGTAATATTATGAATAATGCTATTTCCTTTATTTATTATTATTTTAAAGAGAACAAGTCAGAATAAAACCAATCAAAACAAACCAGTGTAAGTGTTACAGGACTTCAAAACATTATGAAATCAACAATAGTTACCATAATGCATTTTGATATTTTAAAAATAGCTGCAGATAACTTTGGACATAGTAAAAATCAAACAGCAGAATAGAGTAGAAACTATAAAAACAAAACAATGAATGCAATAAAGGATTTCAAAACAAGGCAATAGTAAATCCAAAATTGCTACTATGATATGTCTTGCTATCCTTGAAATAGCTTCTACTGCCACTGAATTTAATATAAACAAACAAAACAAAGGAGAATAAAACCCAACCCAGCAAAACAATGGAAACAACATAGGACCTCAAAATGGTACTATAGGGAATCAACAATGGCTGCAACCCTCAGGAGACCCCCTCCACCGAGATGACACACTGCTTAGAGATATCCTCTGAACCTATGATCAGACTACTGGCCCTAGACGTGCAATGTTAATGAAATACCAAAGCACCACCATCATCCAATTGCATTTCACCTCGATAGCTATCATCACAACCTGTATTCTTCCAGATAAGTCAGTTGCTTACGGGGCAAGGGTGGTGGTGATGGTGGTACTTGTTGTTTGCTAGCCCACAGGCCAAAAGAGGCTGGGGTCTGGCTGTACCCAGTCTGGTGGTGGCCCACACATGGCGCTGGTTCCCAGGCTGGGCTTGTTTGCTGGTGCAACCATTGTTCAATAATGCTATTTTCTTTTGAGTAAAAACCAAACAAATGGTTCTAGTGAGGTGTTTTTTTTTTTTTTTGTCTTTTTGAGACTGGGTCTCACTAGGGAGTTCAGGCTGGACTTGAGCTCACTTTGTAGCCCAGCCTGGTCTTAAACTCACAACTATCTTCGGACCTCAGCCTACCAAGTGCTGGGATTATAGGCATGTACCACCACGCCCAGCTTCTAGTGAGGTCTTCTAATCATCACAGGTCAACTCTGTCCAAAATGGATTGTTTTAGACACAGGTGACTGACGTAAGCGAAGGCAAATGAAACACTCCCACAAAATTTTTATTTTTATTCTTTCAGACAGGGAAAGAAAAACATTCTTCTCTAATAGTGTAGATGTGAGATTAAAAAACAGGAGCACTGATTGTCTTGATACCTACTATGATCTCAACACCTCGCTCGATAGATGGAGAGAGAAGGGGCAGAAGCATTTAAATTCCTGGTTCTAAAAGAATCTAACGGCCACGCTTATACATTGAGTCCAACATGTGCCCCTGGAATTTTCTAAAATATTTTCCTCCAAGCTTTTATAATACAGCTTCTGCACTAGCAATCCTGAGAACCAAGGGATCTTACATTTGAAATAGAAATCCATAATACTACAGATGCGCTTTACATTACAGAGAGTTGAATTACTTTGTTACAATTTTGACAAGCTAGTTTTAAATCACCCCTTGCTGAATCCTTCTCATCTGTCTTCCATGGAGATCCCTAGGTTGTATAATTTGCAAGATCATCCAGCTCTCTCTGGACCCTGTTGCTACCACCCTCTTCCCTAGACTGCCTGCCACTGCCCAGGCTGTTGTGGTAACACAATAAATATTCATGATTGATTATGACCACTCATCTTATCTTAGGTGTTCACGTGGAACGGGAGGAGCCAGGCCTCCAGTCTGATTCTGTTGAAAGCTACTCTGCTCACTAGTTTATCTCCAGATCCCCCGGTCCCTGCCATTACTTTTATCATTCACACAGGATTAACAAGTTGTTTCTTCTCACTTTGATCTTCACTTCAGGGCCAGTGATGTAGCTCAGTGGCACAAGTGCTCTCCTAGTAAGTGCAAGGTCCTGAGTTCAATTCCTGGTACCAGAAAGGAGACAAACAAACAAACAAAAAAGCAACAAAAGACCTGGACTGAACACTCACACTGCTTTTCCAGGTCTCTCTTTTTCACGGCCCTTTTCTGCCCCACATGATGGATGGATGAATATGGTATCTTTGTAGCATGACAGCACCAGGTAGATAATTAAATCTGGATGTCTTCACGGCTCTGATTATTATTGCCTTTATGTTGTCAACCTGTGGTGGCCTGTGTTTTTCTAAAACTGCAAATATTGATCATACTTATAAGTAGATGAGGTAAGTCATGAAACAATCTATTTACAATTTGTTGATTGCAATTAAACGTTAGACAAAAGCCAAATTTCAGAACATACACCCTTAATCAGCAGACTGGAAATCCCACTGCAAGAAAAAAAGTAAATTTGTTTTATGACATGTTGCAATAATTTGTGTCATTAAAATGTAAGTTGTGGGAAAGTAATAGATACCTTTGTCTTGTTTATCAAAGAGTCCCTGGAATAGTACACAATATGCAACTGCTAACAGTTTTTGAAGATTCAATGTGTAGCTATGGAGTGCAGTTAAATCACTGTTAAAAGCTGAATGTTCCTGTGTGCACCTATAATGCACAAAGCCTTGTGAAGAGTTTGAGGACAGGGAAGAATGAATTCTAAAACAACTTAGTCCGGGAGGGAAGAGAGATAAGATAAAACAGACAAACTGCAAATTCCAATGAAATTACTGTATGTTCAAAAGTCAACCAGTGCACCGTTTTCTTTTTAGTGAACCAGCACTTCTTTCTAAAGAGTTCTAAAATTATATTACACAAAACTGGATTTTGAGCTGGGTTTTAAAATTTATAAAGATTTCAACAGACAGAGCTCCAATTCAGAGGGGTCCTGCCCTAGAAGTCAGTTTTAAAGTCTTTTCTAAGTCCCTGTAAAATTTGCACAAATAAAGACTGATGTCTCAATAGGCAAAATGACTTTACTGTAATTTATTAAGTACTACAGCTTCTTTGAGACACAAGTAGTTTAAGGAATTCTGCTTGACTTCCCTTGGGGGAAAATGTGGCTTTTCTACTACTTCTTTTTAGGAGAGAATGAATACTTTGGAAAAATAACATGTTTCTCAAGATTTCATATTTCAGTTTTAAGAATCTGCTGTGTTATGGTTGAACTGCATGTTAAATAAATATATGGACATTTCTGGAAAAAAATTGTGCTATTTTCTGCTTAATAGGTTTGGATAGATCTCTGTAACCCCTCCCAAATCTCCCTTCCCTTCTACCCTGCCTCAGGGAAATTTTTGAAGTCATGATTCATGAAGCCACAGTTAGATATTCAGAAGTTTTGTAACTCCTTGTGCAAAGCAAGTTTCTTCACAAAACGATTTCATCATTTATTTTTTAGAATGTTTTTTATGGTAGTGACATTCAATACTTAATAATGCTCTTAAAAGCAGTATTTGCTTTCAACAAAGCCCCACATATAGGATGTTAACAGTATCTCATAGTTATATTAAACTTAGTGCACGTCAGTGGCATAGAAATATAACTTAGATGTTTCAGTTTAAGAAGTTTGGGAGACAACTGCGATTTAAGAAGTTCACAGGGCAGTTCCTCTAATCTGCATTTCATTTCCATATTTCAAATATCAAATGCCATAAAATATTTGCCTAACCCATCATTTCTAATCCCAGCGAGCTTTTTTTTTATGTTCCCTCTTTACTCTAGTAAGCCTTTATTCTCTTTACACCTAGAGTACTTTGAGCAAATTTACCTTTTCTACAGCAAATAAGGCTGAGCTCCAGGCAGCTGACTTCTTGTTCATCCAGATGGAAATTAAACGTCAGTATGCATATTGCAAGCACCTGCCACAGCCTTTTAAAAATGCAAAACCTGAACCAGGCGCGGGGACACAGTTTTAAGTGAGAAGCGGAGCTTCTGAGGAGGCCTAAGGCTCTTTAATGCTGTGATTGCCTAACATAAACCTATTAGCTAAATTGGGATTTCTCAAGGTTCTTCTGAACCTGGCTATCACATGTGGAATTTAGAATTCTTTCTTTTTCATAGTTTGCTTATTTTTAGCCTTTCCAAAAGACTTCTGGTTTTGTATCAGATTTAGGGAAAATGTTAGAATTTGCATGTTTGGCTTTGAGCTTAAAGAAGATCAAAATTATAAAAGTGTGCGGCCCCCCAGCTTCTTATGTTATATTTTGATGCTCATTTTATGACAGTTTTGTGAGCCTCCATATTCATATGGATGTATAAAAATATTAATACCTAAAAAAGGAGAATGAGTGTTATATACTACGCAGCAGGCCCTTCCAATGTGTCTGTACGATTATCATGCTATTGCAAGACATTTTGAATTACTTGACTGCTAATATTGGTCTTATGTCCATTGCCTTCATTTTATTTGCTGAAAAGGCTGTGGCGTGTTGTGAAACTCAAACCTCACAGGTTTCCTTTAAATTTCTGTTATCCGCCTTGCAACAGAAAAGCGAAATCAGTTGCTCTAGAGGTTTGTCGCAATCAAGGATAACCGGGCACTCTCGGCCATGTCTCTTAACAATTCTCTATAGTCATCAATTGTTCAGGGCATCAAGAAACGACCATCAGCCAAAGGGTCATTCTGCTGTTCACTTATTCTTTATCCAAAACCGCATATCTTTGGTTCTGCAAGGGTGAGAGAAACTTCCTTCCAAACATTGCAGGACTGGCGGGCTCCTGAGGGCGCACACCCAGGGTGGAGGATGCGTCCTTCGCTGTGTCTCCGCAGCATGGAAAGACAGCGGCTTCACGCGGAGACTTTCTGACATGTCCCCCGTCCCTCACCTCCCTCGGGTCTAGAAGCATCTTGCCTTCCTCCTGCACAGATTGGATGCTTGACTGACAGAAATGTGGAGTCTCAGGGCTCTGGAGGGTGGAAGTTTATAGGAGGGAGTCGGCAGGGTCAGTTCCCTCTGGAGGCTGAGAGGAAAGGGTCTGTCCCGGGTCTCTTCTTGGCTTGTGGCTCTCTTCTTCCTGTTTCTTTCCATCATACCTCTGTCTCCGTCCTCATTACTGTGCTCGGCACACTGGAGGGCTGGGTGCTGCTCTCCTTCTTCCCATCAGGTCTTCAAGTAGAAAAGGAGACTATGAGAGGGCTCTCAGTGGCACAGATGTCCCTCATTTCCGAAGGGCAAAGAGCACTCTCTGTACGGTTCTTTTGTGCTCCCAAACCTTGTAGAAACTTGTTGCATCAACTTTCTCACTTTAATCCATTTGAAACCACACCCTGGAGCAACTGATGTACCTCTGATTGCCTCTCTTGGTTTTCTCAGTACTTCTGAAAATACAGGTGCATCAGAGTGATCGCTGCTTAACTCCACATCCTGTGTTTTTCCAACCCTCTTTCTCTCTGCTCCTAACCTGAAGGTCATCTTCTTCCTTTTAATTTCCTAGTCCAAGGCCTATTTTAAAGCCTCTTTCTAAACAATCTGTCAGAATCTCCTTCACGCTTTCTGTTATGCTTGCTTGCATGAACTTCCTTTCCCTTGGCTTGATACTTGCCCCTTAGAATTATCCTCTTCTCTGTATATTTTATTTTCAGAGCAGTTTTTGAACAAGGACACATTGGCAATGCTGGTGATCAAACCCAGGGCCTTGGCATTACTTACCCACTTCCTCCAGCCTTACAGCATCCTACGCTAGGTGTTTATCCGTGGTCCATTGGTTGTTTAAACAGTGTTTCCTTCATCATGGCACATTTGAGCAGCTTTCCTGTTTGGCCATTTCGGTTTCATTTCTGAATATTCATGGTTTCCTTATGTTTGTTGTTATTTGAATCATTTGCTTTTCTTTCCCTCAACAATTCATAAGAACTCCTGGTATATTTTGATAACTATCCTTTGTTAGTAGACAAAAAGATGTGTTTTACCAAGAGTCTGGTTTTATTTATAGTTTCTACATGAGATTTTTTTTATTTCATATTAACAACATTTCTTAATTCTTTTATCTCAGGCTTCCAGCAATGGATAACGGTCTCTTCACCCAGACACTATATATTATTTCCATACAATATTTCCTTTAAATATGTAATGTTATGGATTAAAAAATTGTGGTCAACTTAGCACCAGCTGAATTAATTCAGTTGGTGTTGAGTAGAGATGCCCCACCTAAAGAAAGTTGCCAGCATGAATAGAGACGTGGAGAAGAAGAGTGAGGCATTGTGGGTTCCTTCAAGAGGTGCTGTTTCGAGCCGATGGTTCTCCCAGAGGTGCGCGTCATGCTGGCTTCCCCAATATGGACTCAGCCCTTATCACTGAAGGAGCTCAGGACCTCATCAGTGAGCGTGGCTGTGGTTCACCTTGGGGGAGCCCTACTCCTCACATTGTGCATCGCTTCCTGGCTCCGGAGGGGAGGCTGTGTGCTGGAGAAGCTTGTCACGCTGGGCTTCCTGACCTGTGCTCGACTGTTCTCCATCATTGGAGGAACGTGGGACCTCCTTGCTGGTGAGGATGGCTGTGGTGCTCTTCAGGGCAGCCCCGCTCCTTATTTTGAGCGTGACCTCTCAGCTCCCGTGTAGAACCCTCAACCCGCTGCACAGCTCCTTCACCCTGCTGGTATAGAGTTTCTAGTTCCACCGCTGACCTTTGGCCTTCCCGGCACAGAACCATAAATAGACTGGTGTGAGTCCTCATTGTGGTCTCTTAGATTCCAAGTTGGAACTGTGGGAGACATTGTCATGTGTTTTGGGTCTCTAGCTGGACTCTTGCAGGACATTGCTGTGGGATCCAGGCCCTCGGCTAAATATCCTGGGTCTTAATGTTGTGGACAGATTTTCCTGCACTTTCTTATGTTTAACTCTGGTGACTATTATAAAACACTGTTACAAATTCTGTGTCCTGTATGCAGTTGTTCTCCCTGTAACCCCTGACTACAACATGTAACATATAGACATTGTTATGTATAAACATATATATATATATATATATATATATATATATACTATAATTTTAAATTTAGATCCTTACTATTCATAGTGTGTAACATGGGAAACCAGTATTTTAAAAATTAGTAGGGCTAAAATTATTTTACATTGCTTTTTAAATTATTGAATTAAAGCAAAACTCAAAACAGACATGTTCCTTAATTTGAGAATGTGAATCTCTTGCCCATGTGATGTTCCCACAGATTTGACAATGATGATAAGATTCGCTGTGTAATACACATGACCTGTTTTGGGGGTTGGATTCCACAATGATCTTTGAATGACTGTATGAGGGGTTTCATATAGGAATCTTAGTTGAATGAACTTTCTTTTGCTTATTAATAGGCTATATCTTTTGAATAAACTTTAAGACTATGGAAAAGTTGAGTAGTAAATACAGAGTGCTCAGATACTTCATTTTTCTCTGCTGTTTCTCCTCTTATTAATATCTTGCCATGGTGTTATGCATTAATTACATCTGTAGAACGATATTGGTACATTATTCTGAAGCAGTGGGTCCAGATGACGTGAGCGCTTGCTCTCCAAGTTGTACCGTTGCCATGTGTGTGATGCATGTCTGCACCGTCATAGTGCCTATGGACAGCCCTGCGTACCGCCTGTTTTCCAGTTTCCTGCTCCTGTCCCTTACTCACCCCTGACATTTTTACACTGTAGTTGCTTTTTTCAGGAATCACATTGTCTGAGTCGCATACCCCACACCTATACAGCATTTTATACACAGCATTTTATACTGACTTGCTTCTTTTAGCAATATGTACTGTATTATCTCCTTTCTGGTTCAATATTTCTTTTTATCTTTAAATAATATTCCATGACTATACCATAGTTTCCTTCTGCTTTCACCTCTTTTAAAACACATGACAGTTGCTTCTAATTCTTGGTGGTTATGAATAAACGGCTATAAACATTCTTGTGTGTTTTTGTGTGGGCATAAGTTTTTCAACTCATTTGGATAAAATCTAGGAACCAAATTGCTAACTTAAGTGGTAAGATTATTTTTAACTTTGCAAAAAAATTGCCAGATTATCTTCCAAATGTCTGTGTCCCTTTGCATTCTTCCTAGCACTGCATGAGAATTCCTGACTGCTGGGCTTTTGAACAAATAATACCTGTTTTTCGAATCTTTAATTTCTTGTCTCCTATTTACCCTTCAGCTACCTGTTCTTTAATTTAGCTTTTCCAACCCATACTAAATATAGAAATTTCCTGTTGATAGACATATAAAATACAATATTATATAATATCTGTAGATAAAGCAAATATAATGTAAAAATTCATGCTATGGATTTATATATTTGTTTTTTCTTTCTCATCAAAAGGTTTTGGGTTGAAGTGCTAGAAGAATAAAATCACTCCAAAAGCATTGATTATTATTTGTGTACAAAAATGTGGCACCTAAACTATCATTAAGAAACTCAAAATTTCACAGGTTTGGATTTAAAAACTCCTTGCTCTCCTTGAAATAAACAGTTTGACCTGATGACCTTAACACACATCTTTATTTTCCTTCTCCAAAATGTTCTGTAAATCTATTGAAATAAAATTTGTCATAATAGTGAATGTAGCACTTCTCATTTTCTGTCTTTGTGACAGTACAGAAAAGAATGGGAATATAGTATTCACATATAAAAAAGACATAAAAGACGAAATTATTTAATTTTGCATGATTCTACCCACAGATATACAATAATTAAACTACCAAATTATTTACTGACATTTTCTATGTCACTCAGTAATAAATAATAAGCCACCATCAAATTTGATCTACCTTCTCTTATATCGTTTTACCCACTAAAAGAAATTTGCAGAGCAAACAGAGAAGAGCTTAGCACAATTCTGTTAGTAGTTTGTATTTGGTGACTATTTCAATAATGACATTAAGTCAATAAAAATGACATTTCTTTTTATCCATCTAATTAAAATTCACTTCAAAACTCCCACACTGAGAAGAGCAATAAATTCAATATGAATGAATATTCAGCACTTTTTCTTCTTGTTTTGAGTAAGACCACTATAGAAGATTTCAGAAAATATAATGAAATGGGGAAGAACCAGATCTTATTCCTGGAGTAGGTGCTCTCAGCTGAGGATGACCCCCTTGGCAGAGGGACCTGATTTATGGCCTGAGAACTTAGCAGTGGTGTCAACTGTAGTCATGCCCCACCCATGTGACTATGCTGACCTGAACACATGTGAGCAGATTCATGCATACTGGTCCTTCTCCTGGGTCCAAGTTGCAATCACCACATTACATCTGTCCAATTGCATAGGGGCGGGGGGTTGGTTTGCAAGTAAATCTACTTAAAAAGAAATCATGGAAAAATAGAAAATCATCACTGCTTGCTGTAAATAGAAGGCACACAAATTAATTTCTGTTAGATAATATCTGCCTTGAAGCTTGTCTGGTTTTTTTCTGTTTATTTTAATATCAATAATGTTGAAGGGTAGAATATAGAAATGTGCAAGAAACATAATTCTACAGGCTAGAAGATTTTTACAAATTGAGTATGCTCATTTAAATAGCACCTGTGTCAGAAGCCAGAATACTACCAGCGCCACAAAATTACCTTCCTGCCAACCATAGTTAATTCCTACTTTTAAACACTGTAAGTAAGTTATGACCCTTCGTGGTTATTGGATAAATAAACTAGTATATATAAGTAACTCCAATAAACTAATAAGATACACAATCATAGAAAAATAGGCTAAAAACGTGGGCTAGCAGTTCAAGAAAGGGCATACCCAAAAACCATTATACCTTTAAAAAGGTAGCCAGGTTCATCAGTCACTGGCAAAAGGCAAAGTAACATGCTACTTCACAAAACCACAACTGCTGACACGTTTAGGAAAAGAAAGATAATTTAACAGAGTTAATCTGTTACATTTTAAAGCATCACCAGATAGGCCATCTATATCAGATGTATATAGAAATAACATATTTTGACATCAGGTCTATTTAAGAAAATGAATTTTCTTTCCTGAATTTGTTCATACACAGGTAATTTTGTCTTTTCTATTTTTCTGAAATGAGATTCAGCAAAGCTGCACATCTGTGGCTAAGCTATGCATAAAAATACTTCAGAATTTGAGTGACATTTAATAAAAAAGGTTTCTGTGTTTTCTGAGGTGTTGGTAATGACTAAGGAATAATAATGATGATGATAATAATAACCCTACAGGATAAGACTGTGCTATTTATAACACCATTAGTTCTCATTAAAAATGGAAATCATGGTTTTCTTTGGCTATCATTAGTGGGTGTGATCATGTAAGGAAGTTGTGGAGAGATTTTGGGATTCCAGAATATTGCAGCTTTTTAAGATTCTGAATCAGAATCTTAAAATCTTTTTAAGATTCCATATAAACAAAAATGATCAGGTGGAGCTTAATAGTAAAAGGGTGCTGGAACACTTCACCAAAATCATGTATTTTGCTAGTTTTAGAGATTTCTTGACTATGCCGTGGTACCTGCCAAAGCCTCCATATTTTCTTTCATTGTTTAATTTGTCATCAGATTTTTACACTAAAGGAGAAGAAATGAATATGCCAAGAAACTGTGACAGAGAATGACTGCTTGTAACTGTCTTCCTTTGCTCCTCTTCCTCGACTCAGTGTGCTTTCTCTCTCTCTGCAAAATATGTGGGACTGATGAATCATCCCCTTCTAGAAGCAGAGGGCTGTGAGTCACTTCCCTGGAGTGGTGGGAGGTGCCCTTCCCCTCTCACACTGCATGTAACCCTTGCTGCTCCCTTGGCTGTGAAGGAGAACAAATCCAAACATTCTTCAATTTCCATCAACCCACTTGGCATTATTATTGTGTGGAAAAATATTCTAACATACTACTCACAGCAATATTCCTATATGACTGACTTTCTTATCTTCTTATGGTTTGGACTTTCCCTTACTTATGAGTTACAGTTGGAAGTTAATTTGGAAAACTGTTCCTTAAACTTTTTTCTTAATTACACCATAGGCTTTATTTTTATCATTGTTATTATAGGTTTACTGAAGCATTAAAATCCACATGCATAAAGCAGTTCTACGTGACTCATGCTACTGGGATCAAAAAAGACAAAACAAAATGAGACTGTATATTTCCTGTGGGTAGCTGTATTTTGTTTAAAAAAAAAAAAAACAAGGACTTCTTTTCATTTCATAGTGTCGCTGTTCCAACATTCCTATTGTCAAAGTTAGTTATATGAATACAAATGGAAAACAAAGAAAACAAACCAGATTTTGTATAATTACCTTTTCCCTTTTCAGTTGACAACATAAAATGGTATTAGAATCCTAGTCTACATCTGTCAAGATCAATTTACAATGCTGTCAATCAAATTAATTAGTAGCTAATTAGTGTTTTTATTTTTAGAACATATATGAGACAAGTACTAAAAATGCAGACTGACATTTTCTCATATTCAGATTAGCTGATCATCCTACTGCAGGATGTGCTGGTTTCATTGAAATGGACATTGAGAATGGAGAATGCGTTACAAATATCGTCTACATTAAAAAGGTATTTTTATTGTTTTTCCAAACTCGACATCTATGAAGAAAAGAAGAAAAAGAACAAACCACTAGAACAAATGGAGCCATAATGGTGTCAGAGAGGTTACACTTGTGCATAGTTTAATGAAAACATCATATACTATTTTGTAAGGTTTCATGAAGAGCAAAAATGAATCACTTCCTGCACCTCCTTATATCGAGCAGGAAATGTCTTAGGATGCCTGTTCTCTGATAGCTGCTCCTCTATTCATCTTTTCAATTTATAGTTCTAGTTCCTTGTTTTATTGTTCAACTACTCTAAAACGTCAAGTACTGATTCGCGTCAAAGTCTGCATATAATGTATTCTATTAAAAATTAATACAGACGGGTCTTCTCTCATGCCAGTGCATTTATTGAATGTCTTAATTATCAAAATTTTTAGTACTAATTTTGCTCAAAATTTTGAACCAACATGGATATTTATGTTTTATATTTGTTATTTACATGCAGATACAAAAAAACTTTTCATTTTGAAGGTAAGAAAAATGATTGTGAAATATAATCAGGAATGTAGTAATCAATGCATAATAGTACAGTTTATAAATATACGCATTGTGACAGAAAACTATATACAATTTTTTAAATTTATTACATTAAAAAAAATGTGGCCACTCATCCCCCTCACAAAACTCCCTGTGATTTGGGACAAATTTATTCCATCATTCTTGCACCTTTCTTTTTGTTTTTTTTTTTTTAGCAAATTTTTTTAATACACATTTGCAATGCATAGGAATTACCTGCAAAGCAGGGAGTTGGTACGGGTACGTAAGACATCTTAATCTTTTTCCATTGTTCCCCTCACAACTGCCTATTAAGTGAAGCAAATCAGACACACAAGCTTAAATATCACATGGCTTCTCTTATACAAGAAACCCAAATTAAATTTAAAAGCAACACAAAAGGTAGATAGGGAAACAGGGAGGCAGAATTTTTGCAAAAGCAAAGAGGATGTCGCCCCTTTCTCAAGCAGCTCTCAAGGTCCACTGTGGTGATTGGTCATCTTCCCCTGAACTGTCATGGATGTCTCCCTGCACAGAACCAATTCAATTGTTTATCTTTCATGATCTTTTGGGCTTTGGAGAAATAGTGACAGGTCACACAGTCCCAGATCTGGGGAACAAAGTGGATGAGGAAACACCCTAACGTTTCTATCTGACAGAAATTGCAGTAAACATTTTGAATCAATCTCAAGATATCCAGGTAGCAGTGACTGCAGCTAAAAACACACTTGAGAGAGGTCTTCAGCACTTGCTTCGGAAAGCAGTGAGAACAATCAGATGTGTGTATTTGAGGTCAGTGAGGTTGAGGGAAGTTAATGGCACTATGTTTTTTAATATTTTTTTAAAAATTTAAAGATTCAATAATATATTTTGATCACACTTCCTACATTATTTTTCAGTTGTCACAAGGATTCCAGTAAATAAGCAGCCGTGGGAATACTACTCCTATATACAAAAGTAGTGACAAGTTCAGGGAGGTGAAATATTCCCACAAAGTCACATAGTAATAAGGAATGGAGCTGGAATGCAAACCTAAATTTTTTCCTTTTTTTAAAAAATTTTTAAGTCACTATACATTTTATTCTATAGACTACTTAGCTGAAAAAGTGCATCAATAATTGTGTTAGAATTGAGGCTGCTTGCACACATACTTGAAACTGCTGCATTTTACTGCTGGGGGAAGGGAATGCAAAAAAAAGGAGAAACTATCTGCCCTTCCAGTTTTCTTTCCCTTTATGATATCAGCTGATTGGTTTAGTGAGTAGTTTTGCAAGACCTGTTTGACTTTGGTTTTGGACAAAGCTGAGCCTTGTATTTCAAACAAAAGACAACCAGTCACTAACTTCTGGTTGCTAGGCGTGGCCCTGGTTCGTACCCTATAAAATCAGGAGCTCAGAGCTCCACTTGGAGACTGAAGCCTTCAGAGAAGAGCCTCTCTTGAGTTCTTTGGAAGAAGGTAGAAAAAAGGGTAAGCCTTGGTGTTCTGTTTAGATGGTTTTTGTTGCTTTGAAAACTTTTCCAACACCAGTAAAAATGTTTTTGGATTTGCTTTGTTTACCCAGGAGTTTTGTGACCATTCAGTGTTACTGTTTTTACAAGATTTAGGGCTTCTTGCATTTAATACACTTTGAAAAAAACATATCTTAAGAATTATAAACTCCAATGTTTTGTTTTACTTAGTTCGGAATTATGACTTATAAGGTATGGTAAATATGACTTTATTTTACTGTTAAGTGACTATGGTAAAGAAGAAAACTTTGTGCTTAACCTCTTGTAACTTTAAAGGAATGTGTTTTTATCCTTTCCTCCCATTTGGAATGTGCATTGTTATCTTACAAGGAAATCAGTCTGTGTGTGTCTGTAAGGGTCCAGAAAAACAAAACTGGAAAGGTATGTTACTGTAGGGAACTACAAAATACCAGCACTTTCAAAATTTATTTTCTGCTTTTGTAAGGAAAACTAAATAGATTCAGATCTCAGTGTGGCAATTGTGGCCTTTGTAATTAACGTTTTTAAAATTAATGTTATGTTTACTCATCTAAGTTAAGAAAGTCCACTTATTACTCATTTCATTTAAACAGGGTGTGGTCACATTCTTTTTCCTGTGATCTGTGTCATAGACAGGCTTTTCCAGTGCTGGTCTGAAAACCTAAGGAGAAAGGAAACATTTCCTGGGTGGTGTCAGATAAAGTATCCCCTGAGAATGCCAGCGGTACCCTCCAAAAACCACCCTAATTAACAGCACCTTGGTTGTTGAGTGAGCTAATCGTCATAGAATTTCTTAAAGAAGCAAGAACGAAATCTGAGACTTTTAGTGGTTTTGTACATATTTGCAAAACCAAAAGATTGTGAATCACAGATACTTGGCTACTGCTTATTACAAATGTTCTTTCAAGTCTTTTTCTCTTTGCCTATTTTAAATGTTAATTAAATGCCTCAGTTTCTAATTTGTGATAATAGCTAATTAAAAGAGATGCACTTTTTTCTTGACTTGGTTATGCCTAAAGTTGTGCTCCAACTTTGAGAAAGCAATGTTCCCCTCTATCCACAGGAATATATTGTGTGAGCTATTAAAGAAGGCATTTTTGCAACTGCTTTAAAGGTGGCAAAATACTGGCTTGGTAATGCTGAAATGGCCTCTTTTCCGGAAGTTATTTCCAGTTTAGCTCTAGGCTCAACCACATCTGGCAGGTTTCCAAAGTATGACCGACGTTGACAAAATTGTAATAGCATTATTAAGGAAGTAGCTATAGTTTCATGCTTATTAAATACTTTTTCAATCAAAACATCTGCAAAGATTGACTTTGATACATATTAACTGTCTGAACTGATTGTTCTTAATTATCTTTAGGCCCATTAACTTACCATGTATTTAAACTCAAGGCAAAACTAATGAGCCTGTTACCTTCTAGTGACAACCTACAAACAGTGTTTGAAGTAATTATTTCCTTTTCCTTTAAAATTAGATAGGTTTTATCAGGCAAAATCAAAATAAGTCCAATTTGCATAACGCCCTCATTCATCAGTTCATTTTCTTCTCCACCATGTACTTGAGGTGGAATTTAATGATGTTGTTTCAGACCGATCATGGATTTATTTATTTTCATTATTTTTATTTTTATTTTTATTTTTTTTGTGGCACCAGGGATCGAACTCACAACTTCACACCTGCCAGACAGGTGTTTAAGGCACTGAGCCAAACTCCTGGCCCTAGTTTTTTGAGACAGGGTCACACTATGTAGTTCAGGCTGGCCTTGACCTCGCGCTGTAGCCCAAGCCGGCCTTGAACTCACAACACTGCACCCTATCATGGATTTTGTATACTATTTATTCTACTTTTCTTATTTTATAAATGAAGGCCATCTGAAAAGCTTTCTGTTTTCTTGAGGTCAGATTATCAGAGAAGCAAATCAAAGTTCAGAAGACCTCAGCACTTGTTTATATCCTATAGTTGTAAGGAGAAGTTTGTTACCTAAGTGCAGATGTTTCCTAAGATACTAGTAAAGATACATATTAATTACTAAGATTTATGAACATGCAGTACTCAGTACTCAGCATTGAAAGTGCGTAGCGAATAGCATATTTGCATTACTCTGGAGACATGACTAAATCGATGGTACATGGTAATACAGAATGGGGGTGCTGTTGTATAGGTAAAGGAAAAATGTTTGGGAGGACATGGAAGATCACCCACTCCAGTGCTGAGGACTGATGAAGGGTTTCTGGAAGATGGGATGGTCTGCTACGAGTCTTCATTTAGAAGTAGCAGTTAGGCAAAAAGAAGTGATTGTGCACGATGAAAGAACTTTCCAGGCAAGGGCACTCCTTGTCCCGAAGCCCAGGAACAAAACGTGTGTGAGTCAACCTTTCATGAGGTGTTTGTTCAGAGTCACACCCTTGTATAGTCTAATTGGCTTCTTTCGGAGGGTGGGTGTGAGGTCCCCTTGTGAAATATAGATTCAAGGAACAACCGTGCACAAGGCAGAAATAAATCACCTAGGGCTGGGGCGAAGCCTAGCACAGTCTTCGAGGGTTGACTGTTAATGCGCTTGATTCTCAGGTGTGTTATTAGAAATAATACTGACCTTGCCATTGTCGTTTTGTTGGTTAATTTAAAGGAACATGTAACAATTTGGAATCAGAAGGCATGGATTGATGTCATGATTCTTGCCACAGGGAGCTGGAAAACTACCTGAAAATGACACTGTTTGCTAGACAGATGATGAGGATAAAATTTTTGTTCCAAGCACCAGTAGCTTGCTACTATTGTCATAGAACTCTAATAGTTTTTGCTTGTAACCAAGATATGAGGGCAAACCTATCTCTTCTAGACACATTTCTTCTGTCTCATGTGAAATATTTGCTTTTTTTTTTTGAGTGTTATTTTGCATCTTGTGAGTTATGCAATTAATATACCAATATAATTCTTGCAACCAAGAAGGTATGTTAAAAGTTAATACTCAGCTTCCTTTGGCCCACATTCTAGAAGCAGTCTTTCACGAGACTGGGAAGGAATAAAAAATAAAGGGGGTTCTCTTGGGACACAGAAATGGACAAAATTGTTAATCTTCATAAAGCTACATATTTTGTGCACAGATAGACTCAGATTAGTGGGTAGTGTGTGTTCACAAAAAGATGATTAGTTAGAAGGAATATGGAATAAAGTACTCTTAACTCATACACACACACACACACACACACACACACACACACATATGTTTGTACATAAAAGGCTATTTTCATCTTCAAATTAGCCGATGCTAATCATGGAGATAAACTTGGTTTCAGAGTTCACTGATAGCTATTTAAAATATTTTTTGAGCTAAAATAAGATAACAATATAGGCTTTTGAAAATCTACTGGTAAGGGCCGGGAGTTTGGCTCAGTGGTTTAAGCGCCTGCCCTGGCAGACGCGAGGCTGTGAGTTCGATCCCCGGTGCCGCAAAAAAAAAAAAGAAAAAAGAAAATCTACTGGTAGTACAAATTTTAATTATTACAATCCAGAGGACAGAAAAAAGGGAAAACTCACAGGATTAATCTGATTTTCATACAATGTGCTTTTGCAATGAAATTTGGCCAGATTATTACTGGATGTGGTATTTGTAAATTAGGTAAACTTTCTGTTAACCTACGCAATTGACTTTGGGCAGTAGCTAGCAGGATGTGTTAAAATCTATTTCCTTTAGAACAATTTCTTACATCCTGTAGTGAACCTGGTGTCTTCAAGAGCTAGGAGACAGTCAGTCTTTGACTGACTTCAAATTTCATTTGTCTTTGTTGGCTTTCCTGAAGATGTTTCTAGTCCAAATGCTTGTCTTTCCCAGACTGCCCTTCTAGGTTGTCCCATGATTTAGACTAAAATAAAGGAACCCAGAACACATACAGCACAGAACAGTCTCCTCCAGGGATGCTTTCTTGTATCAAATCAGTTACTCAAATCCCTCACTTTTGTCACTTTATGTTACATAATTAATATAGCAATATGATTTTCCCCTAGGTTTTCTCTTTTTAAAAAAGATATCAATGCATTATGCAATTATTTTTAGAAGTGAAAGACATAATGAAGTATTGTAGATTTCTAAATTTTATTTTGAAGTTGTCAGACTTGCTTTAATTTATATTTTAAAATACCTCTATTCTTTGCTTTGCTCTGTTTTGAAGTTTTTCTTTTCTAATTCAAAAGAATAGACTAAGTATATTTTATGAATGATGGAAAAGGTTTTTTTTTTTTTTTTTTTTTTTTTTTGCCAAGTGACCAAGCATATCATTCATTTTGAGGAACCTCCTTTATTAAAAATTGAGATGAGGTAATGAAAATAGAAATTTTAAAGATGTGAAAGTTTGTCTGAATTGCTGTGATGTTTTAGATGTGGCAGTTGAGCAGCTGGAATGTGTAAATCCGTGTGGCAACAATGATTGCACCAGATTAGATCGTAACAAGAGGGAAAATTTTTTGCGCGTAATTGCACATCTTGACTTTACCTTGGGAAACAACTTTAAATTTACTGATTCCTGGAGAGAAAAAAATTCATTAAATGAATGCAAAACATACTGGTTCTTCACACAGATGACAAAATAATTTGCACAACCCATGACAATTAAGTGGAGATTGTTCCTGCTTTGGAAAGTATTTTCCTTGGGTATTTAATCTCATTACTTGGAACTGCAGTCATCTGTCAGCAGGCATGGATTGAATACTTTGCCTGAACATGCTGTTAAGCACCCAGCTTATGACTTTTACTTATCATGAATCATTTAACTTCATATCATGAGTTTACAATGACAGATTATCTTTCTATCTTCCCTCGCAAGCATTCCTCATACCAGTCTCTGCAGGAATAAAGCAAAAAGATATGGAGAGATAGCTTAGTAGAGACCTTCAGCCTAGGTACACGAAAATGCAGCTCTGGACAGCAAAGATCATTGATGGCTTTTTTGTGTGGGTGCAGACAAAACATTGGATTTGCTAAATTTTAATATAGTTCATAGTTGTAAAAATACACATTCCACTAAACAAAAATTGCTACAAAAACATATGAAACTTCCTTTAAGATAGACTTTGTCAAAAAATCATGTATGTTGCAATTTCACCCAGTGGTTTGACACAACCTGTGTAAAATAATCCTTTACCTGGTGTTTTGTATCCGGCAGAAAAACATGTAGAATTAGTGTTTACACAGCTCAGACAGGAAGAAATATGGAGACATCAACCACCCCATGTGCTGAAATAGTTTTACATGAGGAAATGGTTGAAGAGGCTGGGTTATTTGGGAAGAAATACATGGATTATGTTTGGGTAAATTCACTCCTGCAGATTTTCCTATTTTATTTTATTTTATTTTATTTTTTAAAAGTAAATATTATAGGTTGTTCTCTGGGAATTCCTTTACCACAGCCCCTACTTAATCCTGCATAGATTCTCTAATGGCCTGCTAAATGGTCTCTGATCTTTATTTTGCCTGTCTCTTAGCCATTCTCCATGACACAGGATGAATGATTTTTCTAAGATAAGATTAGAGTCATGCTACTTTCTTTGTACAGACCTATTGATGCTTTCCAAAGCTTTGGACATACATTCAGATATCTTTGCTCCAGCTTCTGCTAGCATACCTTGCTCCAGTAAACTTTGTTTTTTTCAGTTCCCAAATGTGGCAAGTTTCTCTGTGTTTTATTCTCTTTACCCTTCTGCTACATTAATTTTGACTCATTTCAAGAGAGATTCTGCCCAGCCAGTACTTCCTCTAAGAAATTTCTTAGCCTCTGTGGTTTTCCTGGCCGAGAATACACTAACTCTAGGTTCATGAGGTGAAGATAGTATTTCAGTGCTTTTGCATCCTGAGTGTTAGGCTGATGGTGGCTGGTTTGTGAACTGAGAACATGGAGTCAATCATCATTCTTCTCTTCAGCAAACATGCTGACTTGTGGTAGTCATTTGATCCCTAGGGATTAGGGCTGAATATGTCAAGAAACAGTTTATGTTTAGAAGCTAGGGACTTCTTTTTATGTATACAATCATTTTAAAAATGCTCATACCCTCCATTTTACTGTGTTTCTAAATGTAATTCTAGTAACAGAGGACAAGATTATTCAGTAACACTATATCAAGTGTGTCTAAGGGAGAGTGTTTCCAGTGGTTTGTTTTCTAAAAGCATCTGCTATTTTCCTTCTAGACACTCCTTTAAAATGGCAATGGTATCAGAGTTCCTCAAGCAGGCCTACTTTATTGACAATCAGGAACAGGAATATGTCGTAAGTGGAATAATAAAGTGACATAGTTACAATATTAAAATTTGCAACTACCATGGGTGAATGGATATTAATTTACGAGTCTGTGCTCCACAGAAAACTGTGAAATCATCCAAAGGCGGCCCTGGCTCAGCCGTGAGCCCCTACCCCAGCTTCAATCCTGCCTCTGATGTGGCTGCTTTGCACAAAGCCATCACTGTGAAAGGTGAGTGTCTTCCCTGAGAGCAGGCCTGCCCTGAGCATTTCAGGGGCGCTGTCTGAAAGATTATCAGAGAACAGACAGGAACAATGGAAAGAAGCTTTCATTTTGATAAGAGTTATGTCAAATGAAGACCTATTTCCTTCTCAGTACCTAGAAAATTATGGTTAAATCCATGGACTGTCCACTGCTGCAGTAATTATATTTATCACTTCACTCTTAGAAATTCAGTATGAAAATTCAGAATAAAGATAGTCGATTGCATTTAGGGTTTGAACTAGGGTCAAGCACTTCAATATCTAGGTCCAAGAGCAATTTGTTGGCCCTTCATTTCCAGTTCAAATGAGTAAATTGTCAACTTACGACTTTCAGGTTGTTAAGAAGTGTAGTGTTTAATTCCTAAGCCAATAGAATTTACATTTTTTATTTGTGAAGAATTGCATTTGGAAAGTCTTAATAATGAAACATTTTGTGTCAAGCAAATTGAGTGTAAAACCTGGAGACTTTTTTTCCAGGTGTGGATGAAGCAACCATCATTGACATTCTGACTAAGAGAAACAATGATCAGCGTCAGCAGATCAAAGTAGCCTACCTCCAGGAGAAAGGGAAGGTGGGTTACAATGGGCAGGATGGATATGTGATCTGACTCAAATGTATACAGAAACATGGATCCCGAAACACATTTATCTAGCTCTTTCAGTTTGCAGCCATTATTTCCCCATTACATCTCAGACATGCAGTATTTATCTGCTTTGTTGCAACTGAATCAATTCTAACAAATTTACTGGCTTTGCAAACTCATCATTTAGATGTCAATTCCTTCCATATGTGATGTTTTGTGTTAGAGAAAGATCATCAATTTGAACTTAACAAGCATCAAAATTAAGTAATATATGTTTCCATTGAACTGTAACTTGTGCTAAAATTCAAAATGAGCTGCAGTACTGAAATCTAAACTTTGTATGTAATCTTCCTTTAGAAATATACTTTATGTCTTACAGCAAGTGTAGTAGCTTTTTTTAAAAATAAGTACAATTAGAAAACTAAAATGTCAGTTGCTTATTATAATGCTTGAGCAATGAAAATCTCAAAACTTAGAAAAATTAATGCACCTTTTTTGGATTATTCTTACTATGGTTCCTGTTGACACATAGCTTCTCTGTGAAAAATATTGAGAATCCTGTCATGCAATGGATTCGGTAAATCTCATCTAATCCTACTGGATCTAAAAGTTTAAGATGGCGTGCCTAATATTTAGTGTGCTTTTTAGTATAAAAGAAAGCATTCTGAAAAATTATTGAGTTTAGGGATCTGTCATAAGATGACCTAAGGTAATACCATGTTGTTGCATAAACTGAGACATTAGAAACCCTAGTTCTAAACTTTTTTTTTTTCAGCCACTGGATGAAGCTCTGAAGAAAGCCCTCACAGGTCATTTAGAAGAAGTGGTTTTAGCTCTACTGAAAACCCCAGCCCAGTTTGACGCAGACGAGCTCCGGGCTGCCATGAAGGTAAATTACCAGTTTAGTCAAAGCTCCCATCCTTAGCACAATGTATAGTCTGTATATTCCTACATATTTCTGTGTATTCTGTTTAGTTTTAAGTATCCACTACAGTAGTATTCCCATTTCTATTAGTGGAAATGTGATGAGTGAATCAACAGATATGTAAAGGAATAAGTGTTGGTATTAATAACCTCCTTTTAATGTCACTGTGTAAGTCAGATATCTGTATTTTTAATATGCCTACTCCAAATTGGTTGCACATCCATTTTGTTTTAAAGCAGTTTAATAATTAGAACTTATTGTAATATTAAATATTATGGGCAAAAGCAACTGAATGGAAAATCTGATGCATTTTGTGATGCATAGTTGTTGATCCTATTAAACAAAAACTTTTCCTATATATCCTTTCTTTCCTTTTCTTTTAATTCAGGGACTTGGAACTGATGAAGATACTCTCATTGAAATTTTGGCATCAAGAAAGAACAGAGAAATCAGAGAGATAAATAGAGTCTATAGAGATGGTAAGTTGTAATGTCTAACAGTTCGGTACCTTCATTGGAAAGGAAATCTGATGCACTCTCTTAAAATGTAATGTATATTTTACTTAGGGGAACTTTAGAAAGTCTGTGTATGTTTCTTTACTGTTGGGCACAAGTCTGCTGCCTGCTTGCTAAGGTGCTAACGAAACAGCTCACTATGCAAGCTACATGGAGACTGCACTTTAATACAAAAGGTCCGCCCAGAATGAGTGGATGCATGTTATCATGGAAAGTCAGTTCATAGCACTGAGCTTGGGGAACTTTCTAAGAGCATTTTGTATTATTCTGAGATTTATTCCACTAAAATGTTTCACTGTCTTTTATTTTGAAGAGTTGTGTAATTTAAAAACATCTCCAAACAAAATATGTATCTCTATTTTGTCCTTGAAACGGTAAAGAATTAGGTAGTTTTCATTGCTGGATACCTTTGCATTGTTACTATAGTATAAATGAGTGAATTACTTTTATCTCTGGTTGGACTCATGGGATGAAAGATCATATATGTGTCATTTTATGTATTCAGTGAAACAACTCATTTAAATGACAAATGACAAAAGTCTCAATACTGGAAAGAAGATAAGTGCAAGTCTTACTACTTTTCTTTTTCTCTTTCTTTTTTCCTTCCTTCTTCCCTCCTTTTTTTCCTTCCTTCCTTTCTTTTTTGTGAGCTGCTGATTGAATCCAGGGTCTTCACACTAAGCTATGTGCCCAGACCTTTTTTATTTTGAGGTAGGGTTTCAATAAGTCACTAAATTGCCCAGACTGGGCTTGACTTATGATCCTCCTGCCTCAGCCTCCCAGAGTACTAGGATTACAGGAACACGTGAACATGTCATCATACCTGGCTGTTATTTTGCCTATGGGTAAGTAGGTGTATATAGACAGTTTTAGATATATGCATATATATTAACTATATTATATTTAAAACAAAAATTTAAAAGTAGAGAGTATGTTCAAGCAATTATCTCTATTTTATCCTTTTAAATAACTTTCTATTCATCCTACCAATGGGAGTTTGGCATACGATATATCAGATTTGATGATTTGATAACATACAAATAAGCAACTTTTTCTCCTTGGCAAAACTCGACAATATGTTTTCATTCCCAGTATTATTCAAGTATTTCTGTTGCCCTATAGGAAATAAATCTGATATACAATTGTTTTACAGCTCTAATTTCTCTATTTCTATCAAAACACAGTAATATTATGAAATGCTTCCCGTGAATTGAATATTGTAGCACTGTAAATTCTAAGTTAACACGGATAGATTAGATATTGGTCTTCTATTATTGGCATCACTGTTTCTCAAGAGTTTGGAAATGAGTAATGAAAGTGTTTTTCTTTTTCCTTATTTCTCAGAACTGAAAAGAGATTTGGCCAAAGACATCACCTCAGACACATCTGGAGATTTCCAGAAGGCTCTACTTTCTCTCGCTAAGGTATAATTCAATTGCTTCAGGAAATGCCTCTGCTTTTATGAAGAAAAAACTTTAGTCCTGAGCTCTTTCTAAGAATGAGGAGTGAATACTTTTTACATTTTAATTGGTAAATCATAATTATATATGCTATGGAATACAGTGTGATGTTTTCATAGGTGAAGATGATGTGGAATTAATTTAAAAAAACACATATCATGATTACTCACCAGTTCTTTATAGTTAGACACTTGAAATTTGTCACTGAGAAATATACAATACATCATACTGACTATAGTCACCTTGTTATGCAATAAGTCCCTAAATTCATTCTTCCTCTCTGTCAGAAACTTTGTACCCCAAGACCAACATCTTCCCCTTTCCTCCTTCCTCTTCACCCTCTCTAGTATTCATCAATCTAGTCACTACTACTATGAGGGCAACCTTTTCAAATGCCACATAGAAGTGAGTTTGTGGTATATTTCTCTTCTTTTGCCTGCCTTATTTCACTTGGTATACTGTCCTTCAGGTTCATCCATGATGTCATAAATGATAAGGTTTCCTTTTAACCCTCTGTTTTTCAAAGAATGTTATTTATCTGGCTTAAGAAAAGTTAAGTAAGTCATAAAATTGTATGATAAAGGAAAACTTATAACAAGATGTACTTTTTTCAGGGTGACCGATGTGAGGATCTCGGTGTGAATGACGACTTGGCTGATACGGATGCCAGGGTAAGAAAGGGCTCAGAAAACAGCACTGGAGTCACCCACCTAGCTTACAGAGGGCCACCGCTTGATGCTCTTGGCGGCCTGAAACCAAATCTCAGATCTCCTGAGGAGCCAGAGGTTCTGTCATGCTCATTCCCTGAGTGAGATCAAGTTTCTTATAGCCCAAGAGAGAAAAATGCAGGCTTTAAGTTTTTAGTAGACCTCATAAAGATAGAAAGGATTGAAAGAGAACAGTGAACATCTGATTCGTCTTTCCCAAATTTGATTTTTTTTTTTTATCAAGTATAAGTAAGGCAAAATAGCCGGGTGAGGTGGTGCACACCTTTAATCCCAGCACTCGGGAGGCTGAGGTAGGAAGAGCATTGTGAGTTCGAGGCAGGCTTGGGCTGTGACATTAGTAGGGCCAACCTGAGCTACACAGTGCGACCCTGCCTCAAAAAAACTAGGGACAGGTGTTTGGCTCTGTGGCTTCAGCACCTGTGTGTTGGCAGGTGTGAGGCTGTGAGTTTGATCCCTGGTACTGACAAAAAAATAAAAAATAAAAAAAAATGAATAAGGCAAAATATAATGTATTAAGGGAAATGGAAACAGTAAGTAATCTAATGGTCTTTTAACAGTGACAATCCAAGAGTTCATAGATGTCAACTTAGAGCATAAAATGATTAAATACCAGTTAAATATTAATTAAATAGTAATAAAAATGTACATTAATAAAATGATAATGTAATTATTATATAATTCTTGAATACTGTGTATTGCTGTATATTGTTTCAGTGGCATTTCCAGTTATTCATGTAGCAAACCATTAGAAAAAAATGACATTTTAGGACATGAAATTTTGATTTTTAAAAACACTGAGTGGTAGTATTTATATTATGCTTTCTTCATGGAATAGTATTCTGTATATAAAATTCTCCACACTGAGCCAATAAGAATAGAAGTTTATTTGTCCTCCCACGTCAGCATCACTCCACACATACATTATATGCACATAATATGCACTAATAAAGTTTTTGTTAAATTAAGTACATACATGGCAGATGAATTGGCTTGAAATGTGAAAAATAAATTATTGTAACCATTGGATGCTTGAGCATTTTAATAGAAATTGTGCAAGCATGTGTAAAACAGGAGTTATTATTTGAATAATTGCCCATAAGAAAAAGTATTCTTATTTGCTTGTGACATTTCTAAGTATGATTTCTATTTTAAGACTAGCAGGGCTCCAAAATGTGTATTTATGAGCACTCCATGGATTAGTGTGACCCAGAATGATGATAATAATTAACATTTCAAAGTTAACAGAGTGTACTTGTGATAATCAGAGAATAATTATCTTTTTCATTTAAAAAAAAAAAGAGGAAAGCGGTGGTTACTAAGGTTAAATTATTTGTCTGAGATCACACAGCTTTTTAATTTCAGAGCCAGAATTTGAATCTAGAAACTGTAACACCAAAAGTGCAAGATCTATGTTATGACTGAATCATTACTTTACAAGTACCATTTGCTGATAAATGACTGAACAATAAGGAGTAAAGAACATCTTCAGGGGTCCTTTGGGGCTGTATTGATAGAGCATGATCTTAAAGCAATTCAATTCAGCAAACATGTACTCTGTAAACACACATTCACTCTCTAGTGTCCATGAGGCACCTTGAGAGATACTACTAAGCCAGATACTCGACAAACAAAATGAGGCCCTATCTTTAAGGAACATCCGCGTGTGGTATTGCCAGCTCAGACTGTATCGCATACGAAGCGATTGCTGGTAAAATATTTGAAGAGACCTGACATTCTTGTGCCAATAGCAATGCAGCAGAGTCAAATGCTTCTTTCTGTGTTTCCCGACAGGCCTTGTATGAAGCAGGGGAAAGGAGAAAGGGCACAGACGTGAACGTCTTCAACACCATCCTGACCACCCGAAGCTACCCCCATCTTCGCAGAGGTAACAGGAGTAACTCTGGAACTTGGGTGTGGGACATTCAGGGTTTCTTGATGAGTACGCATGAGAGAAAGGGAAGGGACGTATCCTCATTGGTGTCTCTGCGATGGCACGTGGGTCTGGTGCTCCTGACCGTATCCCTCTGTGTCCATCCGTGCAGCTGGACAGCCATCATTTCGCAGCATTGCAAATGTGTTTTTGACTTTGGCACGCCAATTCTTTACTTCCACGTTTCTATTTTCCTCAAAGATTTGCAATAGTTCTAACAACAGTCACGTACTACAGAGAAAATGAAATTCTGGTGAGGGAAAACAAAAGCAAACAAACAAATAGGAAATTTAAAAAGAGTTCTGGCCTTTGTGTACAAGCTTTAGCCCTGAACCTCCTGGAAGCCAAGGTTAGGGTAAAATTATCACACCTACTTAAAGTTCATTATTTGATAATAACACTCTGACTTCTAACTTTAAACCAAAGTGTTCACTGTGCAGATCTTTATATCAGGTAAGACCCATTCGCTGGGACACATGGTACTGCTGTAATGTAACAGCTGTCAATAACGTGTCATTTGGAAAAACTCTTAGTCCTTGGAGATATTTCCTCCAATAGATACTGAACTGTCAAAAAAAAAAGAAAAAACATGTGATTTACATTCCTAGGAGAAGATGAGGTCTCCCTATTATGCTAAGATGTGGGAATAGCTTTTTAAAATGTGACTGAAATTCAGTTATCCCAAAGAATTCCTTTAGTAATTCCAATCCTGAGAAAGTTTGCTAAACAGCGCCAGTATCCAGTCTTAGTTTAAATTTAATGTTCAGTATTTCAGAAATACACCAAGTACAGCCAGCATGACATGAACAAGGTTCTGGACCTGGAGCTGAAAGGGGACATTGAGAAGTGCCTCACTGCCATCGGTACGTAGTCCCCGACGGGAAGAGCTTCTTAACCAGAAAACGTATTTGCAGTGATACTTTGTTCTCTTTTATTAAAAAAAAAAAAGAAAGCAGAATAAAACAAACAGAAACAAACCTTCAGAAATGGTACATCTATGTTCCACATAGAGGCAATCGGTAGACTGGCAAACAGTTAAGGTCACTTCTTCGAGCCTCAGACATTATTTCCCCTTCACTGGGCTGCCAGATGAATCTGCAGGGAATTGTGGTAGCATGCAGATAACCATTCAGCGGGTCTGGGCTGGGACTGTGATTTCTAACCTCCTCTGTCAGACATGGGTGTTATCGGTTCACTGTTCCCACTTTGTGTAGCAAAGCAGATTACAATAAGCGCAAAAGAACTCTACCTACTGACTTATGCTAGTATTTTGTGTGGGCAACTGCCTTATATTTAAAGGTTGTCCTATCCTGGGGTTTTTAATTAATCCATTTATTTCTAGCATTCTTATTAAAGTATTAATCAAATATTTACTTTCATGGTGTCAAACACCAAGAGCAGTTTATTCATGATAGCAGGAACTTTTAACTTGCTGACAGGGGTGAATTTAAGGTAATTAAAAACTAAATGATATTGTCTGGGAAGTGGGCATATAAAACCACCATCTAGATGGTCATCAAATCTTGCTATTAGCCAAACACCTCTTACTGTGAGGAGGGAGAGGAATAGTAATCTGTGACAGAGTCTTGGTGGCAGAGTTCCATATTTCTTTTCTTTTACTTGCATTATTTTTTTCCTCTGTGGTAAGTATACCTAAACAATTAAAATTTACTTTTCTTTCAGTGAAATGTGCCACAAGCACACCGGCTTTCTTTGCTGAGAAGCTTCATCTGGCCATGAAGGTATCATCCTACCTCAAAGCTTTGCTTAGAGGAAAAATATTTCATAGCTAGAACAGAAATTCCAATATTCTCTGAAAATCACATTTTGTATCTTTGCATTAAAGAAAATCATTGGTCTATTCAGTGCCAGAGGTAATACCCTACCTTATTAAAATAAACTTCTCTTAGATTTGGTGCATTTTAAAAATATATAGATGCTATTACAAAGAATTTGTCAAGAATTTATGGCTCACTTGTGATTTGCTTAAAATCTGAGCTACCAAAGGAAGGATAATGTAATTAACATACTTGTACTAAGGTTGTGAGTTTTATAATCTTCCACGTTGTAAGTTTCATTTGCCTTTTTTATCATGTTGTCTTTCAAGTCATGGATTAATATTGAATCTTCAAGAATATCTTTTTATGTTTATCAAAGTAGAAAGTAGTAATAAGATGTATTTGAAATACTCCAACTATTTCACTTTAACTTTATAACAGGTACAGTATTATATAGGATGCCACTTGGATATTTGTATTTTGAGCTCTCAAATGAATAATGATGAAATTACCTTCATTATTCCTCCAGAATAAGGACAGAGAGAGAGAGAGAGAGAGAGAGAGGAAAGAGAGATGGAGGGAGGGAGGGAGGAGGAAGAAAGACATAGGAGAGAGAGACAGAGACAGAGACACAGAGAGAGAATCAGTCATTTAATGTTAAGGGCTCCTGTGAAATGACAAGCTCAGCACGCCTAATGTAAAATGAAGGCACAGCAGGTACTGTCACCTAGTAGTTAACATAGTGGCTTCCCTATGCGTGCTACTGTCTTGTGCGGTATTCAGACGGATGCCTGGTACTCTGCGAGAACGCAGAGTTACATATGCCCATGACTTGCGAAGTCTACGTAGCCTTACTGTCAGTTAATTTAAGACCTCAGTTCGAATAGGAATGAGCCAGATAAAAGAAAAGGTGGAAGAGAAGGCAAGATAAAGCAACAGTGGTCCAAGAAGAGGAAAAGTACTCAAGATTGAACACAGAAGGTAGTACAACTCTTGCAAGACAGTAAATATAATTAGGGTAATGGCGCACTGTGGAAGAGGTTGTAGAATTAGACAGGGCATTATAGACCCTGTTCAAGTGATTGGTTTTCATGCTCAAAGCAAAAGGAGAATGTCAAAGTGTTTTGAAAAGATGAATCCAATGATCAAATTTACAGGGTCAGAAAAAGTTTTACTGTAATTTTAATTGTTGGGCTGCTCATGGAAACCTTGGCTGGTGGAAGTCCAGTTACGAGGTTGCAAAAGCTCTTTTTTACTGACTGCTAAGTTAGCAGCTGGTATCTTGTCACTTCCTTACTACTTGTGTACCTCTGTGTGTGTGTGTGTGTGTGTGTGTGGTGTGTGTGTGAATGTGGAGATAATTTCTCTTGTACAGAATCTATGGAGGGATAAATGGACTTCAATTTAAAATCCATGTTCTTCAATGAGAGTATTTTCGTGAATATGAGAGACACTGATTTGTTTTGTACAGGGTGCTGGAACTCGTCATAAGACATTGATCAGGATTATGGTCTCTCGCTCTGAAATCGACATGAATGATATCAAAGTATTCTATCAGAAGATGTACGGCGTCTCTCTTTGCCAAGCCATTCTGGTATGTTGTGATATTCACAAGGCCTCTTACACAAATGAAAGTTCATGTAGTTCCTTCAAAGAAAAGAGCTGATTTACTGTGTCTGTACATTTCATATATAAGATTAATTCAACATCACGTGACTGATTTATAAATAAATTAACCTGTCACTGAAAATTTACTAGTAAGTTCTATACCAGACAACTAGGTACATTTTCAACTAGAATTATGGAAATGTGTAGTTTTCCATTTAAAAATTCTAAAATATTTTATTTTTTACAGTGCAACTAGATTTTATGATTTTGCAAATAATATTAGAGAATGATATTTTCCTTGTTTTATCATATGTAAAATGTTTCAAGTATATGTTTACAGACTGAGGCACAAGAATCATAAATTTGAGTCCAGGCCCAGCAAATTAGCAAGATCCTGTCTCAAAAAACAAAACAAAACAAAACAAAACAACAAAGCTAGGAATGTAGCTCAATGTGAAGCCCCTGTTTAATTTCACTGCCAGATAAAAAAGTTTGCTAACTCATTAGAGCCTTGAAAAATAAGACAGAAAAGTCAAGGATGTTGAACTTATTGAAAGATAGGTGACTACTTACATTCACATCATTATTTGTATTTCATAAAATCTACCAAGAATATATAACAAAATTACAGGTTTATAACTTTGTCTCTTTCTAATGAGTGAATCAGTTATTTTCTCACATATGATATGAGATTATGTAAAATCTATATATACTATATTTCTTTCTTTGAAAGCAATGCCTCTAACATAGTTTACAGAAGTTTGTAACATGAATCTTGAAAAATTTTGCTTTCTGTGCAACAGTCCAGATCTATTAGTTATCTGTTTTATTTATTATTTGATTAAATGAACAATATTTCAGTCAATGCTATCAGATAAATATGTACAGAAAGACAATAGTTCTATAACTAGAATATATTGATTACGACTTTCATAGCTTTAAGTGTACTCTGTTTCTGAATCAACAGGATGAAACCAAGGGGGATTATGAAAAAATTCTGGTGGCTCTTTGTGGAGGAAACTAAACTTTCCCTTGAAGCTCTCAAGGATTCTTAGCTGAAGATTTCTTCATCACAGTTTTTTATTCTGCAACATTGGCTTAACTAGGAAGGTTTGTTGAACAGGTTTGCAGTGTAACTACTTGCTTTCTGAAAACAATGTAGCCTATAAATCTTTTTTTATATCACAACTCTGTATAATGGAGATAAGCTTGTTTTTAAAATATGTTTTCCAGAAGTCATAAGACCCCATACACAAGTTGTTTTATTGCCTGAAAAAGATGTTTATGTAGCTGAAAATAAAACATGATGTGACAAGTGTTGTGTCATTGAGTCTTCATTTTGATTTTCAAGTGTAATCCAGTGGTTTAGCTTGATATCAGGGTACTGGAGAGTGAATGTTTTTGTTTTTTTTTGTTTGTTTGTTTTTTTCTTTTTTTTGTGGCACCAGGGATCGAACTCACAGCCTCACACCTGCCAGACAGACGCTTAAGCCATTGAGCCAAATTCCCAGCCCTAGTTTTTGAGGCAGGGTCACACTATGTAGCTCAGGCTGGCCTTGTGCTTGCATTGTAGCCCAAGCTGGCCTCGAACTCACAACACTCCTCCTACCTCAGCCTCCCGAGTGCTGGGATTAAAGGCATGCGCCACCACCCGCTGCTGGAGCCTGAATTTTACATTATAATTCTTTAATGAAATAGGTTGCATATGCTAATTTGAAAAATCCAATAAGAGTTTTTAAATGGACTTCCTAACATTTTATTGTTTGGGTGCAAATTATTGAAATTAGCTTATTTAAACAAAAGAGTAAAAAACTGGAAAGTCTGCAATATGCAGAAGACCACAAGAATAAGTAGTGCTTCATCTTTTTGAATAAGTGAATGAATACATTTTGTATTAAGAAGCTACCAGAGGTTAGGAATTGTTTTTAGATGTTGTTTAAAACATTATTTAGTCCTTACACCTTGAAAGGAGGTGCTGTCTGCTTTATACAAATGAAGAATTAAAAATGTCAATGGACAAAAAAACAAAAAATTAATGGATGTATGATTTTGAAGGACATTCACATAAAACACATGCAAAAACACAGAATACTTTCAAGTTTAGTCTTGACAAGTAGAAATTAAATAATGATAAATTTCTTAAAATAGTTGTTGTATTTATAACAATTTACATAAATTTAAAATAAGATAAAAGAGAAAAAAGTTTAGCATTGTAAAATCACGGCTCCTCAATATATTCGTAACTGGCGTTTTGTCCCTTTCTGGCAAGGGTCAGCATGCGAGTACTTTACATACGCATTCCTGACCATCTCTGTCCTCTGTGCCCTGTGATACCTTCCTCCCCAGAGCTGCCAGGTGAATTCTTCCAAGCCACACTCCCTTTCCACTCTCTCCTCTCATCTCCTTGTTCCTCTCTGCCTGATAAGGATTGAAGACAGTTTGTACAAATGCATCAGTTAAGTTTGTGGCTCTCCGTATAAATAGAAAAGATATTGAATCATGGCTAAGTAAATGAGATTTTTACACACACACACATACACACACACACACGCACACACCCAGGGAAAGACTACTGCTTGGATTAGGGCAAGATTGAATGACAGCAGGAAATTCTGCTTTTGTTGTTGTTGGTGGTGGTGGTATTTCCCTTATGGTGGTTTTCTCATGGTTTCAAAGGGGCAGCTGGAGTTCCAGGCAATGTGTCTGCACTCAAGGCAAGAAGAAAAGACAACAAGAAAAGGAGTTTAAAGACGATAGGGCCAGTTTCAGTTTCCTTTTTCTCTCTTTTTCTTTCTTACTAGAAGCGTATCTTAAACCCCAGCCCTAGTACATTAAGCATCCTTATCAGATTGTGAACAGTGGCTTTCAGTCAGGGGCAACTTCGACCCTCAGAAGACATACAAGAAAGACAAGGCACACTTTAATGGTCACATCTGAGAGGTAGGGGTCCCTGTCATTTAGTGGACATGCTGGTAAGTGAGTCACACTGGCAGATATCTTGCCAAGTGTAGGAAGACCCCCAAAGAAAGCACCACTTCGTCCAAATGATCAATAACTGAGCTCATGAAGCTCTCCTGAGGGACGATGGAAGGTTCTTAGTGTTTTCCATCACACATCCAGATCTTCAGCTAGATTCAAAGCATTGCTCAAGCTCCGAGTCCATTGCAAGCAGAGTGTTAGAAAACTCTGGTCCAGATTTTTAGGTGGTCTATAATTTTAATTAGGAAAAAAAAATGTCTTGGAACAGATTTAATGACTATTCAGTTCAGCCTCTGTATTTACTTTATACTTCTTAAAGACAACAATTATTAATATTTTATTTTATATATACACGGAATAAGCACTGAAATTACACTTTTCACAATTAGTAAAAGTTATTGCCCAGTTAGAATCATTATTTTTTTCAAGGCTTAATGCCTATTTGCTTAGTTGTACAAAGCTATGTCTCCCCCTCCAATCAATCACTGTGACTGTGCGTTTCAGTGCTAAATGGAAAATGAGGACACTAAAAACAGTTTTGACAAAGTACATACGCTTGAGTCACTTGGAAAACTGCATTTTCAAAGCATTTCAACTATTAGCTCTCGAAATCCAAGAGGTGGGAAAAGGTTATTATCTCTGCTTTGTATTTGAGGTAGCAGGCAGAAGATTTAAATAGTTTCTTAAGTTTTAAGGTTAGAAAGTACCCAGGACTTCTGACTCAAAGTTAAAGTATATAATACTTTTATTTATTTTATATTCAATGATTGAAAATCTAGCAGCATATTAGTTACTATCTTTGAGCAATCTAACCCTAGAGAGCTAACACGACTATAAAAACATTACTAAGTATTTTTAAGATAATTGTAGGATCTTCTATATTTATGTTTATTTAATCCTAACTCTGTATCTTTCTTCCTTTTTGTCTTATTGCCATGGGCAAGCAACCATTGTCATGCATATAATATTTATCTCTAATGACGTATTTTTGCATCTGTTCTTTAATTTTCTGTTTATCATCATTATTGAACACACAACTGACTGCCTTAATTCTATAATTTGAACTAAGTAAAGGATCTCTATTTCCAATAGAATAAGGTAGGCAATCTATGCTACTGCTAAAATATACATTTCAATTTATCCACTCTGCATTCCTTTCCATTAAAAATAAAGGCTTAATTAAACAAAATATTAAATATTGCAAAAGTGTAAGAGTAAATGTGATTACCTTATCGAAATGTAAGTCTCATCATCACTGATACTACCAATATCACACATAAACACACACACACAACACACACACACTCACACACGCTCCTATTATATTCAAGACCCTTTCGCACAGAGTTAAAACTTCTTTGATGGTTTTCTGTTGATTTTAGGTTGAAGAAATGGCTCTCATAGAGGCAGACATGGTGTGGTATTGCCTGTTTACTACCCTGTTTTCTATTTCCCCTGGGCGGCACACACTGGCACTTTCTGTATTTCACATACAATGGCCTTCTGCAGTCGCTATTTCTGGCTATGATTCCTTCTAACTCAAGGCTTTTTCACATGAGCACTATTTTATTTCCCCTCATCTTTAGCAACTTTATTAACTTACAGATAGCTGCTCAAACCCTTCAACAGTTATTTTAATTCTATACGTCTTTCTGATATCATATATGCCTGAGTTTCATTTCTATGTTCAGTTCATTGGCTAACTATTTCGTAGTTCAAGGAGATTATACTCAGAAATCGACGCTTGTGATTAACCACGTTATTTTTCTTTGTGACCATCATGAAACATTGGCAGCCAAGAGAAAGAAGATGACATTTGAAATATTTGCTGAGAGTCTGTTACGGTAGAGTAGAGTGGGTTAGAAGATAGGGACCTGCAAGCCAGAAAGATCTGAGTTTCAATCAAGCTTTCACCATTTATTAGTTCATCTACCCCAAAAGAGTAAGTACTTTTCCTAGGATAAGGTTTTAATTGTTTTCAGTAAACTACTATTAATATTACAACTACTTGTTGGTTGGTGTTACTCCAAGAATTAGATATAATAGAGCAAAAGTGACTGAAACAGGTGCATAAGACATTAGAGGAACAGCTAATGTTGAACTAATAGAAAGTGAAAAAAAATAAATTCTTCCACACACTAATGTGCTTCATACTGATAAGCCACTTAGAATAACTGACTAGTTTTTAGTTTTTATCTACCTCTGTCACTCTAGATGTTGACTAAACTTGGGTTAAGCTAACCCTTACTCTGAACTGAAATGACTTGGATGACTGAATGGTGAGGAGAGAAATCCCATGCTGGAGTTGCAGACCTGCTAGAGGCTGAGCCAACACCACAGGCACACAAAGGGCTGCTGTGTAGTAGCTGGAAAGCTAACTGTGGGCATGCGGAAATGAACCTTTTTCTTTAACTTTCAACAGTTCAGATTTGGGACTGTTGACTGAGAAGCCAAAGAAACCCACCTTCCAAATCTTGTCCTTGGTTTTGATGAGCAAACAATGAACCTTTTTGCAATGTTCATGGTTCATTTTTAACTCTGAAAAGTGACTCGGAGGAGGTTGGAGTCTTCACAACCACTGCTCAGAAGGAGGCTGCAGGCTCCAATCCCAGCCTCACCACTCACTCCCTCGACGACTGGGTCAAGGTTCTCAGCTTCTCTGAATCATGATTCACTGGACAATAGAATCAGGATATCGATGATTATTCTAAACTCTAAACATTATCATCAGTGTCTGGCACAGAGTAAAAAGCTCAGTGAAAATTAGCTCATAATAACTGCTCCAGCAGGAAGGGTTTGTGATGATTTTATAATAAACAAGCATTCTTTTAATGGGATAATATATGACATGATGTTTTACAGTATCAGAATTATTAGCTCATGTCTATCTCCTCTAAAGATAAATGCAGGTGATTTCTCACATGTACTGAACTAAGTTACAAATAATTTTTATCTCACTGTGGATGAACATGGAACCATAAATGGATCTAGTGTGGAAACAGGGCAAATATGAAAAGGAGCAGAATAGAATGGGACACACTGGACACAAGAAAGAGGAAAGGGAATGAAAAGGAGACTATCTTGGTGTTATCTTTAGAGGAAGAATAGCAAAGGTGGTTTCTGTTGCATCCAGAACCATGGGGACGGACTGGAGAGGAACATGGACCAGGTCTGGAGACCCCTGGAGAAGGAAGAGGAGAATTCAGTGGATCCCCTAACAACAGAGAGAACTACACGAGCAGTCGCAGAAATGCGCGAAGGTGCGGGCATCATGCAGCTGCTGGGTCGGCCTCCTAGAAGAGCACTGCGCACAGGAGCTCTTTGACTTCAGGGTGTCACTGTGTCACTGCCTGGGGACCAGGATATATCTGTATGGTTTGGAACAAGACATTTGTTTTAAATTTTTCACTATAGATTAATGTAAAATGTGAACACCATGGATTTTGGCTTGGGCGAGTAGATTTTGTGTAACTAGCAGCGATTCCAGTTTTTAAAAGTCCTGTGATTGGCAAAAAATAAAAGTATCACACTCCTTTTTCTTTTAGTTTTAGTTTTAGTTTACAGTAGAGGGATCCATAGAAACTCAGACTCAGCTCCAAGCTGAGTCATCAACCCAACAACCATCTGGAAAAACGACTGGTTTTCTCGTCACTGTAATGGAAGCAATCCTGTAGGCTTTTCCACTAACTAGAATCTATTACTGTGGCTCCGTTTTCATGGAGTTGTGACCCCTGGAAAATCTGTTGGCAGAATGCAAACCAGCTGTTGATTTCACATGGCTCGACTTTTATATTTTAAATATCTTTATCCTGCATCTTCATCTAGTCCTTTTAGATTATCTACATTTAGAACATTTTTTTTCAAATTTTTTTCTTTTTACTTATCTTAAAGTTTTTTGTAGTGTTGGGCAAACACTCGCCCACAGAGCCACAATCCCCAACCTCCAAATCTCCATTTTGATCTTTCTAAACCTCTTATTATGGAAGAAAGACACCAAAGAAGCACTCACAAAACATAGCTACACAGTCACAAAATATTATCTTTTATGCTTATCTTCAAAAGGAAAAAAAAAATACAGCACCGAAGAAAGGGGAAGTAAAGAGAAAGAAGAAGAAAGAAAGAAGGAAGCAACGAAGGAGGAAATTATTCATTCACTATCTTGGAAAAACAAATTGAAGTAGCTTCATAGTTTGAAAGACAAAGCAAATATAATTAAGGTTGGCTACATAATTTATGGGACCAGTATGAAATGAAAAAATGGTGAGTTTTCGTACAGAAAGTGTTAAAAATTTCAAGAATGAGAGGACGAACTGTTTACTAACAAGTGTTCCTTCAGTCACAAAGCCCTGTGAAACTACAGAGCTTGCACCCCTGAAACCAGCCTTCAATATAGTGTCTTTATTTTGTCTTAATCCATTCCTCAAGAGCCCTCAAACACAGTTAGGGTGGTCGGAAGTGAACTTTTGGGCCGTTTGCTATGATTCTTGGTCTGACCTGGTAATTTTTGTGTATATATTCTTCTGTTTGGTTAGGTAAAGGAGCTCAATTTCTCAGTTTCTTTCTCATCTCTTTCTCCAAGAGTCTCGGGAGCTGTGCCGGTCCTTTGGTTTCCTGGATAATATCTCTCTTCCATCTGGGAATACTTGATATTAGAGGCCAAAGTCTGTAGTTGATTCACTTCAGATGTGAGATTGCCTGCCCTTCAAAAGGACTATTATTGTTGGATTTTAAACAAAATCAGACAGAGAGTTAAGTTTTTCTTCTAGAACATGGAAATTTGGCAGAAAGACAGATAACCCACTATCAAAATCTTTTCTCTACAAATAAGTTGTGACTCATGGAATCACAAGATAATTTTTAAAATGCTTTTTCAAAATATTTGCAAATGAAAATGTTAGATTTCTATCTCTAAGAAAATCACCTAAAGGAGGAAAGGTTTATTTTGGCTCAGGGTGTCAGCAATTTCCTTTCCGGGGCTGGCCAGCTCCGCTGTTGGTCTGGGGGAGGCAGAGGGTCAGGACGGAGGGGCAAGGTGGGGGCAAAACTGCCCACCTCATGGTGCCCGGGGCAGGAAGCCAGAGAGAGAGAGAGGGTCTAAGTAGGAATTATAGCCATCGAAGGCCCAGACCAGGACCAACCCTCCCTTCTAGGCCCCGCCTTCCAAATTGCCACCACCTCCCCACAGTAGCAGCAGCAGCCCAGCCCTCAGAGAACAGGCCAGACCCAAACTACTACAGTCTTGATTCTTCTATTTGGTGAATTGTGTAAGAATATCAGAGAACACAAACAAACAAAATCTCACTTAAAATTAAAAATCACAAAATTGACTTCCTGTTCAAGGAATCCTGCAGTAAATCCATTCAGTGAAGGTTTTTTTGTTTGTTTGTTTGTTTGGAGGGGATACATTTAGTTCTTTGATTTTTATTTCTGTGCTTTGTTACGAATTTAGTGTAAAGTGACAATTACAAGACCCATTATTGTTCATATGTACTTCACTGGTTCTTTTCCATCATTATTCAAAAATTCAAGAAATTTTCAGAGAGAGAGACAGAGAAACAGAGAGAGGCAGAGAGACCTAGTGTAAACCCATAGTCTCTGGTGCCACCAAAAGGTGAGAAAGATTTACCCACGTCAGTTAAAGCAATGGGAGAACCATCCAGGACCCTTTAGTCAAAAACCCAGAAGACTGCTGAGAGGAAGAGCTTTCGATGCACAGAGGCTTTCAGGGACCCACTAGGCTCTTCCTTGAAGGAGAACGCGCCCTTGTGGCTGTTACGGGCTCCTCTGACTTCTGACGCAGCGCACAAGTAGCGACCTTTAGAATGCAGAGACCCCTGAACTGTCTCACCATAGCACACAGCTGATGGCGAACAGCACTGCACCCTTCCTAAAACACAGTGCTGACAAGTGAGGGCCTGTGAGATTGTTTTTAAATATAAAAACTCTGCTGTTAAATGTATTCAATGTATAATTCAATATAAAGTATTCAATTCTGTCCAGTTGTTTCAGAAAACGAGGAAAGTTGCAGAATAAAGAATGGTTAAATACTAAATGAAGAAATATGCATACTTTTACTTGCTTCAGGGAACTTCATGTTTTCTAACAGATATCACAGAATTGAACTGTGATGTTTTAGTTGCGATTCTCACATGGTGTGAAAGGCTTGTAGGTTTCTCTCTAGAGAGTGGTGGAGGGCACAGTTGTCTATCAACAGGTTTATTATTAGGTTTTGGTTTGCTAAACCTTATCTTCAATATTTTCATTCTTTTCGTTAAAAGAATCTACTTTTCAAGCACTAACAGTATGTCAAGATATTTTTCAGATATGTATTAGCTAACGAATTTGCTATTGTATGTTTTATATTGATTTAAACATATAACTTCATATTTTATTTCCAAATGAGGCCAAGATTTTGCCTCAGTTTCATTCAATTTTTGATTTTTACTGCCATCTAGTGGTTACATTTAAAACTTCCTCTTAGGTGTACACAGGCCTGAATCAGTGGAATTACGGAGTCTGAGGTGTACTCCCTTAGGAATTGTGAACCAAAAGGACCAGAACGATTTCTGTGTGTTGGAATATAAAGAACTGCACAAAATGTAACAGACCTAGGAAGCATGTAAGGTTTGCAGTTAAACCAAGGATGCATAAATTGTATCTGTACAAAGGATGAAAAAAATTTTAAGGACTATGACAGAACAAAAATGATCAACAATGGGTAAAAACTGCATGCATTACGGAAACACAGAAAAAACAATTTCATGTATTTGTTACATTTATTTAGAATAAAGCTTTAGAAAACAAATATCCATTTCCCCCGAATTCAATTTTTCTTTGCATAAGATTAATGGGGCACAAACTTATAGAAATCACACAGACCATCCTCGTCCGCCTTGCCATGACTTCTGGCCCAGCATCCTCAGGGACTGCGTCCTCGTCCACACTCACATGGACTCGTTACTGTTCTGCAGAGGGAGGGACACGGACAGCCATCGTCACCACTCTAGTGCTCGCTTCTCATTTTGTTTTGTTTTGCACTTGACGGTTCTCTTACCTCTCTTCCTTTCACATCTTCATGCCTCCAGTTTCCTTTCCTCTTTTTTATTCTCACTGGTTTCTTAGTTACTTGACTACTTTCCATGTGTTATTTCTTTTCTTTTCTTTTTTTTTTTTTTTTTTTGGTTTGGTACTGGGAATCAAACTCACAACCCTGCACTTGCCAGGCAACCACTGTACTACTGAGCTATATCCCCAGCCCTCCATGTGTTATTTCTATTACGCAGCATGGTCTACTTGGATTTCTAATGATTACATGCCATCTTCCGTGTGCAGTTTTTAAGATTTTACATTTGTATCTTGTTGCCCTTCAACTCTAATGTGTGGGTACTGACCTCTCAAAGCCCTCGCCTTGGGTATCCAGTGACCTGTTGAACACTTGGATGATTTGGTGGAAATAGAGCTTTCCACGTCCACCTTTTCTACCTGAATTTAGGGCCTGTTGAAGAGGAGAATAGACCTGTGAGGAGTGAATAAGATACGGCAGCCACTTAGCACGATCATCCTTGCACTGCCAACAGAGATCCATACAGGATACCACTTATTGCCAATGATTACCATTGGAGACAGGAAAACAAAACGAAAAACAGAGACATTTAACAGCAGAAGCACTTGCATGGGTTTTACCATTCAAAACCATCAATAAGAATGAATGACTCTATTTAGAACTCAACAAGTTGAAAACAGAAGTTTTCCTTGCAGGAATCATCTTTGGTTTTAAGCACTCTTTGCTTCTTGTCTCCTGGCACTGCACAAGTTGACTCTTAGATTTATTATAAATTGTCTGAAGCGAGTTTGCACATCAAAGGGTCATTTGTGTCAATCTGAGAAGTTTAAAAGTTTAAGTGACTCAGCAGGGAGCCAGGGTCCTTACTTTGTAAACATCTTCATCTTGTGCAAGAGGAGGGTAGGGAGAGACTGTGAGTGCTACACCCACCCTCATGTAAAACCTGCTGACCATATGAGGAGGAAAAAGAGCTTGCTCTCCCCCACTTTTGTTCTTTCTGTTTTTGCTGTGTTGTGCTGCCTTGAAGTGCTGTCCCTCTGCCATGCCACCCTGCCTTGGAGCCAGGTTATAGACTGAAGCCTCCACAAACTGGGAGATAAATAAACCTTTCTTTCCTTAATTTTTTGTGTCAGGTATTCTGTCCCAGCAACAAGAGAAAAGTAACCAAGACACACATAAATGGATTATTTTCAAATGCTTAAGACCATGCATATGTATTAAAGTGAAAGTGTGTATTTTGCATAATAGAAAGAAATAAAAAGGGATTTTTGAAAATAAAGATGGAAGTAAAAAAAGCCCACATTGATGGGTATGTAATCAAATAATCAGTTATAGTACTTCTTTCCAGAGATTTTTAAAGTTAAAATCTACCCTAAATACTAATTATTTTCTCTACATTGTGAACAGTTCATTATTTGCAGCTGTATGAAGAAAAAGAAATTTTACTTTCTTTGGAATTATTTTTCAGTCCTTTAGAGAAAAAAGAATACTGAGAAACATACTGATTAACTGCACTAACTTCTTTATGTATTTTTTATTTGTACAGATAAACATGAACATGTTATTCAATTAAGAAACTGATATGTCATCTTATATGATGTCTTCCCTCATTTCATGCTCTCAACATATGTCATTTTGTATTACTTTTATTTAAAATTCATTTAAATTACCTAAGTCAGGGTTGGGGGCTCTGCAACCCCAGAGGAGAACCAGAATGGGTCCAACCCGGCCCCAACTTGCTGGGCCCGCGCGGCACCAGCACGCGGGCTCGGAATCAAGGACATCATCATCCCTAACCCTCCCCCCATGCCCCGTAAGCAAGCTGCTGCCTCTGAGGTCTGGCTAAATAGATGGCAACTAAGGCACATAAATCAACTAAACGGTAGTGTTTTTTCGTGGATTTTGCAGGCCTCTGATTGGCACCCGAATGTCTCTTTGCATGATGACAGTAGGCGATGTTGCAGATACGGCGGACTCTCTTCTGTCTTGTCTTCGAGGACCAATGTGGTTCTCAACATTTTGCTTCACGCTGATCGTTATTATTTTTCTCTTTTTTTTCCTTTGTTTTATATTCTGTTTTTATTGATTTTGTATTGTTTTGTTTTTGCTTCAATTCTACTACACCTGTTGGAATGTTCAGCTAAACCGAAGATAGCAAGGTATGTTATAGTAGCTATTGTACTCTCATTATTGGTCTTTGAAGTTCTGTACCAGTCCTACTGCTTTGTTTTGATTGACTTTATTCTGTTATGTTCTGTTGTATTTTACTATCTTTAAAATAAAAAAAATAAAAAATAAAAATAAATTACCTAAGTCACTTTTCCTAATTTATTTTTTGCATTGTTAGGAAAATGTAATGTTCCGTGGGTAGATGCATCCACAGTGCTTCCCACTAAAAATACACAAATATACTTCTTCAGTTACTAACATTAGAAAGTATATGTTAATGTGTCTAATGCAAAGAATGCAAACAGTATCTTATTCAATCTCCATGGAATCATCTACTCTTACAAATGTTTGTGCATGTGTTATTATTTTGAGTTTTTAAAATAATTACATTTCTTTTTTTTTTTTTTTTTGCGTCACCGGGGATTGAACTCACAATCTTGCACCTGCCAGGGCAGGTGCTTCAGCCACTGAGCCAAACTCCCAGTCCTGGTTTTTTTGAGGCAGGGTCGCACTATGTAGCTCAGGCCAGCCTTGCGCTAGCGTTGTAGCCCAAGCGGGCCTCGAACTCACAACGGTCCTCCTACCTCAACCTCCCGAGTGCTGGGATTAAAGGCATGCGTCACCACGCCCGGCTTAAAATAATTACATTTCTACATTTAAATGTTGGTTTTGTTTTGGAATGGTTTTCACTCCAGATGAGATAAAACCTGGTAAGCATTACTGTGGCTTGAATAAATAAAGATCTATTTCCTCCTCAAAACAAGAAATCTAGAGGTGCACAGTTGTAAGGTGGGCCAAGAGGCTTAGTACCATCAGTTCCCCCGGACAACTTGATAATCTCTTGGCCCTCTCCTCAGTGGTTGGTTAGCTACCCATAAGATTACCTTTTCCTTCTGTGCCATTATCTGGAGCAAATATGGAGGTTCAATAGTTCTATACTTAGCCTTTTTCTAATTCTGACAGAATCACCTGTCCTTTTTACATGCTGTCTCTGTCCAATCTGAGAGTGGCCACATTGGTATTTAATGGAGAGAAACGGTGGCCGTCTTTTCGTCAACTACCTTTCACATGTGTTTTCCATTGCTTTCTGTATTGTAGTGTGTCTATCCATAGAATCATTTTATTCATCAGTACATGGTGGCAGTTCATAATGATTACATTCATTGTGGAGAACCAGCGCGGGCCCACAACACATGCTAATTCTTTTTTGTTCCCCACCCCTACCATTCCTCCCTGTTCTTCCAACCCTTGGTCCCTTTTCCATTAGGAAAAGCTCTATTTGCTATTTTTCCTTCAATTATTTTTTCCCATCCCCCTTTTCTCCCTTCTTCCCCTCCCTCAATCTCTTGATCTTATCAATTTTCTGTATTATAGAAATTCAACACTAATATGACACATTGATGATATCTTTTCTTTACAATTGTAAGTAATGCAATCTTTTTTTTTTTTTTTTTTTTGCGGTACTGGGGATTGAACTCACAACCTCATGCCTGCCAGGGCAGGCGCTTAAGCCACTGAGCCAAACTCCCAGCCCTGGTTTTTTGAGGCAGGGTCGCACTGTGTAGCTCAGGCCGGCCTTGCACTCGCGTTGTAGCCCAGGCCAGCCTCGAACTCACAACGCTCCTCCTACCTCAGCCTCCCGAGTGCTGGGAAGTAATGCAATGTTTTTGAGCACATTTATTAAAGTAAAATTTTGTGAGCATCATTTTAAAGTATTTCTGTGAACACATAATATGCAGATATTTTATGTCTTACTTAGTAAATTAAAGGTTCTCTTCATAAATCAAAATTTGAATGGCAAATACATATTTAATTTGTCATATTGATGTTAATTCAGAGGTTTTGTTGAAAAACCATTTATTCTGATATTTCTGAGGATTGTAGTACTGAAGCAGAAAATGCCTCCCCCCATCACCCCACTATACTTCAGTTTCTTAGTTGTCCAGGTAACAGTTTTTGTTTCAGGTCCAGTTACTTCCGTCTCTTAGAAAGGGCTGGTCACTGTGATGCACAGTGTATAAACCAATCCCCAGCTGACAAGCCATTCTGCCTCTGTACTTCCCACCTACTTATCTCATATAAGCCCTAGACCACCAGAGATCAGGGTCTGATATTCTGGGACTGGTCCCAGTCAGTGCCTGTCAACGTAAATAAATCTGCCTCCAAATTCTGTGTGTCATTTTGATGTTTCTGCTTGCTGTTGTAGTGCCAGAAAGTATATTTGTAAAACACTGAATTTTTAATTTTTAATTTTAAAGAATTAGAAACTTACAACAAAATCATAAGAATGTACCTTCATTTCAGACCCACTGATTTTAACATTTATAACCTTTTTGTCCTTTTCTTTTGCACAAACACACACACACACTTTTGGAGCCTTTAGAAAACAGTTTTAAACAGAATGCTCCTTTATCACTAAATACCTCAGCGTGTGTTTCCTGGAAACACACATATTGTCTTACAAAGTCTCATTAAATGATTAAAATCAAGAAATTAACATGAACACAATCTTATGTAATTTGCACCCCTGTTTCTTGGTAGAATCCTAAGTGGTTAATTCTGTCATTGTCAAGATGAGAGGGCATGAGCAGGGTCTTTTTATTCCTTGTTATCATTAGTAAGATTACCAGTTTGAGATTTTCATTTTGCTTTTGTATCAATGTAAGATTTGAATGAACACATTCAAAAGTGTTGAGCCTCACCAGGACTTAAATATATTCTTAGAACCATGTTAAAAGCGTTTTAGCCCTTAGATAGCTCATTAGCTTCCCATTACTTTAGACCACTGGATCCCAACAATGAATCATCCTGTTCTTATATTCACCTGTTCCTTGAAATTTTTCTCAGAATTAGGCAATAATTGAAAATAAAGATAATTTATTAATATATCTTCTCTATTGGAATGCCAACAGTATTTCTTAAAATTGAACTTCCAGAATCTAATGTAGTTGCTAGAAGATAGCGAGGGCTCTAAAAGTATTGTTGAGTAATTACACTGAACATGAACATTCCCAGTCCTGAGACAATTGTAGCTTTGTCTACCTAAGAAATAGTGACCTTCACTCACTTATTAAGATGTTCAATGAATATCTATTAAGCAGGTATGTACCAGACACTATCTATCTTTAAATAATGCTATCATATGGTTTTTTATCATGTATGTCAAATTTGGAAAGTCTACATTTGACAATCTGACCATCGCTAATAAAAATGCAAATAGGGTGATGATTTTGAAAATATTTTGTTTTTTAAAGCTGAGAAATAGTTATACAACATAAAATTACAATATGCATTTTAATATACTTATTCTTAAATATTAGAGCATCCAGAAAATAAAAGGAAGCCTTGATTATTCTAAAATTGTGATACTTAAAAAAAAATCCTTAGAGTTCTAACTTCAAGAGAAAAAACATGGAATTCTATCATTCAGTATAAGTGTTGTTTTCAACCCAGATTCAATGTACATTCCTCTTTCACCATTCTTTTAAATATCCCTGTATTTGTCATGTTTCCCATTTAGCTTTTGCATATCATATCCATAGTGTGTTGGGGTAACATAGTGTTAAAATTTTATGAAGGAATAGTGCTATGAGCAGTTCAGATTACTTAAAATTAACAAAACGATTGTGTTGAACAATACATAATTGCTGAAGTGGTTAAAAATACATTTTAAAAATATGCAAAACTTTTTTTCTTAACATATGATGTTTCCACACATATAAATATTAGGAAGAGACAGACATAGGAAAAACCCTAGCAACTTGAAATTAAAGTAGAAATTAACATGTAATGGGTGAAATTCATGATCCACGTAAGTAGGATATTGCCTTTGAATATGTCACTGAAGAACCTGTAGATACTTGGTTTAGGAAGATTTTAGTTCAGCAAAATGCAGTTTAATGAATTTTACTTAAGGTGACAAAAGTCTATTCTCTGCAGAATGTGAAGAAAGACTAAGGAAAAGGCAAACAGAAGGAATGTAACATGTAAGAAAGGCTATAATGCACAAGAAGTCTAAAAGAGTGTAGCTCAAAATTTGCATTTACTACCTTAAAGAATCCTCTAATTGTCTAATTACAGTGCATTTTGCTTCTCGTGAAACAGCTTTCACAATTTGCGATTCGTTTGCTAACCTGCTCAGGTTCTGTCTTTCTGGACTTAGAACTCCATGAGAACTTGCATCTGTTCTTCCCCTGTTGCATTTTGATTACACAGCATGTGTATAGCAAAGATTTTATGAATTAATTTTAGTTAAGCATCTTCCATAGCTTAGTCCTCGGTATACATAGGTGACAACAGTGAAGTTAAAATGATTAAAAGAGATCGTCTCAGGAAGGCACAGATATACAAATGTTGTTTTTGCCTTTATGGCAGTCACTACAGTTGTTGGTGTTGATACTGCATCTCTCATGGTAGTATTAAGAGAAGGAAGTCAAGGAAGGGCACTCAAAGCATCAGTTTCTTTAAAAATGTTCTGTATCGGGTCTGGTGCTGTCCTGGGATCTATAGCTGACAGTTCCTGCCCACCCCTCCAACTCAGCTGTCGTGGCCTAGCCCTGTGTCAGAAGGAAGGGTGGAGGGGAGAAAGAAATCGAAGACGAAAGAAGAGAAGAAAGAAGAAAAAGAAGAATGGCATGAAGAAAGAGAGAAAGGAAGGGGCGCAGGGAACGAAAAGAGAAGAGGAAAGAGCAAGGGAAAGAGACGGAATGAAACAAGGGGAGGGAGAAAGCAATGGACAGGTACACGTCAGTGGACTTTGCCATATACTAAAGATACCTTTCGATTCCCAGCTATCCTGATGTTGGGATCTTTGGGCAGCACACTCTGGTGTTATCGTCTCAGAAAATACTTCATGTGCAACCCTAACCCTAACGCTCACCCGAAATTTTGCCTTGATAAGTAGGCATTCCAGAGTCCCTCTGCAGAAAACACATCCCCTGGCACACCAACAAAGTCGCAGTTTTGTTGCTTGAAATACAAAAGCCAGGGCCGAGCTCTTACTGCCCTGGGCTGCTGGGCTCTATGCACTGGCCTGCTACTCCGCCTTGGTTTTCCATGACGACTATGGCCTTACACTTATGTAAATGAGTTTGCTACTATAAGCTTTGTGATTGGATATCAGTCCAACATTAGTTAAAAGGATCTCACATCTGCATTAAAAATAACAACAATGAAATCAAGAACATTTGTGAGAAACAACCTTATCCTTATTGGTTTCATACTGCAAGATCTGTTCAGCTGAGGTGGCAACAAGCTATGCAGATAGAAAAGCAAAACAAAAGAAAAATCCTCCACATTCTGCATAGGGTTGTATTCCTTGAAAGGAAAACGTTATTTGTTTATCTATGTAGAATCAATGCTTGTGAAATAACCGTGAGATTGATGGAAGATCATTTTATGGAAGATGCATAATTTTCGGGGCAATTTACTCCTTAGGAAATAAAAACTTCTTATAAAATTAATTCAGTTTGTGCTTTTATTGCACTTTCTAACTGCCTCCTTCCCAATGCCTTGTAAAAAATCACAAAAAATATTATTCTGAAAGACAAACTGTATCCAGATATCAGAGGCTGTGAAAGATAAACTCCTTTGAAGTCAATGACAGAGTTTTGTCCCTGGTAAAGACGGTGGGGTGGGGTCCGATGTGACTGGGGGAACGGCTATTCTTCCTAGGAGAACACTGATATTTAGAGGCAAAACTGAGACAAATTTGTAAATCCTACTTTTTCTCACCTGAAGGTAAAGTACAGTATAAGGAAATGACAAAGGCCCTGTTCACCACTAGATGGAGATATTGTCATTTACAGGCCAGAGAGTATCTCCGTTACACTTTTTCCCCCCACTCAGAATCAGAAATTGTTTGTCCTCCGTGACCCACGGTATGCATTGACTACCACCCAGCCTCCCCCTAACACGCACACACACACACACACGCACGCACACACACGCACACACGCGCGCTAGTGAGCTAGTCTGAAAGGCTCAGAATAAGACTAAAAGACAACACACCATCTCATGAGTTAATAATGGACGGGCCACAGCGGAGCTACAAAATAAATTCGGAGAGAAATATCTAGCTATGAGCCTGACATTATAATTACAGGAGTGGAGCGCAGGTTTCTCTTGAAGCGTCGATGCATTTTACATGGGTAGGATAGAGCTGTAATCCGATCAGCCGCCACTGCCACGGCGACAGAAGGACCCTAAAAATAGGCCCCCTCTGGTAATCTGTCTGGATTACTAAATTCAGTGACGGCTTGGCAACAAATCAGGGAAATGTTTGCGGAAAAGGATTTAAATATATCATGAAGTTCTATCTGCATTAGCGAGAAACGCACAAGGCCCCCAAGTCAGAGCTCCTACTCCGGGCTGCTTCCAAACAACCGGGCTCATTTTGTCAAAACATCACCTTTCCGTCCCGCCTTTTGCAATTTAATCATCTTAAATCCATTAGTGGGGGAAGGGAGGGAAAAAGGGATTTCAAAGGCAGTCTGCTCTCTGGTGCCTCGATGGTACATCGCTGAGTTTTACAAGTACCGTTTTACCTTGTAAATAGTGGCAGAGAAAAATTAATCAGGAAACAAAATAGATTTTTGTAAACACATAGTTTGAAATGGATGGGAGCAAAGTTTTGTTTTTGTTTTTAATTGAATAAAGGTGTGTGCGACACACTCACAGGCATACACACCGAAAAAACTTAATGTTCTAAGAGTTACCGACAGCACAGAAAAATATTTGTGTTGATCATGAATTCAGATTAAGGTTTTAAAATACAGCAACTACTTCCGGTGTGTAAATATGAACCTTGGGGGTTAATTATTTGCTTTCCGTTTTCTAACAAGTCAGGAAATGGCCCAGGCTTCTGAAATTCGGAAAGCTTCTTTCCTTTCAGACTTGATCCTGAAGTTCACCCATCTCCTCGGACCCTCCTTTCTCCTTCCTAAGATGGAGCAGTTTCCCTTGTGTCGTTCTGGTCTCCCTGCAAGCAACCTTTCAGCCTTTCAGTTCTTCGTGGAAAATCTCTTCCAGGAATTAAGGAGTGAATAACTGAGAAATGTGCAGGCAGCATTTGCCTGCTAAACTCTCGATCTGCCTCTGAGATTATTGAATTAGCACTCTAGAATCTTTAAAAATCTTAATTAAAAAAAGGACAAACTGGTAAGAAATAATTTAGCAATTATTCTGGAATATACTCTCCATATCCTTAACAGTTAAGTAGCAAATCGAAAATACTTCCTATTTTTCTTAAGCTTATCATAAAGTGATAGATTTTCTGAAAGTCAATATTACCACTCAAATGGTTAAAATTAATCACATTGATTCAGTTGTATTTGCAGAATACTCTTATTATTCTCTCACATCAAATTAAATCGTATGGGCAATTTGAACAAGTGGACTGAAACTTTATCATTGCATGTTAGCTGTGTGGATATTCTATTTTAAAAATACCAAAATAAACATTCATACACAGGAAATTTTAATCATTTAAAATTGCTCTATTATTTTGTAAGCCACCTACATGACACATGGCATATTCGTCATGAATTTATGAAATAAAGGGAACTGTGGAACACTGACTCAATACAGCATTTTTAAAATATATCTATTTTGAAGTTCTTTTTTTTTTTTTTTGAGAAGGCTAAGTGATCTTTTATTTATCAAGGATCAGATATTCTGTGATTATAATTACTTTTACTTTAGCAAACTCACTTAGGCTTAGATTCTTATTATTGAAAATTGTGATACAGACCAATAAGAGTAGATTCATCATTGATATGAAATTATGCACATGTGAAATAAGGCAATGGAAGATTGGAAGCAGGACAAATTATAAGGAATCTGTAGCAAATTTTCTTAAACTCTATGATTTTTTAATGTAATAAAATGTTTATAACCTTTGACACAATCATAAAAAATTAATGAGGTTTTGCAGCTCAAAAAATTTATGGATAGTAATAACAAAACATCTGAAAAACTGTTTGACCATTAAGTCTTCCCACTTCCTATATATATATACATAGAGAGAAAGAGACAGAGAGAAACAGCATCACAATATAAAATTACAATGTCCTGAATTCATTATAAAAGCATATTTTTATTAGTATTTGTTCCTGCAACTAGGCAATTAAGTATCTCTATAACTTTCTTTTCATATATTGCAGAAGACTAGATTTTCTGGTGAATTTCTTAAAAATATTTGCTACTTGATATATTACTATTATCAATGCCAGTGAGCACAAAAATTATGTAGTTATTGTTTAGGAATAGCAACTTTATATTTGTTCTCATCCACTTTCCGTTAGGTTCCTTGAATAATTGAAAATTGTTTTTGCATTGATAAATTCAATATTAAATTCAATGTATCCTTGTTTAATTTATTTTATATAACATGCATTTTGTCCAAATAGATGTTATTCTACTTTCAGTACCAGGAGAAATTTGCAAAATTCAAGTTAAAGAATACCAGCTGAGCAATACACAGTACATGCATTTTAATGCATGTATTGTGTCCGACAAGATGCATAAATCTAAAGCCTCAGCTTAGTTTATTTTATAATTGCACAACATTTTCTAAGTGAAAGATATGGGCAGTATCTTTATTATTATTATTATTATTAGTAGTAGTAGTAGTAGTAGTAGTATCGGTACTGGGAATCAAACTCGGGACCTCACACTTGCCAGGCAGGTGCCAAGCCACTGAGCTATATCCCTGGCCCTCTTTGTTATTTATTTAGAAAAACTGTAAATTCTAATATATATCCACTATCTTTCCTCAGTCTTTAGGCTCTTTGATCTCTCAATATGATTATGCTAAATCTAAGTTTTAAAAACGTTTTTTATGCTCTTTATATTTTTCTTCCCACCATCAAATTATTCTTTGCTCATTTTCTTTCCTTTCTCTTTAACTGAACTTCTTTCCCAAGATGGTTCAGCTCATTTTACTGAAGCTCCATATAGACTGCTCATGAGAATACCACTGGCATGACTATCTTTCAAAGTTTACACCCCATATTGCCCACAGTCTTCAGAATATTTTAACCAAATTAATTTCACTTCTACTTACAGACACATGCTCATGTTGGAATAAGCTGACCTTCTGGCTGTGAGAAGATACAAGATTGTATTTGAAAGTTTAAAATTAAAAAAGATATCTATCAAGCCTCCCCTTTTCATGAGTAAAAGAATGTGCTAAGTATCATGGAGAATCCAAACAAAAAGGTACAATCTTTGTATTCAGAATACTTAAAATGAGCTAAGATGAATAAAACAAGAACACAATGGCTATATTAGAGCAGAGGAAAATTTTACTAAAATTGCATAAATTAGAGCACAAACAGTATTTAGGCACATCTCCAAGTAAGTATTGTTTTTTCAAAACAGGTCTTGAAATTCTGGAAGTATTTTCATAAACAAAGAAATAATGAATAGAGGTAAACAGTATAGTTCATGTAGAGAAATGCCATAAAAAGTTGCTGACTGAGGATTAGTGCTCTGTACATAGAAGGCTTTTTTTTTTTTTAAGTTTATTGCATACATGCTTGGGACATCCAAGCTGCAAAAGAGCTGGAAAAAGATTTAAATAGAAAACTGAGAGTTAATCTATAGATGTGAAATCTACGTTCATAGAAGTAAATGTTAAAATCTGTGATAGTAAGATTCCTTAATAGAAAATGTATACTGAAGTAAAGAGAATCAGACACAAGAGTTTGAAGATATTTTAGTAAAAGAATGTGCCCTCATTTCTTGTAACTGAAGAAAATATCTCTCAGTTTACCTGTATACCCTCCTGTGTATAAAATATAAGTACTTTATAAATTTATTCATGAATTGTCTATAATGCAACTTTTAAAGCATACCTTCAGATAGTTAAAGGTGATGTCCTGAGAGCGATATGCACACAAATGATGTGGGTCATATTTTCTGTTCCATCTTCTGAAATGTCCTCCTAGTTGTACTATTTGCTTAATCTTTTTTGTCTTTGCAGAAAAGAAACTTAAGAACAGTTGACTAGGATAACTCTACAATCACTTGCAAAATTGAGGTTAATTATACCTTGGGGTGAGGGGAACTTAAACCACTGTCTTTTCAAAGGAACCCACTGTGATAAATTTATGCCTGAGGTCCGTCCATGGCAGCATGTTGTTCTCTGCCTTTTGTTGGTAATTGTTGATCAGAAAAAAAAAAAAAAAAAAAAAACCTATGCACTTCAGTGTGTTTTTTCTTTATTGTGAAAATACTTGGATTTAGAATTACTGACTGATTGTGCTAAGGTTCCTCTTTTCTGGTACCTGGGGATATCTAAGTATTCAACTGCTTTGACAACTACCTTTTCATGAAAACAAACCACCCAAAACTTAGTGGCTTAAAAACATTTAGTTTTAGCTCATGATTTTATGGATCAGCATTTGGGTGATGTTTAGCCAGGCAGGTCTTCTCTTGGTGATACTTTGCTTTCCTCCTGTGGCTACAGTATCCCTCCTATGGTACACCTGGGACCAGCTGGCTCTGGGCAGCCTCCCTCATGAGTGCTGTGTTTGGCTGAGATGATGATCAATACCAAACCATATATCCCCAGCACCTGGTCCACTGAGTCTCTAGGTCCAAAACATTTTCAAACCTTTGTTTATATTATATTTGCTAATATCCTAGTGGCCAACATAAGTCATAAAGCTGGTCTAGATTCAGTGGATGGAGAAGAAAATTGGCTCTGCCTCTTGAATGGAAAGATCTACAAAGAATTTGTGGCCATTATTTTACTATCTGTAATCTCTGCTTTATTTTGATGACTTCAATTTCATTTTTATTTCACCTTGAATTTTCTTTAATCTTTTCCTGTGTATATTGTAATACAGATCCTGAGAGGAAGTAAAACGTTCATTTACAGCTTAATGAACAATTATAAAGCTGAATGCCTGTATTTCTCAAACTGAGAAATAACAAGGCTAATAATAATCTTAGAAATCCCCTATAGTACCTCATTCCCTCAGTGTAGAGAAAACCCTCATCCTGACTCTATAGTAAACCATTTCTTCACTTTTCTGTATGCTTTTACTATGCATACAGTAAAAGCTTGTTTCACCTATCACTATATTTTTGAATGAAATAATGCTATATTTTACACTTTGCAACTCATTTCATGTATAGAATATTCTTAATAATGTTGCATAGTGGCAGTTCTTTGACTTTTCTTGCAATAATATTTTCCATGAACATTACATTTTGATAAACAGTTGGGTTGTTTCCATATTTTATTATTATGAACTATGTTGATAAAAGTTTAAGAAATCTTATTGAGAGACACTTAGAAGTTGGAAAATCTAAATAAATAGAGCAATGCATCACATTCTTGATTGGAAGCATATTACAGATGTCAGCTCCTTCAGATTTCTTTATAAATTCAACATAATCTCAAGAGAATTTCTCATTTTTTCCCAAACTTTCTTAAACACTGTCACCAAATTAATCTACCTAAAACCTGGTTTTTATCTTGTCTCTCTTAAAACTTATATAAGATATCCTACTCTCTAGAGCTGTGTTGTTTAATACTGGTGTTACTGGCCTCATGTGGCCACTTACATTTAAATCTTAATTAATTAAAATTAAGTAAAATTAAGATTGCTTTCTTAATTGCACTAGCCATATTGTAAGTACTCCATAGCCAGGTGTGTCCATAGTATTGGACAGGACAACTATATAATGTTCATTTCATCACAGAAACTTCAGTGGGCAGCATAATGTTTTCATAATGAGGTTCCGTAATGTAATGCTTCAGTCCAGTCCACTCAAAATATCTCTAACTGTGATCAATTCTGCCTATGACTACTTTTACCACTCAATTTAAGTCCTCCTTTTTCATTCTGAAATTCAATTGACCAATTATTGTTGTCCTTTTCTTATTAATGCAGAGCTCATTTTCAAAATGATGATGACAGTCATCTACACCAACTTTTGTAAGCAATGTCTGCCTATCCTGCTATGGATGGTGGTTGTTTCTGGTGGGCTAGAAGCTCCTTGAGGAGAGGACGACAGTTGTTAATGTGTGTGTTCTTTCTCTGCTATCCTCGCTGAAGTGCTGCTCACTGATACTAACCAGTTCTAGCAGATAACAACATAATTGTTACTCAACTGCTTTTGACTTGCCTTTCCAGTGAGAACATATTTCTTGGCAGTAACACAGCTCTATATTCCCCTTGCTACCACCATCTTTATTCCTGTGTTACCTTGATCTTTAGTATCAAATCCCTTGGGAGTCTCCTTTAACTACCCTCAACGACTTCAAAATGTGCACCTCCTCCTCCTCCTCCTCCTCCTCCATAAATTTCCACAAAGACATAGCAATGGTGGTGGTCAAACTGTCCACAACTGTGCCACACCTAATTAGTTGTGCATTGTTGCTACAATAGAATAAAATGAATTCTTAATGAGTTAGTATGCCTTTCATCTCTAATTTCCTAAGTTAAAAATGTATCCATTGTTGTTGCTCCTATGTCACATGTTGATGCATGCCATATGTAACACTTTTAGAAAGCTTTGTTAAATATTCGTTTAACAAAGAATCAGTAAACTCAGTACACTTCTCAATGACTGAAGTGTCTATGTCACTGGCAGTTTTACCAGAGATGATTTTAATGTAGCTTGACTTTCTCTTTTACCTCCCCAGCAGAGAAACCAAAGACCAACTGCATTTAAAGGTCCACAATATCCTCTCCATTTTATTGCTGTTCTTTGGAATGTAGTTGGTATGAGAACATTTAACTGTTGATGATTCTAGAATGTTGATGAAGAAAATCATGAAAATGCGAGTTGCTATTATGTTTGTCAGGTATTGTTCTATCTCTGTAAAGAAAAAATAGCCACTTAAGTAAGTTCTCCGAGCTGGAAAATCAAGATGCCCATTCTAGGTGAAGAACAGTTTCTAAATATTTAAGAGACTGAACTTGTCACTGTGCCACTTGTATCTTTGTGCTGGCCTGGATGCTGTATAGGATTTTTAAAAAAACATTAAAATGGTAAATGATCAAAGTGAGAAAAATTTTGTAATTTAAAAAACATGTTTATATATAACAAAATCAATGCATGGGTTTCCCTAACTGGAAACAAATGAATAGAAGTCAAATGAAGCTAAAATGAGGAACTGCCTTTATATGAGTGTGAAAATTATTTTTATAGAATTATTGGCATCTTCCATCATTCTGATAACAATGTTTACTATCCCTACCTCTCAAATAAAGGTCTGCATGTACTGTTTTCTTGAACTAGGTACTGCTGTTTCCCAAATTTTAAAAATTATCTTGTTCTGAAACACAGATGTCTTGGGAAAAGAAGAATTCAGACCCTTTTTTCTTGGCATTTGCCTGTAGTCTGATCCTTAGTTTGAATAGCAGAATGTGGTTTTTAAAGTTGTTTTCTTACTTCTATTCTTATCTCTGCTGTACCTGGAATCAATTCATTGATATGGGGCCAAAGTTTGTTCGTTTGTTTAGTGTCTCTGATGTTGTGACTTTCATATATTAAAAACAAAAATGTATTTAAAATGATTTTCTGTGAGTTACAAGACTATTTTTTCTTGTTGCTTTGTTTTGTTCTTAGAGGGATCATTTAAGTGTGATCATTTTTATTTTTTTGAGGCGTTTTATTTTTGAGGTATATCTGTGTGTCGAAGCCTACTAGCACTTCTTTTATCCAGGCAATATGGTATCAGAATTATAAATGGGTAGTGTTTATTGTAATGAAATGTTTGTTTTAGGCTTCCTGTGTAAACAGCTACAAACTTTGGGACTGTTAGTTTTTTAGTTATAGGAGATCATGGCTTGATTTTATTGTGTAAACAAGTTTGTTGGGGTTGTCTTTAATGAGTTTAATGTAAATTGTACTTTGAAATATTCCCTTAAAACAAGTGATGTGCTACAAATTGTGACTCATTCTTATTTAGATCTTATTTAGTAAAGTAGTTTCTCTAATGATTGCTCCTAGGCCAGATTTTATTTGCCTAGTGTGAGGTCGCTCAGGAGGAAAAAAGATAGCACTCACTTCAGCCTAGTCATTAATTCAGGCTACTTCCCTTTAACTTAGTGCCAAGTAGGGGAGTCAGCGAAACATCTTTCCTGTCCTCCTTGCTTCAACCCACATGATTAAATCCATAAAGTTACACAAACAAACACAACTCTTAATATCTTTCCTTTTAAAAATATTACCAGAAAATACTACAAAACAGAAAATATATAGTGTTTATGAGCTTGGTATATTGAGTATAAGAAATGAGTAAATGTGATGGTTACTTTATTGCTACTTTATAAAAGTTCATTACAATTAATTAAAAAAATTAAAGTATACTTTCCTGAGGTAATCTCTGCTCTTTTGTTATGGCAATGATGCAGAGAAGTAGTGAGACTGTAATGTAAACTTCATCCTTATTCATCATTATCCTGGATTTAACCAGTGACTGACTTTGTTTATTGTTATGTTTAATTTTTCATTTTTTGAGACAAAGTGTAAGCTCTGCAGTCCTGTGTGATGATGAACTTGTGATCCTCCTGCCTCAGCCTCCTGGGTGCTAGGATTCTGACTTTGAGAAGGAGGCATCACATCTGGCTTTACACACAGGTATAAAATGCTCTTGCCTGCTTTTTTTAACTTGTGTGTGCGAGTGTGTGAACTTTTGCAATAGACAACTTAATTTTTTTTCTGTGAAAAGCTGAATTAAATGGCATGAAAAGTTTCATGTTATTAGCATGGTACCCATAATCATATAAATACGTATAAATTCTTCTGAAAGTCTCATTCAAGAGATATGCTAGTTCTGTTTTAAATTTCTTCTAAATTCTTAAACATTAGAGAAACAAATTGTAGGCTACTCTGACCAACAGAGTTCAGTATAACATGTTCAAGGAATATAGAATATTCATTTTAAGCCAATTTTGTCTTTCCCCTTTGTTTCGGCTCCTAGTAATATTTGATGCCTTTAAATTATAATCATAGACACGTTATTAAGTAGCCTTGTGGTATTTGTAATGTGATTATTTTCCTTCTACTCTGAAAAAACCTATCATAAAATTTTAGTGAAAATATAACTAAAGTGAAATTGTTTTTGTTGCTGTTGACTATAGGCAAGAAAGTATGAATTCATCATATAACGTCACGATTTATTTCTCTATCTATCTATCTATCTATCTTTTGATCTATTTATTCGACTGAATTCCACCTGACAAGCATGATTAATTTGGCAAGAGAATATTCACTTTAATGCACATAAACTTAGATAAAATTTTCCTGATTTCTGATTACTGAAGAGGACTTTTCCTAGGGGTCTTTATTATTAGTGATTGGAGATAAGTTAGAAAGTAAGGCAACTTTCCATATCATTCCATTCAGGAATTAATCTCCTTTGCTACTAACTGTGATGCTATTACCTCACTATGAGTGGAGCATTGATATTAACTGTTTGTTTAGCAGCAGTAATGGATCTGTGCTAATTTATCTTCATGCTCTCTTCTCCATATGAATGCCCAAGATGAGAGTTATGATCTTGGAGCCATAATGCATTAATACTAAACAGATAGTCCTCTTCTCATTGCAGAAACCATCCACCAAAATAGCCTCAAAGTGTGACTTAAGACCTATATCCAGGCAGCCACAGTGGCGCGTGTCTGTACCCCCAGCTCTTTGGGAAACTGAGGTAGCCTAGCCTGGGTAATTTAGTGATTTAACAAGAACTTGTCTCCAATCAATTAGTCAATGAATAACAGCAACAGGGATGGAGATCAATATTAAGGCACCGAGTTTGAGCCCTAGTTTTGAGAATTAAAAAAAAAAAAAGACCTGTACCTATTGCTTTTGCTGTGTGGTAGCAATTGTCTATAAAGGGACAAGGAAAAGCACAAGGAGAAAGGTAAAGACGGTTGTGAGAAAAAAAAGGGTTGCCAATTTATGAGTATTTCAAAACTGTTTATTGAAGACTTTGAAACATTTACTGTATAGAGTCTGTCAGTCACTACTTTATAAGTTTTTATCTTTTGGAGACTGTGCACTTTATTTATTTATTTATGTGTTGGTACCAGGGATCAAACTCACTACCTTACACTCAACCAGGCAGGCACTTGAGGCGCTGAGCTAAACACCCAGCCCTGAGACTATGCACTTTAAAAACAAAGATTATATACTTTACTACATTGTTCTTTTTGGCACGGTACATGTGAAATAGGAGGACCTCTGCATAATTCACTGATTTTTGTGTCCATAAAAGTTTATCACTGAAGTGCAGACTAGCACAGCTGTTACTGGAAGATGCAAAATATCGAGGGGAGGGAACTGGAGAGAGTTTGGTTAATGGATGCAAAATTACAGTTGTGGAGGAGTGTCTCAGTTACTTTTCTCCTCCTTGCTGAGACAAAATACCCAACACCCACAAGTTAAGAGAGAAAAGGTTTATTCAGTTCATAGTAGAGGTTTCAGTTCATACGTTGCTGGCTCCAAAGCAGGGTGGCATGGCAGAGGGGCATCGCAGAGCCGAAACTGTTCGTGACACACGGAAGACAGCAAAAGCAAGTAAGTCACAAGCGACTCTTTGGGTCCCTTATATTCTTTCAGGCTACCCAAACCTTCGGGCAGCTAGCACTCACATCCTTAATCCTAGTACCCTTATTCCCTAGCCAGAACTATGCCAGTGGACGACAACACCCTTAATTCCAGCATCACACACTCTAGATCCAGCCTCCTCTACAAAAGCCCTAGTCTGACTGCATGAGGCTTTGGGTGGACATCTAGACACCAGCCATAGCAAGGAGAAATCAGTTCTGGTGCTCTGTTACACAGTAGGCTGACTAGAATATTGTATTAAATATTCCAATATAATTGGAAGAAAGAATTTTAAATGTCCTCATCACAAAAAAGTGTTTGAAATAAGAAGCACCCTAAACACCCAGATCTGATCATTATGCAATATGTGTATTTCTCAGAATATCACACTATTTGCCATATACATACAATTAAAATAAAACTTAAAAATATATATGCATCATTAAAAATGGTAGATTGATGAATTTTAATTGACTGAATAGTGGTGTGACACCATATGAATACAATGATTGGTTCTGTGCAGATCATATAAATAGCAGTCCTAGTTAGCATTGGTTATTAGAAGCAAAGGAAAGAGTGAAAAGTTGAAAACTAACTAGAACATGATGCATGGCTGATGACTAGTTCATGTGTCTGAGTTTGATCTCTTCTCAGAGCAGAGCCTAAGACAGAATTCACTGGTCCGCTGATCAGGATGACTTCAGGAGACATAGAAACAGTAGGCAAAGCTGAAGGGCAAAGGGAAAGTATCCAGTCAAAGGGCGTGCAATCAAGTGAGAGCTCACCATGGGAAACTGGAACTTAATTCCAACGGGGAACTCTGGGAGACAGACAAGAACAAATGTCTCAGATTTGTATCACCTAATGAGTAAAGGAACAGCCGTGGTTATTTCCTGTTTAAGTATATTCAGGCTGATATAAGAAAGTACATAAACTGGAGAGCTTATCAACCCCAGGGATTTATTTATCACAGCTCTGCAGGCTGGGGAGTCCAAGATCAAAGCACCAGCAAACTTGCTGTCTGGTGGAGGGCCCACTTCCCGGTTCACAGGGGTCCCTCTTTGCACTACAACTTCACATGAGGGAAGGGGTGGGCGGGCTCTCTTAGGCCTCTCTTACATGACAGTGAAATCACTCATGAGAGCTCTGCTCACTTGAACTAATAACCCCCCAAAGGACCTCCACCATTTGAAGTTTTCAGCATCTGAGTTCCAGCAGAATAAAAACACTCGGACAATAGCATGTGCAACCCTTCTTAGCAGTGAGTTGAGGGTATTCCTGGAAATATTAGTTTCCTTCTGCTCTCCTATGCAGGTGAACAGCAAGAGCACCAGAGGCCAGAGATAGATCTAAAGGAGTGCAAGTGTTGACAGTTGGAAATAGGTTTAGCATGTATTCCCAGAGAGCAGATCCCATTATATTATTTGAGAAAGAAAGAAAATTGTATCCTACTTTAAATCTGTGTCTATACTTATTTTTTCAGTGGTCACTGCATTTTTAGAACCTAAGAGGTTTTCTTGTGGGAGGATAAATGGAAATGGAGGGTATTAATTTTGATTGAAATGCTCTGAAACTCTTAATAAACATTGACAGTGCCATGGACCAAGAAACTGAGAATTTTTAACCTACTTCTTTTAAAATTTGCATGTGTTCTTGTATGAACACCCTTTCCATAGATAATGCCTATGGATTGAAAGAGCTTGCAAGGATAGAACTCCTTTCTGCTGATTAAAGTTATTTTAATCAGCAGAAGCCAGAGAAAGCTCATGCACGTCTGGCATTTGTGTCTAAGTTTGCAACCACATGTTGATACATTTTATATGTCTGAGAATGGAATATAACTTTTTATGGAAAAGGTGACCAAAATTATTATCATACTACCTTCAACCCCCAAATGATCTTGGTCTTTTGGCTTCAGAAGAGCTTCCAAATTCTTCTTTGGTATTTTTGCTCAGATTAAATAAGCAACTATATCTTGGTTAAAATTTTGCTATTTACACAATCAAGAAAAATGTATAGATCGTTGGGAAACATGTTTCTCATTCATTGTCCCTAGTGTGATTCCAACTGTATGCATGTCTATTTTCCATGTTTTTGATTTTATATATTTTATTATAATCCACTACAAATCTCTGGAATAGTCAACCAATACATTAAAAAGCACAAATGATTATTTTATTCCCTTAGAACAAAATTAAATACACAACAAATTAATAAAAAATATCATCTTAATCATGACACACATATGAATAACATACCAAAGTCTATCATACATGGGACACTATGTGACTTATATGTTTATATCCACTTCATCTTAAGAGAAATCTCAAGGCAGCTTCGATTACCATCCTATTAGGATTCCATTCATCCTACAGTAGGAGGTGTGGTTCCCAGGAATTTTCCCTAAGGTCTTAACAACTAATGAGTTTTAGCCACCAGATTTGGCATCTCTTTGTCCGGTGATTTATTTTTAATTTCAGGAGCCAGATTTGGTCCCTTGCACAGCTTGCTGAAAGTATGAGAGAATTAATATAACTTGTTACTTATTTCCCTTCTACAGTATTTCCTGGGATCGCATTCCAATTAGTTGCGTAATGAGCAACCATAACATCCTATGCCTAGATTTACACGCAGCTACTGTTATCCAAAGTTTTACTTCCCGTGGGTTCAGTTACCCGTGGTCAACCATCATTTGGAAATACTAAATTGAAGATTCCAGAAATAAAAATTTGTGTTTCAAATGACACACTATTCGGAGTAAGGAGATGAAATGAAGCGCTGTCCCGCTCCACCTCACAGGGATATGAATCACCTGCGCCGTCATATGCTCCCTGCCCATCCCTCCCTTGGTAACCATCTTGGTTATCAGATTGATTGTCACAGCACCACCGTGCTTCTGTTCAAATAGATCTTATTTTACTCAGAAATGACCCCCAAATGCCATGCTAGTGGTGCTGGGAATTATATTTGTTCTATGTTATTGGTTATTGCTGTTAATCTCCTATTATGGCTAACTTATAAGTAGGTCTCTGTAGAAGAAAAGAGTATCTGTAGGTTTAGGCAGTAGCTGCAATTGCAGGCGTGGCAGGGGTTCTTGAAACATCACAGGGAGACGATGGTAAGCTATCTGCACTCTTATCTCATGGTGGTCTTCTAGAGAAACCCAAGCTAAGGGATGTCTGAAAATTTACTTTTACATCAGGGTATGCATAAATACACCAGAAATTGGGGAAACGATCACAAAGGTTATACTTTGGAAATGAGGAAGCATTGTCTCACTCTTAATAAAAATAGTTCTACAGAAAGATGGATAAGAGAATAGTGTCAATTTCATCTTAAGAAAGGGCTCTAACAGTTCATATTCAAGTTAAAACAAGTAACATTATTTTAGTCTTAAAGAAAAAAAAGTGGAAGGAGAGAAGAATGGCCACAGTGCGCCAGGGCTTGGTTACCCCAATCTGCAGCAGTAGCCAAAGAGAAATTGGTTGAGGGCAAAAGTCAGTGGCCTTCTGACTCTGGTTTTCTTCCCTGAGTGGTGAGAAGGATGTATCGAGCCAGGAAATGAAGGCTGCTGTACTCAGATATGAGATATTGTGGGGAGATAGGAGCGGGGACTGGACCGGATAGGGTGTTCACATATAGGGGAAAAACACCCACACTCAATCGTGCTCATACAGACCAGAAGATAAAATACTGGTTGAGAGAAAGTGTCAAGAGGTCTATGTTGTGCTTCGTATCACTACACTTATTTTTTATTGATACTCCATCTCTTCTGGCACTGGCATTTCTAAGAATTGTGATTGACAGGGAAGTTGAACGAGAATGAGTTTTTATTCAGATTGCTAATTGGTTTTGATTTGCCTAACCTTTAAAAATATTTCTTGTCAATTTCACAGTTTCCTTTTAAGATTCTTATCTCTTTCTGATCATATTTCTATTATTATTGCAATTTAAAATATCACCTTACGATAGTAGTAAGTGTGTGTGTGTTTTAAACTATAGCTCATGACAGTGAAGTATTATTTAATGTACGATTGCCTGAGAAGAGTTGCTCTCTCACTTGGCGGCTGCCCAGAGCCGAGGGGAAGCTGCAGGCTCCTCCATCAAGGGCTCGCCGTGCACGCTGGGAGTGGGAGTGCTCATCGGCATATTACGGACCTGTAATTTCTGCTTAAAAAATTAAAACAAAAATGGTTTGCAAAGCAATTACCCGCCATGGTAGGAGCTCTGTTTTCACTTTTAAACTCTCATCCAGTTTCTTTCCTTTTGTTCATTTGTTTGTAGTACTGCGGATTGAAGCCTTCACTCCACACCAGCCCCTGTGCTGTTTTATTTTGAGACAGTGTCTTGCTAAATTGCCCAGGCTGGGCTCAGACTTGCAGTCTTCCTGCTTCAGCCCTGCAGAGTGCTAGGACTACAAGCTTGTGCCACTCCGTGTGGCTTTCCTTCCCTCTTTTTAGCCTACCTTCTCAATATCGCTAGATACTTGTTCTTAACTACATAGAAAGATGGGATAGTTGAGGATTGCTGATGTGGGGTCATTTTACACAGCTGACTCATTCTCACCAGGTTGATGAAGCGGCTCAGTGAAGCTGGGGCCACTGACGTTTACCTGATTTCCTGTTAAATGATGAAAGGAAACACAGGTTGGTGCAAAGCTCTCCCCTCTTCCATTTACATGCTGTGTGACTTCGGGACACTCGGCCTCGCGAGCTTTTGAGGATCCTTTTGGTGGGTTCAGGGGTCCACACTGCAGAGTGGTTGTGCATGAGGAGAATCCCATGTGTGGGAAAGAGCACTGGAAAGCACTCAGAGCTGTACGAACACGAAGTTATTGCCCTCGTTACTGCTCCGCAAATGGTCATCTGCAAATTGCTTAATTTGGCCATCAGAAGTTTCCCTGGAAAGTCGGAGTAGATAGGGAAACTCCCTATCGCACAGATGAGAGCACCAGGCCCTTTAATGATCAGCTGGGCCAGGTAGGACGAACTTTCCAAATTAACACACTTCGTAGAAATACTTGACTCCTGAATTTGGGGTTTAAATTTAAGTTCTCATTTAATTGGTTGTATATAATAAATAAATATACACATGCATGTACGCATATATGCATAAATGGGGGGAGGACAAGATCACCCTGTAATGGATCTCTGTTGGAGGCCCCTGCATTGGTTAAGATCATCTCAGGGTTTCATCTCAAATTCTGCTCTGTCCAAGGTTTCTATGATTTCCCCTGTGCCTAATATTCACTCTGCCAACTCTGCTAAACTTTCTAGCTTTTGCTGAATGTCAGTTCTCCACCTAAACCTGCTAGTTGCTGCCTGTGTGTGGTGAATTTTCCTGGTTACTCTCATGTAACAGTAAGGTCTTTACACAGAGAACTGCCCACAAGACAAGCTGACATCATGTTAGCCAATGTAGCTCTTTGGCATAATTGACAGTCATTTTCATATGTCTAGGCTTCAGTTTCTTGCTTTATTTCTTGGCCTTTTGTTTCCTCTTGAATTTCTACCTGATTTGGTGCTCAGACTCCTGCCCCTTTCTTACACTGAACACATTTTGAATCTCAATCTCTCTGTCTCTGTCTCTGTCTCTGTCTCTCTGTCTCTGTCTCTGTCTCTGTCTCTCTCTCTCTCTCTCTCTGTCTCTCTCTCTCGCTCTGTCCTGGGAATTGAAGCCAGGGCTTTTGCAGTGAGTTGCATGCTCAGTGTTTTTTAAAATTTTCCTTTTTTTTGAATTTTGACACAGGTCTCCCTTAGTCTCTAAATTGTCCAGAGTGGGCTACTTGCAACCCTCCTGCCCCAGTCTTTCCAGAAACTGGGATCACAGGGCTGTGCCATCATCCTGGGTCTCTCTTCCTCTTCTTCTCCCACCCCAGCCCTCTGGACTTCACCTGCTCCTCCAGCAGCCAGAGGCGAGGATCTCCTACTGGAACAGTGGCACCTTGTGGGCCGACAGTACCGGTCCTTTTGGTTCTCACCTCCAGCAGCTGCAGAGGGGAAGTGTGAGCAGCTGGCCCACAGGTCAGACATTAATGCTAAATTTGTATTTGACAAATACATTAGGCCATTCCCTGAGAGGAAATTTAATCCCAATGAGAAAAATAATATTTATCATATATCTATTACTTTCACCCCTCTACCTACTTAAGATGTATTTAGGAACATTCTAAGAGACAGATTCCTAAGTAGACAGAAATATTCTATCAATGCCATATTTTAAATCTATTACATATTCTTTGACATTTATATTACTCACTACAAATTCACTTATTTTTTTGTGTTGCTTTTGCTTCATTGTTTTTTCTTTGCCCTGGAGATTGCAGTTGTGCTGGATACAGGCATATTCTTGAAACTTCATTTAAAAATTAATAAATGTATTTAATTGAAAAATAAGAGCTGCTATGTTTTAATGGGCACTGGGCAGATACTTCCCTGTTAACTGTTATCCTTGGATTCCTTTTCTTTAATGTTACTCTGTAGAATTGCTTGATCAACAAAAGCATGTCTCTTGATGAAAACAGACTGTTCCTCAAAGAACAAATTAAGGACTTGCAGTTCGGGAGGTAAAACACTGTGAGTTCATCACACAGTGCTGTAAAACAAATGTGTTATGTGCCTGGCGACTCTGTCACACAATCAACGGGAAACCTAAAAGGCAAAGATGGGTTGATTTGCACATTTTTATCAGGTACTTGCAAATACAATCAAAATAAACCAATAGGAGTGAAGATTTCTTGTTGTGACTCAGCCTGTTGGGCCCCCCACCCCATGTAACAAATCACTTATTTGACATTAAATGAATGCGTTGAATTTTTGAAAGCCATTTCAAATTCCTAGTTTTGTGTGAAGCAACAATGTATTTTAATAAAAATCACCTTTGAAGGAGCAGCCCGTTGTCATGAGAACAGGGAGATTATAGTCTCTTCTTAAACTTCTCTTCTGTCCTTTTTGGTCACGTTTCCTACCACTCTGTCTTCATTCTTTCTCCCTTCTTCGTTCTCTCTCTTAGTCTACAGTTCAGATTTTAACCATAGTAAATGAAGCATGCAGAAAAAGAATCAGAGAAGATAACTGATTTCCTGGCATATTATTTTTATTCATTCAGCCAACATTTTTGGTTAGCATCTGTGTTCTAACACTCTGTTAAGGCACAAGCATGATTTTCAGTAAAACACAGACCATAGTGGAGATGAGGTCCAAAAACCATATTTACTATTTAAATAACTGTTTCCCAAATAAAGTTCTTTTTCTAGATGTAAAATATGTGCCAAAACTTCCAAACTCATTCGTCACTAACTTCTATATGTCAGGGTCAATGGTAAGGACCAATGTCTCTAAATTTTAAAGAATATACAGTGGTTCCTCAAGGAAATGAAAATTTACCTGAAGCTCAATATTTCTTGAAGTACAGATCAGAAGATTTAACATCTTATTAATTTATCCGAATTGGTGTTAACATAGTGAAAATTTTATACTTCAATTTAGATTTTCATTTATTGGGAGTGGTCTAAACTTTTTCTGCAGACTTCCTGTGTGTTATTTTTTTGTGAATCGATACTATGTTAAGAACTTTAATGCTTTGTGTATGTTTTAGAATTGTTTAGGTGTCATACAGTACTTACATTTTTAAGCAGATACTATGCTGAAAAGAAAAATGCTATTCCTATTTGCACAATTAGATTATAGTTAATATATCTCATTCCTGTTTCCCTCTGGGTGCTTTGGGTCACTTAGCACTCTGAAATCCAAAGGAATCCTCTTCAATAAATCCCTGAGGCTGTTCTAAAATTAGTCTTCTGTAACAATCCTTAACCACCGGCATCAAGTATATCAACATTTATTACATTAGAAACAGCATTTCACCCTTGCCCCCCCTCAAAACTCATATACAACCCTTTATGCAAAAGGCCTTTAGTCCATCTGCAAGAGTTGCAAAGTCCTAATATTTCTAAAAAGTCCAAGTCCCAAGTCTCCTCCCAGATGTAAGGTAAACTCTTAGTTGCAAGTCCCTGTAAAAATGAAAACTTAGTCCCTTCCAACAATCGCTGGCACAAAACAAACATTTTCATTTGAAAAGTTATGAATAGGGAAATACAAATAATTGGGACCAAAGCAAGTTCAAATTCTGGCAAGGCAAACATTAAGTCCTGTAGTTTTGTGTCCAGCATCTGAAGAAATTTGTGGCAAATTGTGAGCTTACCAGGGCTTGAGTGACTCTCTGCCTACATCACTTTTAGTGGTTGTAACTCCCAAGGATTCTCTTTTAGGCAAACTTTGCTTCCTCCTTGTAGGTTTCCTTAGACAATGCACAATCCTGGCTTCTCCAAACTTCTAAGACCTCTACCCCACCCTAATGAGCTGTGCAAATCTTTACTTTTCCTCTTTCAGAATGGGGAGAAATTCTTTCTTTAAAGCAAACTAGAAGTAGATGCCAACATTTTGAATTGATAATTTTACTTTAAAAATTGTGAACTCTCAAAATGCCATAAAAAAACAAGTAGAAAGGAAAGCACATGTTAAAATCAAATATATGCATGAGACAGTAAATTAGAAAGTCAAATGTTTTCCATGCATTGTCTATTCATGGATTATCTTGTACAAGTTTGCTATTCCTGCGTACTACAAATACTATGCATTTTATTTGAATTTATTACTTTTTCTTCTCAAATATGCTAGGGAACAATAGTTTTAGATCCACCTGCTTTTATATACAAGTTGTAGGACTTAAATTAAATTTTAATTCCATTCAGTCCCCTACATCATAAAATAACCTCAGTTGAAAAACAAACTAAAATAAGATTAGTTCTAGACTAAAATCTGTTAAATACCTGCTCAGTCATTTCTACTTGCTAAGATCCTTATAGACTTAATTTTCTACCGTTTTAAGGAGAATGCCTTTGTTCTCACTAAGATAATCTTTGAATATCTGATCATCACTGTAGTTGCTTTTCTCCTACTCTATTAGTCTTTACACTAATACTGAAAGAAAAATAAAAAGGGTCATTGATAGGGTTTCTAAGTAAGATGTCATCCAAAAGTCTCATGAGTTCAGAGGAGGGCCTTGTTAGAGGAGGTAGATCACTGAGGGTGTGACCGGGAAGGGTGTATTTTTGCTCCAGTATCTTCTCTCATGCTTTGCTTTCTGACTGCCAGAGTATTTTCCCCTGTTATGCCCTTCCACCATCCCACTTCTAACCTGGAGCGAGTTGACCATAGACTGATCCTTCTGAAATGGTGAATCAAATCTCTCTTCTTTTAAAATGTATTTTTAGGTGTCAAATACTTTGTTCTAGTAACTGGAAAGCTGACAGTTAAAAACATATTCTTCCCCTATTCTCCAAACAATTTTTCTCAATGGAATAATAGTGTTCTATATCAGTACAACTCTCTATAACCCTGCTACTGACATTTTAACCCTGTTGAAACTGCATCTAACCAAATAAGATGTTGTATTAGTCAGCTTTCCATTGGTGGACAAAGCACCTTACACCTGCAACTTAAAGAGAAGTCTATTTGGATTATGACTTCAGAAGGATTCAGTCCATGGACACTTGTCTCCAAGGCAGTAAGACAGTGGAAGGGAATGTGGGGCAAAATACCATGTTTGAGAATTAGAGCACAGGGAAAGAGCAGCAGTGAGAGTTATACTTGCTAAAGGCATACCTTCACTGATTCACATCCAGCTATACCCTGTCTCCTAAAGACGAGTCAGCTATGAAAATCAGTGAATTAAGCCACTTATGGGTACAATTATCTTTACAGAGGTCTCTTGATCCAGTCAATTTGACAGTTTACCCTAAACATCATGGAAACTGTTCTTTGGGTCAAAAAATTTCTATTTTTCTCAGGTTCCAGTTGTGTTACCAATGTTTGTGATGGGTAATAGTTTCTCATGAAATGAGATCAACTTTTTATGTCCTATGGGTTTAGGCTCTTGTCTTAGTTACTTTAAATTTTAATGAACAAGAGAAAATGCATTGCAAAAAATAACAAAATAAATCCCTAAGACAGAATCTAAGAAGGGAGAGCAGAGGAATAAGTGTAAGCAGAAGCATAAGGGGAACCTGGTCTGGTAGAACACACACACACACACACACACACACACACACACACAATGGGGATATAAGGTGGCCAGAAAAGAAGTCAAGTGCCATGCATATTTATGATGTGAAACTTGAGACAAGCTTTGGAATTGAGAGTTCTGGCAAGGGGTGTTATCTATTACAAGGCCTTGAACTATGTCTGGGAAGTAGCTGCCAAGCCTCTACGTCTTTGCCCCCACTTCTTCAGTAGTTGGGCAGTTGCCTTGATCTATTGTAGCATGCCAAAGACAGAAGTCTACACAAGAAGAACTGAAGCCAGAGAGAAGAAAAGTTTCAACTGCATAGTGATGAAGCCCTGGCTATCAGCTTTTCAGTGTTTGACTACAGGCTCTCCAGCTGCACTCACATATCACAAACAGGGGATTGGAGAACTTGCCTGTTGTATATGGATTGTATTAGTTAAGGTTCTCTAGAGAAAAAACCGATAGAAAATATATGTATAATTATGCAAAAGAATTTACTGGTCATCTTGGAGGATCAGAAGTGGAAGAGTCCACAATTGCCCTCTATGTGCCAGAGAGCAGAGGATTCAGTCATTTCTCAGTCTAAGAAGATGGAATCCTAGAAGAAGTATGATAAAGATGCAGCATCAGTTAAAGGTTGAAGGCCTGCAAGGTCACTGTGCAGTCTGCATTGGAAGGCTGAAGAAACTGGAGACCAGTGTCCCAAGGCAATGGCAAAGACCAGACTCATCCAAAGTAGACACACTTCATTCTTCTTTCCCTTTTTATTCTGTCCAGACAAGAAGCTTACTGTTTGTTGCCACCCACATCTAGAGTAGGTCTTCTCACCTCTGTTTGATGGCTTGCATACAATTTAAGCATAGGCACACCCCGTACTGTCTTTTACTGATATTCTAGGTGGTTGTTACCCAAGTCAAGTTGAAATATCATGATTAGCAGTCACAGTGACTCTTTCAATGAACAGCGTTCCTAGAATGAAATTGCTACATCAGATCTCCTACAAGGAACCCTAAACATGACAGGCAAGTCATGTTTAGAGAATTAATATTCTCAGGAAATAAGATCCTGTATTCTTCAAAATTCCAGAATGTTATTTTTAGTGAAACATTTTGAGTCGAGTGTGCACAGAAAATTTAAAAAATAAATAGAATAGCAGAAAAGCAACAAAAAAAAAAAAGAAAGAAAGAAAGAAACAGAAGGGATGGAGGATAGGTGGATAGGCTGGTGATACCAGTGAGAAACTAGTATCTCAGCTAAAAGTAAAAACTGGAAAGAGAAAAGGATGAAAATTGTGTCATTTTGTTAGCCTCATATGGAGATGGTTTGTCAAGCTGTGTTGTTTTTCTTGCACTAAAATTTGTGCTTTCTAAAAAATATCTTTAATCATTTTTTCAAGTAGAACTATGGAGTAGATTCTGCTCAAGTACAGCATTATTGAATATAGACACTACTATTTAGATAGACAATTCTTTAATGTCTTTCAAGTTTATGTAATTTCTGTTTCTGAAATAAACTGACATTTCACCAATGTGTGCTAAGATATTAGAGCTATTGATCAAAGTACTGTTGGAAAATGCTGTAGCAAATAAAATAACCTTGTAAATATAAAGGCTTAAGCCAGCAAAGATTTGTTTTACTCTTGATGTTGATTGAGGTTGAAAAATTCTGTAAGACAGTCATTGTGATGGGTTGACAAGTGGTGGTCAGTTTGTAACACCCAACTGAAGTGAATCAGTGTGGTGCTGGGTGGGGAGGATTGTTACTAACAGAATAAGGGGAATTGGAGAGGAAAAAGAGTAGTGTTATTGGTTCTCCTTTTGCTGTTGGTTCTCCTGGAGGAGATTATTGAGCTTCTTTCCTGATATAAACTCGGCTGCTCTCATTGTTGTAAAAGCTCAGGACCTCGCTGTCGTTGAGCATGGCTGTGGTACTTTTCAGGGGAGTTCTGGTCCTTTCTCTGAGCATTGCTTCTTGGCTCCAGTGCAGATCCCTCAGCCTACCGGCACAGATCCTTCACCCCACTGGCACGGACTTTCTAGCTTTCACCGCTTGTCTTTGGGCCTTCCCAGTGCAGTTCCATGAAACAGACTTGCATGAGCCATTGTCATGGGTTCTAGGCCTCCAGTTGGACTTTCTTTGGGTATTGTCATGGGCTGCAGGTCTTCAGATGGACTCATGCAGGACATTGTCATGGGATTCAGGCCCTCAGCTGGATTCTTTGGACAGATTTCCTGTACTTTTTTGTGCTTAAATCTTTGGTTGACTATTATAAAATAATTCTATAAATTATGTGTCCAGTATTAAATTTTTTCCCTTGTAAACCCTGACTACGACAGTTATCTTTCACGTAGCTTTCCAAGAATTCTACTTCCTAAAACTAGTAGTGCTGCCAGTTCAACAAGGCTGGCTATATCCATGGGAAGAGAGATCTTCAAAATTCAAATTAGAGTTAATGGGTAAAGTAGGGTTTGAATTAAATTTGAATTTCAGATTAGTTAGGAATAAATATCTTTACTGTATTTTCCATGTAATGTAAATATTGGATGAAACATACTATTCTAAAAGATGTGTTGTTTATCTAAATTAAAATTTAGCTGGTACCCTCTATTTTTATTTACTAAATTTGACAATCCTAAATCAAACCTGCTTTTAGATATCTAAATCTACAGATAACATACATCTTTTTTGCTCACAACACTTTGACTAGACTCATCATGAGATATTAACCTAAATTCAAACAAGGCTAGGAAATTTAGAGAAACATATGGGATATTTGATAAATTTTATAAATTTGTTCAGTGTCTTGAGGAAGAAATTATGAGATTTAGAATCAAAGGAATTTCTGGCACATTAGCTGTTCACATTTAGTATTACAAATAAGGAATCTAAATCTAAAGAAAAGTCACGTGAGCTGGTCAGGTTTTTATTGCTGTAATAAAATGCTCAAGGAGATAAACTTAAGAAGAAGAAGGGTTTATTCTGTCTTACAGTTCTGAAGGTTTCAGCTCATGGTTCCATGCTGTTTGGAGCTGTGCTTCTTCTCATCCTGTAGTGAGGCAGTGCATCATGGCTGGAGGGCACAAAAGAGGAAATTGCTTACTAAAGGCAATTAGGATACAAGGAGAGAGAGGATGATACTCAGGTTCCAAGATGTCCTTCAAGAGAACAAGTCAGTGACAGGACCTCCTGCTACTAGGCCTGGCCTTTTACAGGTCCCACCACCTCCCAATAGCACCATGGGCTGCTTGCCCAAAACTGGGTCCTTTGGGAGATACTCACCCAAAACACAGCAGCATGTGCCCATTTCTCACAGCGACTTAGGGGCTGGTTGAAATTTCTAGGTCTACTGAACAAGATCTTTAGGTCCTCTCCATCACACCAAACAGTCTCTAAAGCTTTTTTTTGAAGATCAGCACATAACTCTTTTCTGTAATAAATGTTAAGTCATTTAAGTGCAGGAAGCAAAGGTAGATTTAGTTTTCTTCCATAACTGGAAGGTCAATCACAATGTATACAAAACCTTACTCTAATGCTGAATCCAGAATCTATCTCGTCAGCATAATTAGAAACAGCATATTGGTGGTGTACAGTGACAGTGTACAGAAAAATGTAGGGAAGTCTTCTGGTTCATATTAAAACATTCAACATTTTCCTTGTTCCTTTTGCCCTTTTTTTCTAGTAAATCAGAGTTCCAGCTACAATGCATTAAGTGATGGCTTAATCAGCAGCTAGAGATGGTCTGAAGCTTGCTTCAGCGAGTGAGGAGCTGGCACTAAAGGCATTTAAGCATCTTCCAGCCATTTCACTCAGTTGATTGTAATGATTGTTGATTGTAATGATTTTTGAGCCATTCCATATTATAGGAAATGTCAAAATCGGTATTGTCCAAGGACTCACACATTTGAGAAGAGAGTGTATGGGATGTGGAAGTGGAGAAGAAACCCTAGTTGTGGACAGCTGCTAATCTAATAGCTGCATTTTTTCTCTGTTAGATTGAAGTGGCTCTTTATTGCTGCCAACCACTCCCTACGGCTCCTGCCTGCCCCCTTTCTTACCCACATCATCACTTCATACTGATTATTCGACTGCAGGGTCTTATTTGTGAATTGCTTTCTGGTTTATACTAGCAAAAAGGTCACCATTTGAAATTTTTTCAAAGTAGAACATCCCCTTATTGGTGTTATGCAAATTATTCTTTACTCTTAATGCACGAGGCAGAGGCAATCAAAACATTCACAAGATAAACATGGTAAACACACCAATAATTGTCTCCTTACATATGTATTTCTGAAACAAAACACCTGTGTTGGGTTGGAAGGTATTCTGGCATTATTTCTCCTATTTTACCATTTTTTGTTCTCTTCTATTCCATTAAAATGCACCCAGGGTATCTCATTAATTTCATAACTCTGTAAGAGTCTTGTTAATTCGTATTTTCCAAAATATTGATGTAGGCATGTTTGCCTGACTGCCTTTTATTAGTACTCCATAAAGTTATTGTTGTGTTTGATCAGCTTAACCGGGTTTGAAGGTGAACTTCTATTTGCTGTCCTTGAACTTACGTACAGTATTTTTAAATATTGCAATAAATGTAGGTGTGGGCTTGGCAATCTTCGCTGCTACTGGAATCATATTCTAATGTTTTTCATTCTTCGTTTCTTCATTCCCACATGCACTTAATTTCTAAAAACATACTTTTATTTTCAGATGACATAAAATCACCTTGGGAGATTTCTATAGCACAACTCTAAGCACTCAGACAATCTTAATAATTACACCAGATGACAGCCAGGGATTTAGCTCAGCAGCACAAGCACCTGCTTGGCAAGCGCAAGGTCGCGGGTTCGATCCCCGGTACCAAAAAACAAACAAAACAAAACAAAACAAAAAATTACAACAGATGATCAACAAAAACTTGTTATGTTTTTAACATGTATTCTTCTACTAAATGAATATACTTTCCTTGTGCATCCAGTCCTTCTAAATGGTATTTGAAGATCAAAGATGTAATAATATTGTATATTGCATAATAAACATTCAAAATTTAAAAATAAATAATCTAGGTTTTAAAACATATTTGATATTAAAAGGTGTTCATCTCAGAAGTACTACCAACCCATCAACCGGTTTAGTATAGACAGCGTATAAGGCATACAGCAGTACATGAGATTCAGGGGGATGACAGGCATGGGTTTTAAACCTTTTTAACATCTGTTATGAAGCTAAAGACATGCTTTTTTTTTGGTTCTTTTTCTTGTAATTATTTAAGGGTCTTGGTTGAGATTTTAATTCATCTTATAGTAAGCTCTTGCATTCTTAAGCTTTCTGTTGTTCTAAATCCATTTCCTTGAGGTATCTCTTAATGGAAATAACTGTTTCTGTGTCTGCATCTGTTTTCTGTTGCTTTCTTTCTCTTTCATCAGGAGAGATTTTATGTATCACAGTATTCACTCCACCCCCTTGTTAACCTACCTCACCATACATTCACACTATTTTTTTTTTTTTTAGAGAATTCTAATGGGTTCTCCATCATGGGGGGAAGAGCACAATCAAATGCATCCCTTGTGCATTCACCACGAGTATGACCCTGAAAGACTGGAAATGTCTGAGCTCATTCTTAGAACGTAATTGGAATTTAGGCATTTTTGGATTTCACCTGGGTCTAGAAATAGTCCAGAATATGATGAAAAATCAATTATTTTCATACACTGAGGCTTTGGAAAAAAGTACTTGTGGCACAAAGATTACATTACTCTGCTGATGGAAGATGAGGTGGGTCGGAAAAGAGCATGGTGTGGAGGCCACCGGTCAGTGCTCTGCTGTCTCCACAGAATTTGTGCCCAAGTCCTAGACACAAAGGAAGCAGGTGGAAATAGAAGTAATTCATTCTAGGGATAGAAGACCCTATTTTCCTAAAAAACAAGCCAAAACAAGTCTTGATTACAGAGGGCAAAATACATCACAGAATGAGTCTGGGTGGCAACTTCTGCAGGAGCTGTGCTTGAGGGGGTTCTGGGCTACTGTGGGTCTCCACGGTTGGCCTTTGGAATGCTGCGAGAGCTGGCGTTCTCATAACCAGGGCTGAAGGCAACAGAGACGGCTGACATTTAAACATGGAAAGATCCTGGGCAATGCTTAATTCATGAGGATATGAAGAGAGATTTGGAGAAAAGGACTTTAGGTATTGAAAGCCCATCACTGTGGGGAGAAGTCTATCTGCCAGTGAGGTCTATTATTCTTTTAGTCCATATAAACCAACCGGTAACTACAAGCCAGAAAGAATTGGGCAAACTCGGGTAGGAGTGAAGGACAGGCCCTGGGTATGTTGCTGGTGGGAGGATGCAGGCACGGACTGAGTGTGTCCTCTGACCAAAGGACACAACCCAGTGACCTCCCGATATGCAACACAGCAGAATGCAGACAAACGCAGCCGCGCATGAAGCTGTGTGTCCTGGACTCTTCCTCTCCTTCTGCGAGCATCTCTGACTTCAGTCTCTAACTGGAGAGTCACACAACTCGCTAGGTTCTGGGAATTCTGATTTTCAACTAAACCCAACTCAAAAGAAACAAAGAAAACAAACAAACAAACAAATGAAACAGGGAATCACTGCGAGCTACCATGAGCGATCAAGCCACGAATATATAGGAGGGGCAGAAGGGACACCTGCAGGCGTTCAGCAGTACTTGGGAGCTGTTACGTGAATAAATGAAACAAATTGTAAGTATAACTTTTGTTTTGTTTTCTTATGTTCATTAAACAGGATATCTAATTTCGACTGAATCTGCATTTCATGTATAACCATTAAAAATAGGAAGAATATAAAATTTGGACGGGGAAATGAAGCCCAGGACAGACGCTCTGCTGCAAAGTGGCCCGTGTTCTCCCCTCTTCAGGGTCAGGGCCAGATGAGGAAGTCAGGGAAGGAGCAGACGAGAAGCACACAGAAGGCCCGAAGCTGGGCAGCGACCGCAGGCGCTGGTGTGGGGCTCGGAACGCCAGCCCGCTGGGTCTCTCCCTGTCTGGAGGGACTGCTCGTCTATGGCAGGGAGCCTAGCCTGCCCTCTTCTCTTTCTGCTCTTCTCACCCACTTGAACATACTTTCTTTCCATTTTCTTTTTCCTTTTTCTCTCTTCTCAAAACTTTTTCTTGGCCAACTCTTTTTCTTTCCTTTGATTTTCTTTCTTTCCTTTTCTACCTCCCTCCTCTCCTTTTCTTCTGTTTTCTTCTCTTCTTTTCTTTCATTATCAAATGATTTTCCAATGTGAACACTTGTACAAGACTTTATAAGCATGCATTTGTTTCCTTACGCCACTGTAAGAGTAAAAATGGTTGGATTTCTAAACTAGATTCTTTCCATTATTATCAATTCACATCAATACTGCAAAGATTTGCTTTTTCTACATTAACGAGAAGTGAAGAACTCGAGGACTATACAACTTCCATGCAAATGTATTGTTGATAAAACTCAGATTTGTGATCAAATAGCCTGAATTTGTGTTATGAAAATTATGTCATGTGTTTTCTAGGGGACAGATCATACAACTACATCCCAGGAAAAAATAGATTCAAAGAATACAGAAAGAAACACCTACATAGAATCATCAAAATGGTTCCAATCATTATCAGGAAAATGGATGGAGCTGGACCTTGTTATGTTAAATGAAGTAGTGAGTTACAGAAGCACAACTGCTGCCTGAATTTACTCATCTGTGGAGTACAGAAGGGTTGGACTTTTAGAAGCTGAGAGTAGAGTGGCAACTGCCAGCGTCTGCTGGAGTTGGGGGAGATGGACCAATGAGTATCTAACTGTCGCTAGAGAAAAGTAAAAGGAACAGGAGGGTGATCAAAGAGAATAATAATAATATGCTAGATATTGCCAAAGCTACAAGAAAGAATTTGGGATGTTTTCACCACAAATAAATGATAAAAGTCAGAGATTAAGATGTTGATTTTGACATAAACATCATTGTGTATGTACCAAAGTATCATAGAAATTTTTATGCTTTTATAGTTAAAAATAAATTAAATTTTCAATTTTAAATTTAAAAATGATTCAACATAGTGGCTTTTTTTGTATTTGTTATAATACTAGTTATTAGGTATCACACACTATAGGAAAGTAGAAAACAATTTTTTTTCCTCTTAAGGAACTTACAAATCATTATAATTGATGGTGACAGTAGAGAAAGTTGAAAGATAACAGCTCCTCAAAACAGTTTCTGGGATTGAAAGTGAATACACATAAGAAGTAGAGTATGGCCATAGGCAGGTATATAAAAGCATAATTCAAATTAATTTGTTAATTCCAGAACCGTGTGGCTAGGATCTTACAAACTTGCATTTTACAAGTATTTCAACACTGCAATTGTTTGGAAGTATAAAGACCAAGATATACTCCTGGATTAAGTCTTCCATATTAGGAGGGTATCTTAGAATTTGGTAGATAGGAAAGATGAGGTTAAAGAAAAGGAGGAAAAAAAATAGGGAGTTTTCTATTTCTTTATTTTTGGATGCTAATAGCCTTGAACACAGTAGATACTAATTTGTTTCAATGTCACATGCCTGACACTTAGTTTATTTCATATATATAACAGCTATCAAATTGATATGGGTTTGTGGGAAATTTGTGTGTGTGAATTGATTTTAAAGGGTCTTTTTTTGTAGTGAACTAAATGTGGAAGACTGAAAGGTAGTAAGAGAGGGGTAAATGGGTGGATCCAGAGACATAATTAAAGTGTGTTGTTCAGTAGGGAAAAAGGAACAAGAGAGAGAGTTGGGGGAGAGAATAAAAGGAAAAGGGATTTAAAGAGAAAAAAAAGAATTGAAAGAAGAAATGCAAATCAAGCTTTTCTAAATGAAAGAACGTTTGGAAGGAGGGAAGAGCAGCGCGTAGACATACGCATACCCATGATGAATGTAATCATTACGTATTGCAAACATGTACTGATACAAAAAAAGATAAAACACTGAAGTTTTTGTCATTCCCCAGTTGTCTAATGTCTGCGACTTACCAAAGAAAAAAAAAAGCCTGATGATTTTCTTAGTGACAATACTATGAGACACAGTTCACATCCAGGACTGTTTAGCAATCCAAGTGACTGAGCGATCGCTCGGCGGAAGAATATGAGTATTCTGTGTTACCCTACAAAACATGACAAAACTATGAGGTTTGAAAGTTCTGATGCCTGGGGGGCTGGGGATTTAGCTCAGTGTTGCAAGTGTCTGCCTGGCAAGCGCAAGGTCATGAGTTCTATCCCCAGTACCAAAAAACAAAAGAAAAGTATAAATGAAAGTTCTGATGCCTGAAAGTCCAGTAGCCTTTAGCAACATATGGAGATTTACATTTAAAAGCATTAGAATATAAATTCAAGTCCTTAGTCACGATAGAAACATTTGAGGTCAATAGCTGTTTTCTACTAAAGGCTACCGCATTGGATAGTACAACACTATGCTTTTTCATAATCACAGGAAATTCTATTGGATGGCAGTGGAACTTGACTGCAGGTCTGAGCTGGAGCAAGACTGTGATACTAGGTGGCCCAGGGAAAGGGAGACAGGCATGAAAGCACAGCAGGAAAGTCTGCACAGACCACTCGAGTGCATTGTCACTAAGATCTGGCCAACAGGAAGCAGGCGAGCAGAAGAGCCAGTGAAATTTGCTCCATTGCTCCTATCCCATCCCTGCTTATGTAATTGCAAAGCTTAAATTCCCTGAGGAAGGTTGATTAAATATGAGGGTGCATTTTACACACTGACACTGTGTAGACATAAAAGAGGAAATGTACCTAGCCTAAGTCAACAATAATGGGCAATAGAACAAGCTTTACTTCTAGCTAACAAATATTAGACAGTTACAGAATGGTTTTATATTGTGTTGTGTAAAACTTTTTAATAAGATGAAATCCCAGTTGTTGATTCTTTGTGATAATTCCTGGGTGATAGAGGTTTTGTTCATGAAGTCTTTGCCTATTCCTTTGTCTTTCAGAGTCCTACCTTCAACTAAAGGCTACTGCATTCTGTTCTGTCTTCTGGTAGATTTAGTGTTTCTGTTTTAATATTTAGATCTTAGATCTATTTTGATTTTAGTTTAGTACAAGGTGGTAGACACGTGTCTAGTTTTAGTGTTCAGCATGTGGAATACTAGCACCATGTATTAAAAAGCCTTCCTTCAAGTGAACAGGCTTGACCACTTTGTCAAAAATTAGGTGACTGAATGCATTTGGAGTTGTTTCTGCGTCTTCTAGTCTGTTCCTTTGATACTATGGTCTTGTTTTCTTTTTCTTTTTTCCCAGTATCATGCTGTTTTTTTCACACTGGCTTTGTAGTATAATTCCAAGTCAGGGATTGAGATAATTCTGACTTGACTTTGTTGCCCAGAATTGCTTTTGCTATTCTAGGTCTCTTTTGGTTTCAAATAAATTTTAAGAATGTTTCCTGTAGTTCTGTGAGGCATACTAGTGATATTTTGATTGGGATTTCATTAAATCTATACAACAATTTTGAGAGTATGTGAATTTTCACTATGTTGGTTCTTCCTACTCAAGAACAAGGAATATCTTTCCATTTTCTGATATCCTCTTTGATTTCCTTTTTCAGAGTACTGTAGTTTTTAATGTAGAGATCTTTTCCTTCATTTTGTAGATTTATTCCTGAGTATTTCATTTTTTTTAATGCTATTGAAGACAACTCATAGAGTGGGAAAAATATTTTACCAGCTGTTCTTCAGACAAAGGACTAATATCTAGAATATATAAAGCACTGAAAAAAATAAGACACTCCAAATACAGAGACCGAATCCAAAAACGGAAATCTGAGATGAACAGATACTTCTCAGAAGAAGTGCAAGCAATAAATAAATATATGAAAAAACGTTCAACATCACTGATCTTTCAAGCAAAGCAAATTAAAACAGTGCTGAGATTCCATCTCACTCCAGAAAGAATGACAGTTATTAAGAAAACAGTTAATAACAAATGCTGGGGGCCTGTGGGGAAAAAGGAACACTTCTCCACTGTTGATGAGAGTGTAGGCTGGTGCAGTCAGTGCAGAGATCACCATGGAGATTCCTCAGAAAACTAGGATTAGAGGTTCCATCCAACCCAGCTACTCCCCTTCTGAAGAATTAAAATCATCATCCCACAGTGGTATATATACTGCAGTATACTGATATAGCAGTACAGTTTGTAATAGCTAAACCTTGGAAGCAACCCAAATGCCCATCGACCAAGTAGTGGATAAAAAATATGTGCTTATTTTAATATAATGGAATATTACTCAGTTATGGTTTATAGCTAAATGCGTGGGCCTTGAGAACAGAATCATAAATGAAATAAATCAGATACACAGGTATAAATATCACATTATGTATACGGTGTGAGAAACTGAAATTGTAAATAAGAACCAAAATGTACAATAGATATGATGAAATAAGAAGAAGCTGTTCAAAAGGAAAAGGGGGAGAGGGAAAGAAAGGAAGGAAGAAATGAAAGCAGCTTTGTGACCAGGGAAAGGAAGTTTGGAAGAAAGGAATGGGAAAAAAAGGAGTGACAACATATCATGTACAAATGTAAATTATGTACAATGAATGTGATCATTACTTATGCCTAAATTGTGCCAATAAACTGAAATAAAATTTTAAAAAGTGATAGCAGCATAATGGCAGAGGTAAAGACATATTCTGAAATGAATGAAAATACATTAGAGATAAGTATTAATACTGGAATACATTCGTTTTCTATTTTGGTTAAATGCTGAAAAAAATGTAAAACTAACAGAAAAACATAAAATTAAAATCAGAAAAATGGAATTATAGGAAAAAATCTATTTCATGCAGATTTGGTGACAACCCAGTGAGTTAACACTCAGACCAAAATATGAAGAATGAACTTCAAACTATCACTTCTGTGGTAATCTAGACCGGGAAAACAAAGATGTTTTACTTTTCCCAGCCAATTCTGCTGGTTAATTGTGGCGCAGGAGTGCAGCTGTGCTGAGGTTTGTGAGACACAATAAAAGTGATTACAATAATTAATTAGTCAAAGTTTGTCATCATTGAAGGTAGCTTTATGTACAGATGATTCCTGATTCAGACAGAAAACAAGGAAAGTGTTTCAAACAAAACTTTTTTAAATTTATTTTTTATTAGTATACATTTGCTGTACATAATTATCACATTCACCATGGGAAATTTGTACCTGTATGTAACATATCTTCATTTTTTCCCCATTCTCCTCACCTCTCTCTAACCCTCCTTCCCTTCCCCATTAACAAAAACGCTGTTTCCATCTTATTTTCCTTCAAATCTCTGTTAACAATCAGAGGCAAAACAGTTTTTAAAAAAATAACTAGTTGGCATTTCTATGCATAATCCTGTATGTTAAGAAATGCCAAATTTTCAAACAATGAAACAATGATAGCGTGAACTGCTCTTTTTGATAAACTAACAGACATTAGTTGTATAATTATCTGTCTTGCATACATGATCATTTTTCTTGCCTAGATCTTGTAACCTGAACAACTACTTCTAAGATAACAATATGCAATATACGAACTAGTGTTAATTTCCTACTATTTTTTTGAAATTCTGCATCGTTTCTATTCTTGTTTCTGTTTTGTTTTTTAAAATAAAAAACATCAAATTTTGCAGAAATAATGTATATAAAGTCACAAGAGAATAGCATAGTCAATGCTCAGAATGAAAGTTATATAGAAATGTAACAAGTCAATTATCTCCAGGAATATTTAGATTCACTGGTCATTGAATTTTTAAAAATTCAACTGTATTTAATTCTTATGACTTAATGACTACTTACAGTAGATGCTACACTCTTTTACTGAGGTGATGAAGGAAAGCAGAAACCTGCAGGACGACACTTCACAGTGTGTCACTGTCCCACCCTAAGAGACCTAGGTAGTCCTGGGTGGTGCTTTTGTTCCCATCTGGACTTATCTTTGTCCTTCTGCCAGGGCTGAGAGTGTAGGTGGGTGGGCTGAGGCGATACAAGAGGTGGTATTTTTCAGTCCACTCTGCTCTCATAGAGACTCAGCCTGAGTTAGAGACCCCTTCTGGGCCACTCGAAACGCTCTTCTTTTTCACATCAACTGACAACATCTATGTAATACTTTTTTGGTAAACAGCAGTAAAGTATCATGTTACTCAATAGGAAAGATAACAGTAGAAATAAAAAAGGTCGATGAGATTTTGTTTGCTCTCCATCCAGACTGTGAAAAGTGTAACACCCGAGGAGATAAAATTATTCCCAGAAGGGCAACGCTCTTTCTTCTCTTAGATAATTTGTGGGAGGATCTTTGTGGACCCTGGCATTGCATCAATACCTTTTCTAGATCTTATCTGTAGCACAAGTCTTCATGGATATTAGTCCTTGGTGAATTTGGTTAATGGATTTTTTTTGTTATTGAAAACTCAGTTTATGTATGCTCATGGTGGCACACACCTGTAATCCCAATTACTTGAGAAAGGAAAGTAGGAAAATCTCAGTTTCAAGCCCATCTTAAGCAATTTAGCAATTTAGTATAACTGTCACAAAATTTAAAAAAAAAAGGAAAAAACAACTGGAGATTTAGTTTAGTGGTAGACCACCCCTGGGTTCAATCCCCAAAATAATAAATAAATGAATAAATAAGAAAAATTGACTTCCATAAGCTTAGTAAGTAGTAGATATTCAAGTACATTTGGTGCCTTGATCTGAAAGCATGATTTATACTTTTACACTTGTATCATCTATGCCACTGAGGCCATTTACCAAGTGGCTATTGCCTGGAGAATGTAATGGTGCTGTTGAGAAAATGTCATGGCATAGCTACAATGGAAAATCAGTTTTTATTTTGAATTTCAATGAGAAAATGTTTAGTTGCCTCTAACATCATCTTGTCCAATCTTGTATACCAAAGCAAAACCAAACCAACTAACCAAGCCATAAGCAAAACACAGATGGTCCTACAGAGAATACAGATTATCTCTATAGAGGCATTGCCAACATTAACTAAGAAACAATCAAAGCTGAAATAATGTTCTTTCAGGAGGTTTTCAAACAATAGCTGGGATTGAAGAAAAGTCCTACAGTTGGAATCATATGTCCAGGCCCAGGGGAACTCGTGTGGCATGGGAAGAGAGACCACAGAACAGCTGCTAGAGAAGATCCAGGTAACGGCTGTGTAGACACACCTTTTCAGAAATACTACCAGTTCCTCGTAAGGAGGGATACAATGATATAAAAATAAATCAACTTACTGTAAACCTCCTCCTATCTTTAGATATGCATAGGAAAGTGTATAAAGTTAAAAAGCAAGGAGACAAAGTAGAATGTAGCTCACAGGAATCTCTACAGCTCATGAAAATTGAAATTAAGTTGTTCTGAGAGAGCTTTAATTGTGAAAATAATTTTTTTTCTGTGCCTGCTCTGAGACTGCATTTTTAAAAGAGCAGTGAACCAATTTAAGAATGAGTAGGTGTCATTTTAGAGACAAAAATTACAAAGACCATACACACACTAGCACACAGACATTTCTTGTGGTGACTCTAGCATACCATAATTCCTACCACGAATTTTACAGTAAAGTCGAGGCAGCAGTAGTTTTACCAGCAGTAAAAGAAGGCAAACAGATTTTCAACACAGAATTAAGCGTTAATAGTGTCCCCTTTTTGTGTCTTCATTGGATGTGATTTGCCTCTGATAGTACCCTTCATCATCAGTTCAGAGGGGCATCCATGCGTTCCATTGGAGGTGTCCATTGTTCTAATTATTCCTGCATGCCAGCCACCCTGGACACATGTTAAATAACACCAGCAATGCATTTTGAAAAGAAGTAGTATGCTCAAATACATGATAGACACTGTCACCCTGGGATTGCATTTTACTCTCTGGATCGTAGAATGCTTTGTGGCTATTGTATATTGATAGGCATTTGTATTGATCGGAGGGAGGGGGACGCAGTGCTCCTTGCAGACCTGCTAGCAGTGTAATTAGAGTGGCCCCCGTGCGGAGTGCATTAGAAACCACACTCCTCTTTAACACTGTGTAGCATGCAATGCCAGTAGCTCCATGGAATATATCCTTTGGACATGTAATTGCTTACAATTAGACAAGGGTAGCAGCTATGTTTTCTTTGTTTGTCCATCAGAGTTATGATGTTGGGGTATTATGCAATGGGTTTGCTTACCATTTATAAAACTATTTAATCACGGAATTCCATACAGTAGTATTTGCTTCTTTTTAAATTTTTTTATATTTGCTTCTTTTTAGACTTTGACTTAATATATAAAAGCATAAATTTGGATCTAGGGTCTGTCTTATGCTAGTTCTATGAGCTTTGAGAAATTTGTTCATCATTTCAAGCTTCAGCTTTCTTATCTGAAAAATAGGGTTAATAATATACATCCAGAAATATTTGTGAAAAAATTAACTTCTGGAAGCAAAGTAATTGGTTTGTGAAAAATGGTAGCTGAAATAATCCTGGCAATTATGGCACATGAAATGAATCCATTTTGAATATAAACTATTTTTCACTAGAATATGCTAGCATTTCATTTCTAATCTAAGATTCTACCAAATTTTTCTGAAATATTAATATAAATCACTACAGAAGTATATGTAGGCTTTCTTAAAGACATTTAAGATTCCTGCTGACTTCACCTTCTTGCAAGTACTCCAGGCCCCGCCCATCATGGAACTCCTCTACCCCACGATTGTGTTTTCTGTTTATTTGTCAAATCACCTAAGTCTCATGCTGCTTAAAGCAAATTTGGCTGTGATTGCAGCGCAACTTGAGATTCTTGGCTACTTGACAACTGAACTGCTAACAGGCTTTCTATGGAAATGCGGAAGGTGGAAGAGGGAAGAATTTGCTTGCCTTTCAATGCACAGATCCAGGACTTGGGCTCTTGTAGTTTATCTCTTACATCTCGCAGAAATTCTGACTCTGGAATTAAGGAAAGCATCAACAGTGTTAATACATCCTCTCTTATAGTCTCACTTTAGCATGATTTTATGTTCTAATAGAGGTATTGGGTTCTCTTTTTTTTTCCTCTGAAACACTGTATTTAGGGGACACCATAGGAGAAAGTGGATCTGGATCCTGATTCTAGTTCTTTTTTCTCTTTAACTCTGTGAGCTACAGCCAGCTGGTTTCTTGGAGTTTCAGTATTTTTCATTTATGCAATGTCTGTAGTCATAGCTCTTTTGGGTGAAAAGTAAATGGAAAATTAAGAAGCCAATAGTGTATTTAAGGAGGTCTCCTTATTTTCTCCAGGTGACAGAGTATGTACTACACTTGAGAATGAGGAAGGTATGAGTAATTAAAATCATTTCAGTTCTAGCATGTATCTGGCAAGACATTATATTCTTTACTCAGACTGCAGTGCTTATCGTATATACTGACAAAATTCTTTTAAACACATCAGTGGCAAAAGACAACATTTTAAGACATTTCCCTTCACTCACATTGCACAGCAAGTAATGTAGGGCAAGTCAGTTAAATTCACTCCCTCAACAGAATCATCTTTCCCTTCATCAGAAAATATCTCACCATAACTTAGAAGGTTTTAATTCTCTTCTATAAATTCCGCCTTTCCAGAGTGTACCAGAGCTATCCACAGGTAAAACAGAATCTTGAGGCAGGAATTAGTATTTGAAGGCTGATTTAACATATGCAGAGGTTTGATTGGGATTGGAAAGAATGATGATATAAAGGTGTAGAAGTACTGGATCAAACCAGATGTTTTGAGGCAAGATGTCCAGAAACTTTAAAGGACATTTGATGCTTCTATTGAAAAGGTGATAAGTCTTCCAGGAATTTCTAGGAACAAGAAGTAAAGTTCCTTACAACTTTTATGTTCCTAAGTCAAAATTCCCTGGAAAGATAAAGTTATTTTTAAGAAAGAAAATGGAAGAGTTACATAATGTCAAGTGAATAATACAAGACTGAGGCACTAATTACTTTTGCTCAAGGGATGCTACAAGGAATACTTTTATACATTGAAAAAGTACAATACTACAAAATTTTAAATAGGGAAGTACAGAAAAATAGAATAGATGACTAGTGCTTGGAAGTTTTAACTTTTTACAGTTGTAAAGCTGATAAGATACCCAATTTTTATTTATGCTGTTTATGGTAGCAAAAAATGAAAGGGAAGTGAAAATGTTCATCAACAGAGAGATGCTATGGAATATTCAAATAACAGAATTTTATATAGTCATTAAAGTAAGGAATTGGGTTAAGTCTGCACCCACTTTATTTGAATTGCTTTTGAGGTAAATAAGTATAATACGGCTCCATTTCTTAGAAAATAAAACATCTGTGTGTGTGTGTGTGTGTGTGTGTGTGTGTGTGTGTGTGTATTGTAGAAGACAAAATGTACTGCAAATTTAAAGAGCTATTATATAATTCATAATATTGAGATAGGGGAATATTTCTCAAGGAGAAGCATAAACTCCATGAAAGAAAGATAACAGGAAGGTATTGTGGGTTTCATAGAGATACATAAACAAGAAGATAACAATGATCCTTGAGCTCAGAGGAAGGATTGGGTTAGGACATTTTTCATAATATGGTGGTGCTGGGTGCTTCTTTGAGGCTCCAGAAGGGATCTGTGGGAGAGTGCTTTGCAGGGGACTCACACTATCAGCATGTGTGTATGGATTTACGTTCATGTATGTAATTATATATACATGTATGTGTACAGGCATGCATTACATAATGAAAGGCACATGCTCTGAAGAGTATACTACTAGCTAACTTTATGGTTGTGAGAATGCCATAGAGTTTACTCACATGAACTATGATACTAGTACACAGTGTCGGGGCACTACAATCTTTTGGGACTACTGTCGTATGTAGTACGTCATTGATGGAAACTGTAAGTGGTAACTGTATATAGGCTAAATTAATATGCCAATAATATGGAAGTCAAATGGGGGAATCCAGGAAAAATGGAAAACAAGAAGCAATCTAAAAAACTCCACAAATGATCACATTATTCACTTGTCAATGCATGGATGAAATTGATTTATAAATAAGTGTAAGAACATTTGCATAGTAGCGATATAAATAACAACTAAATATGTGTATTTTCCTGAACATAACACTAATACATAGTACAACTGAACAATGTGAAAAATATTCGTAGGTGTAGTTTCTTTTCTAGGTCAATTTACACACACACACTCTTATGTATTAATTATTTCATCAGATGAACAATAAAGATGCTCATTTTCAGGAATATAGTAGTGCTATATTTAAATGAGTTCTGTCTTCATCATGACACTATAAAAATTCCACAGGAATTGAGTTTATTAGGGTACATGCATACAGCAATTTGTCAGATGTTCATCAGTTTAGTGGCATTTATAATCTTTAACATGGGTGTCTTTTAGTTAAGTCTTTTTCTGGGCTCAGTAACTCCAAGGAAGGAATGCTACTATCATACCATACTGATTTGGTAACAAAGAGATTTGGTAACTTGGAAACAATCTCTTTTCCATGTTCATTTCAGCAACATATACCACTGCAATTTCAAAACTAAAACTAAATGAGGTTGAAAAGACAAGGAACTAGGTCTAAAAATTCTAAGTCTTAACAGGGCATAAGAATAAAGACTTCCAAATAAATGAAATATTACCTTCTTCATGGTTTAATTATTCTGTGTCATTTTGTTAATCATTCCCATTCCGTTTTCTCATGTTATTCAAGAGTTCTGCCTACTGATGGGCTTCTTTGGAAACGGACTCATTTTATTTCCCGGGCAAAATGGTGAACAAGAAGATTAAGCACAAGGACAAAACACTTACTTGTCCACTGAATGTGTCCTCTATGCTGGTCCTGGCACACAAGATACACAAAAAAGAGAGGATAGCTCACAGTGTAAAATCCTACTTTGTGCAGTTGAGGTTTTGGAGGCAGGACTCGTTAAATAAAGAAGTTAAAATCAAACATTTCCAGAAATTGATATAAACTAAAGGGTCCAAGTAAAATAACAATTAAGGATGTGTAGAGTGTTTCGTTTTGCAAGATAGCAATTTTATGTGTCAAATGAAATTTCTTTTCCAATATTGAGTCTATGATCATTAATTTTGCAATACATATACTATCAGAGTTCTTTGGAAGAATAAAACCAATAGTGTGTGTACAATTTTAAGACGGATTTATTAGATTAGCTCACCTGCTCAAAGGCTCGATTCATCCCACAATGGTCCTTTTCAAGCAGAGAGCTGAGGAAACAGTGGCTACGCAGGCTAAAGGGTAGAAGCCACAGAGACAGAGGGACCAAGGATACAGCTCTGGCCACTGATGGCGAATATTTTAGATCTTCTGAGGATACAAACAGCCCATTCTGGCACATGGGTCACACGCTTCTTAGAGAGTTACTGATGTAAGTCCTTCTTTAAAGGCTGAAGAGTCTGCAGTGTGATACCTGCAGGTGACAGCAGCAGCAAATAAAGACGTACCAGTCAAGACTAATCAAGCTTGTGCACGTGACAGTTGCCCTTGCTTCCAATTTTTGTTTCATTCAGGGCCTCAAACTACTGGAGATGGCTGCCCACATTCAGGCAAGGCCTTCCCTCCTCCATTTGCTACCCGTATGACAGCTGTGTGTGGAGATATCTTCACAGACACACTCAGTTGTATTCTTTACTGACTTTCTAGGTATCTCTCAATCTAATCCAGTTGCCAACCAGTTAGCCATCACAAACATGAATCCTTAATGTTGCAATGCCTTATTTTTTACTTTTAAAAAATGATATCATAGCAAAACAGTTTTTCTGCAATACAGAATTTCTTTGAGATTCGATTTTTACTTGCATATTTATCAAAATGAGAACGCAAACCACCTAAATAATATCTTGGGGAGCAATTGTTATCCTCAAACTGTTATTAACCAAGAACAGAAATTGCAATTACTTGGCTTCCTATTAAAAAAGCTAGCTCCCACCTGCCTTCTCCCCTTACTTCTTCCTCTTATTTACAGTACAGTGGGACTTTTGAGTGAAGGAATGGCAAACAGTTAATAAAACCTTTGATGAGTATTAATTACTTTCCACTTAATTACCTGCTATGTGAATCATGTTGAGCTATTGATTACTGGCAAACGTACATCCCACTGGGGATAAGTGTGATTTAACCTCATCCAAAGAGTCAATTAGCCCAAGAAACACAGGGAGAGCTAGTGCTACTCCTCAATAGTGGGGTTTCTTGCCAACAAGAATAGATAAGCCATTTATTTGTTCATTAAAACACAGTACTACTATCAACAGGAGGCACTTACCAGGTGTTAGCGAGATTGGTAAAATGTCACTGTGTCATTGAAGATTAGCTGCATGGTGTAGAAGCAGTAGGGGCAAAGGGAGTCTTGCTTATTTGAAAACCTTGGAAGAACTGGGGAGTTCAGTCCTGGTAGAGTCCTCTGTTGCACTTAGTTATAACCAAACAATTTTGCCAAATACATCTTGACACATCTGTCGTTTATAATGATAATGTTAGCTTTTGCAGCATGATCTGCAATCCCAGATTATGTTAGGTGAAAAAAGCAAGATGTTCTCTGAAACTTTACCTGGTAACTTACTGAACTTCATGTGTCTTTCTGTCACAAAGTCAATAGATGCACTGTGGGGGAGAATGGAGGAGGAAGAGAGAAAGAACTGTTCCATCGATCAAACCTTGGGATGACTTTGTAACTGGAAAATTTGTGAAGTTGAAACTTGTACAATTTTACTCATTCAACTTCAAATTAGAATTTTGAAGACTCCAAATTATACAGTTTTTCACAGTATCTTTGGATATTAAATTAATCCTGTAAAATTTGTTCAACTCTAGAAGTTAGAAGCAAGAAATTGAAGAATACACTAAACTATAGGTCAGTGTGAGGACTTTGTTCAGTAAATGATGTTAAGTAGATTTTTTATGGGAAAAAGTTGCACTAATACTGAAGCCCAAATTAAACGATCTGTGAATTGGGAATTTAATAATTTGCTTTGAGCAAGGTGTGGTGGTACATGCCTGTAATCCCAGCATTTGAGAGGCTGAGGCAGAAGGATCACTGTGAGTTTGAGGCCAGCCTGTACTACATAGAGTTCAGAGTCAACCTGAACTACAAAGCAAGACCAAGTCTCAAAAAAGCAAACAAACAAAGCATTGCTTTGATGTGGAATTCTGTACGTGTTCTAATTGACAAGGCTAAAACCTTAAATTCAGTGTTATGTACGTATAAGTAAGAGCTATCATCTTTAGGTTAAAAAGAGTTACTAAGATTTTATTGTTTATTATTAAATACCTATCAACATACTTTATTTCTTAGACTCTTTGTAATATCCATGTGAGATACAATTATTGTATATTCATTTTAAGAAATTGGGAGCAGAGGATTGGATATGTTTAGAGAAGCTGGCTAAGGACATCTAAACTCTCAAACATGAACTTGATATCAGGTCTGTTAGACTTCAAATCCTCCTCATACTTCTGAGCGTCCTTTAGCATGGTCTCACAGTGTGAGCTCTAAAGACAGAAAAATAGCATTTCAGAATATAGGTGAGTAGCAGCCTCTGGCGGCAGTTGCAATGCAGCTGTGATATCTGCATTCCCAAAGCCTTTTTGACTTCACAGCTGTCTCTGTCTCTGTCTCTGTCTCTGTCTCTGTCTCTGTCTCTCTCTCTCTATTACGTTTTCCCTTAGGATGTGTGTGTGTGATGATGCTGCTGTATATTTTTGCTCCAAAGTGCATTTTTGCTAAGTGATGTATTGTAGACGTGTCACCTCTAGCCATTAGATCATAAGATCTTGCCAACCGTGATATTAATATTGGATGCCCAATTAGACTCCCTGCTTGCAGCAGGCATTCTTGTAGGAGGCACTGCCGCATGAGTTAGACATTCCTATGTTGGGACATCCCCTAGTGGTGACTCAAAACATGCTACAGCTTCCAAGAAAGTTTATCCTGTGTCCCCTAGTGGAGCAAGTTCTGTACAATTTGGATATTACACTTATTTTGTTTTTTAAAATAAAATATATTGGACTTGTGGTTGTTTGAGTAACTTGTACTTAAGGCATGTTGAAATATAAAAGACAGGTTGCAATATTTTCCATTTTCTCCCAAAGAGCTTGAAAAATAGATTATCTCATAAAACTGTTATCTTTTTCTTATTCCTCAAAGCTTTATTTTTCTACAAAAAGCTAATGAATTTGCATAAAAATCTTGGGAAGCTGGACAGATATTTATTTTGTGCATATCATAAAACTGAAACAGAAAGGTGGTGAATATTCAGTTTTACAAGGTGAATCTATAGTTTAAAACCACTTGAATTTCTTCTGCAAAAACCAAGGACAAAGTAAAGCAAAACTGTATAGATAGTAATTGCTTAATAGTGATGTTGGTGGAATAGAGGTAAATAGATGGGAAACGGCTAATAAATATGTTTCATTAATGTATGGAACATACTTCTCATCTATTATATTATCTATATCCAAGAACTGTCTATTGAAATTCAAAATTTGCCCCAATATGCTGACAAGAAGACAGGCACAGAGATGGAAAAAAGAAAAAAAATTCGAGAATGACATATTCCGTAAATGGCCTAACCTCAGGTTAGTATGACTAAAAAGCAAAACAAAAACCTTCCCACTGGATCTCACTGCTTTCCTGGAAAATACTCTCTAAGCCCAGGAGATGGCTACTTTACCTATTCCTCAAAAGACCTGTGTGGTAAAAAAGATGTAGAATAAATGAATCTTGACTCCCAAGCTTTGTTAAAGATGTAGCATTTTCTTATTCATATCTTGAGCATCAAGGAAATCTCAAGGTTAAAAATTCATAGTAGCATAGCTGGCACTTCCTTACTATCTTTTTCTTTCAACAAAGGAAATCAGTATTTGAAATAAATTATTTTCCTTAGTTATGCAATAAATAATGAGTGTGCTGTAAGATTTTAAATTATATTAATTATATGTAACAGCAGAATACTAATAAATATTATACAAAATTTAAAAGGCAGCCTATGCAGGTAAGTTTGACAAAAAGTTAAGTTTTATTTTAAAGTCAAGGTTGCCTCCTATAAACAAACATCTTAATAACAACACACTGCTGTTTATTAAGAGGTTTTAAAGAGGTAGCTGCCCGTCTGGTATTTTAGAAACTTTTACATGTTTACAGGAAATTTATTATTCTTTAAATGTTTCAAAATAAATAAGCCAGTTTCAGATCCTAGTCTTGAAGTGATATTACATATGATATTTAATATTATATCATAAACAGTTGAGATACTGAATAAATATACAAGGTGTTTATTTGGGGGGATGAGCAACAGCTAATGCAGGGATGTGGTCTTTGAGAAAAGGTAAACAATGAGAGGAACTCAGCATTCTTCAAAGCTTCCTAACCTTTCTTATTTGCTAGTCTGGAAAGTGGGGGCTACTGCACTTCCCAAGCAAAGAAAAATCAGAGCTCGTGCCTGGCAAGTCTACTGGAAATTTCAACTTGCGTTAACAGAAAGGAGGTTCTAATCCAGACGGGAATTTTAGTGTGCACCAATAAATCTGGCAAAATTATTATGTCCTATACACAGGGCAAGAAGATTAAAGTCTTTGCAAAGATTAGTTGTTTTAGGGCTGGGGGTTAACAGAGATTCTGGAAATTGCACAATGGTAGGAAATGCTGAATTTCTTGCCAGTCAAAAATAAAGGCAGTGAGGAAAAAAATAGACAGCTAGAAGAGACTTTCTTGCTTGTCGTGAATTTTCTAAACTGTGGTCGACGGTTCACACAAAAATTATAAGATGTTCTAAGTATATGCTGGAGAAAAATTTAAGAAAACTTGAAAAGGGAGAGAATAAGACATGAAAGGAAGTAATATTTTTGTATTTACTAGAACTAGTAAATTAAGGACACAGATAGATTGTGGTAAATCATGGATATATAACACAATACCTAGAATAATCACTAAAACAGCTATGCAAAAAAGCAACCAAAGCAGTACAGATGAGTAAAAATATTCAAGAAATCAAATAATAGCATATTCAATGAGGCAAGTGTGGAAAAAGAATAGTTTTACATTGTTGGTGAAAATGTAAACTAGCACAGTTGCTATAGAAATCAATATAGAAGTTCTTCAAAAGATGTGAGTGCTGCACCTGCCCAGGGGTGGAGCTGAGATACAGTGTAAGGGAGGTGGGTCTTCCCCTCTTTTGTTCTTCTACTCTCTCTCTCTCTCTCTCTCTCTCTCTCTCTCTCACCAGTGTGCCTTGTGGTTGCAGAGGCTATGAATGGCAGCCCCGCCATGCCATGCTGCCTTGGAGCCAACTGAGTATGGACTGAAACTCCTGAGAAACTATAAGAAATAAACCTTTCCTTCCCTAATTTTTGGCATCAGGTATTGTGTTTTGGCAATGAGTGAAAATAACTAAGACACCAACCAAGATCTAGCATCTGGCATATACAAAGCAAACTCAAAATTCAACAATTAAAAAACAAAAGATTCAATGGGAAGTGAATCAGGAGATGGAGGGAGAGGAGAGGTTGGGAAAAGGAACTGGAAGTAAAAAATTGAGGTGTATTATATGCTTGTACTAATTCCCATGAATGTAAGTATGCTGTGATTGCTTATATAAATAATGATCCAGGCTATTGATTAAAAGTAAAACCATTCTGGGAGCAACATAAACAAATGTAAGACTGATTCTATTGTTGAAAAATATCAGAGCAAATGACACCAATTTTCTACCACAGCCATTCATGAAATCCCTTGCAATAGTCTCAGAAGTCATGTGATTATAAAACAGTGGGTGTTAGTCAGCTTCCTTGTCAGCTAGGCCCAGTACCCAACATCGACAATTTAGAGGAGGAGAAGTTGAACTTGCTCTTGATACCAATTCATGATTTCCTTGGTCCAAGACAGAGACATCATAGTAGAAGCCATGAGATAGCAATGCTTCTCAGTTTATGAGGCCTTCCTGGAGAAAGTAGAGCTAGGGAGGAATTTCAGAGTGAAGCTAACATGAGACTAGACATAGAGAACAAGGCCACACAATATGACCCACAAAGACATACCCAAAGTATGACCTACCAATCCCCAGGAGGGAACCAAAAGTCAATTAAATTGAAACTCCACACTAGCCACCACACCACAATCCTTGTCAATTTCAAACCCAAACTCATCTCCTTAAACCATAGTTAATCTCAGGTAAAGACAGTAGCAAGTTCATAGTAATTCTACCAAATATATTGCAAGAATCCTCAATATAACCAAGAAGATCAATAATCTTTTCCCCAACATCTCAAGAGTTCCAGCATTTTTTAAGAGTCCAGGTCTCTCCTGAGAGTCAAGACAAGCTCTTAGCTGTGAACCTCAATAAAAGTAAAAAATAAGTTGCACAGTTCCAAGCACAAGGGCATGGGGTAAATTCCCATGCCAAAGGGGATAATAATGGGGTAAAAAAGAATCAGAGCAAAGCAAGACTGAAGCTCAACCAGGCAGACATTAGTTCCTGTAGTTCCATATCTGACTTCTGGGCAAGTCGTGAGATGTGAGTTCCGAGGGGCTGGGGTAGCCCCACTCCTTGGATCTGGCTTCTTGCAGCCACTCTCTTGGGTTGGGTCTTTCCTAGAAAGACATTCCAAGTTCATGGTATCTCCAATTTCCAGGTGTCTTTCCTGGATCTTTGTGTTCATTGTCACAGTTTCACACGTTTCCCTCTCAGGGCCTCCTTCCCTGGCCTCCCACACCTTCCACTGAAATCTGTGTGGAAGTCTCTCTCTGATTCTAAAACTCTTGCATTTTGCATGCAAGTTAGATTAGCATTATGTGGATCTTTGCAAGATCTGTTGTCAGTGGAAGCAGTAGTCAGGCCCTGTTGGATGCAGCCTCTTAGTACCTATAAACCTGAGCATAGTGAAATCAGAGCTGAAAACCAATTCCCTTGAAGGCCTTCTCCATTGGGTATTTCAGGTATTCTCTTCATAAATGAACGGTTGACATTTGTGTACCCTTGAGTCTGCCATGGTGGGGTCTTGATGACTCCCGAGATGTTCTCGAGGTATCTTCTTATTCCTGTACTTGCCTATCCCTTGCTTGCCGTTTAACGGTGCTAATCTCTTTAGCAGCCACACCTCCCTTGGCTCCGACTTTAATCATGGTTCCTTATAGGCCATAATTTAAACATTAATTATTCTTCTCTATCTCTGGCCATGGATTACCACTATAAATCTGACTAAAAGTAGGTGTTTGTACCCATGCCATGGCCTAAATATTAGACCATCCAGAAATTTCTACTACTAGGTTATTTAGCCTACCCTCCTTAGTCTTGGTCTCCTGCAAAGTGTCAAGACATGGGCAAAATGCAGACAGATTTTTCTGTTAGAGTGTGACACACATGCCCTCTAGTTTAACTGGAAATGAAGTCTGCTCTCAATCAAAATTTCCTGATCCTGTCATTTACTGTCAGCATCCTGGTTCTTCTGAGCTCTCATCAGAGTCATCCAAGAAGCTCTGCCTACAACATGCTAGGGGTTTATGCTGTTTACCCAACCTTTCCAGATTCTTCCTGTAAAACACTTTTAAAAGGACCTAAATAAATCAGACACACAAGCTTATATACCATATGGGTTCTTTCATTTGAGTAAGGCAAAGCACAAACAAAGCGCAAAATAAAGAATGGGTAGATGGAAACGAGGACAGATCTTCGCATATGGGAAGGAGTCCAGGAGAGAGCGGACGAGGGCAGAAGGGGCGGGGAGTGGGAAGTTTTAAGACATGCCAGGTACAGGTACCAAATACCCGTGATGAATGTAAACAATATATGTCATAAACATAAGCTAAGAATAATAACAACAATGATAATAAGAATGAAAATAGGGAAAAATAATTTAGAGACAGAGGGAGAGAGGTGGGTGGGAAGAGGATTAAAAAAAAAAAAGCCATAGTATAAACTTGCACCTACTCACCACAACAAATGTAAACTTGATGTACTGCAAACAGACCTAAAAAATTTCTTAAAAAATAAACAAATAAAAATAAACCCCTAAACTACATGGTCAGGTACAATCATAGCAATGACCAAAGTCCTGGAAACAATTTTTCTATGTTTGTACACTTAACAATTACAGAGAGAAAATATTTAATAATAACAATTCAAAAGGAGGCGAGTTTTAATTTGTTCACAGTTTCAGTCCATTATCGTCCAGGTCTCTGCAGAGTCCTCACTGTGGGACGGCTTCACAGAACAAAGCTTCTTAGCTCAGGGTGGCAAGGAACCATGGCAAGGAAAAGTGCCAGAGTGGAAGCGATTTGTGACTGACATAGGCCCCCAGGCTCTGGCTCCACAAGCTACCCAGACACATCTAGAACTGTGTGCCATGCATCCCCAGGGTAGATTCCAAAGCCAGTCAAATGGAAACTTCCATAACTGCATCTTGATATGTTTATAAATACACCATTTGGTTGAAAACAGTGTTGACAACGATAAAACAGACTGTCCCATTGCATGGCATTGGTTAATTATTAACCACTTAAATATTGGAGAATTACTTAGTTGGGCTAAAATAGTAAGCACCTATGTCATTATAATTCATGTTAATTTCCTCTTCTTGATTGATAACTATCAAGTTCATAAATCTTTTAAGATCTGTCACAATCCATGGTAATAAAACCATGACTTTATTGCAGAGAAGGGTAATTATTTTCCTCTTCACGCTTCCAAGTGGGCGATGATCCAATGTCTTTTAAATGAAAATAAAAATACCTAGATGAAAGTAAAAAGCTCCAAGACTAGTTTTTCTCTTATAAGTTTAAATTGAAGTCTTCCTTGATTCTGACAGTGATACCGTGGATGTAGATTTTATAAGCATATTAATAACTGGAGACTTACCTTCAGTTCACAGAGATCAGAAAACATATCCATAGAATCAAAGTGAGATGTAAAGTTAATCAAAGATCTGAAGAGTGCTGCTATTTTCAGCGGATTTTTTTCAATGAGACTAAAAAGGGTTCAATAATAATCAATAGTTAAAGAGTGAAACCCAAAATTTTGTTGCTCCTCACGTAAAGGATTCCAATGCAATCCCAAACCTTCCCTGGTTCATGTAGGTAGATGTCATAAACTTGAGGGCATATTAAGTGCACAGATGGGCCTTTATTTTTAAGACTGCTGGCTTATCCTTTCTAAGGTGTGGAAAACTTCATGTTGAACACTTTCAAAGGAAAATGCAACTGAGAAATTTATGGAAATAAATAAGACCTTCTCTTTTGGAGAAATATTCAACACATTTACATCAGTACTCTTGTCCTGGTTGATCATTTTAATCCTCCCAATATGTGTTAGTTATCTTTCTGTTGCTGTAACAAAATGCTTGAAATAATGACATATAAGAAGGAAAGAGTTATTCTGGTTCATAGTTTCAGAGGCTTAAACCCAAAGTCAGTTACCTCTGTTGTTTTTGAGCTTGTAACAAGGCAAAACATCATCTCAGGGGTCATGTGAAAAGCTAAATCGATCATTTCATGGTGGCCAGCAAGCAGAGGAAGACACAAGAGGGTTTGGAGTGCAAGATCTTCTTGAAGGGTCTACCTCAAATGGTCTAACACCCATCTACTAGGCCCTGCCCTCTAAAGATTCCAACTCCTTCCAACATTAACGTAGGCTGGAGACAAAGTCTTTAAAATATGAGCCATTAGGGGACACTATTAAATATCATAGCCTTCTATAAAGGACTTGTAACCCCTTTGGACTTAAACTTTCACTGTGAGCTTGTTTTAAGACCTTGAAGTTGAGAGACGATAACCTTCTACTTGTTAAGAAAGCAACGTGTTTACTTAAAATTCCTTAGTAGAACACAGCCAAGGAAGAGACATGACTCTAAATCTGCCATCTACTACAACTGTCAATGCTAAAGCTTTTGACTAAATCTTAATTGTTTTTTAATGCAACTTCAGCAAATGTTTACATTTCTTCACAAGACTTTTAGAAAAGGAAATTTATTTAATTGTTTGTATAGTTTGTCACCATGTAAGCTGTCCAATTTTACTTGGGTTATCTTAGTGAGGTATAGAAAGACTTTGTCCTTAGAAGTGAAATGTGAATCTTTATTTATAAAGCCAAACAGTTATATTTACATTTATCAAGGATGCTCTGATAGAAGAGATTTTCTCCACACTCTTTCAGTGAATATTAGACAGTACCTGGAGACATTTCTAAGCTTGACACAATAAAAAGACATGCTAAGAATTACGCAGACCAAAATGACAGTATTGCTAAGGTTGAGAAACTCTGGCAGATGTGACTCAAAATATATACAAGTCAAATCAAACTGATTATAATGATTCACATTTAATTCTTTCCAATAATATGAATAATCAAATATTTCCCACAACATATCTGGTATTCCATACCTAATAGATTGCTGACTAATCTATTACCTAAGTAGATTTTTGACTAAGGATTTTCCTATGCTTAAGCCAGTGGTGGTGAACCTATGGCACACATGCTCTTTTTCTTTTAAAACAAGATGTTAAGCTATGAGTTATTTTTTCTTAACTAAAACCTCGGTATTTAGTTTTAATAGTAATGTTGGCACTATGCAATAAATAAGTGGATTTTGAGTTGTGGTTTGGGCACTCAGTCTCTAAAAATTTAGCCTTTTAAAATAGGCTAAGGCAGATAAGTTGTTCTTGTTGTTCTGCCCTATTGACCAATTTTTCAACTAAATTAATGTGCAAAATAAGTATTTCCCCAACTCAGAAAACAGTATGATGTGAAAATGTGTTATTCCATATATTTAATTGAAATAACTTTTCCTTCATATAATTTTCTGATGAGTGTTACATTTTCATTCATTGGTGTGTTTACTTACTCATGGTATGAGATTAGAAAAACAATGATGCTAACGTGGTAAGATTTTAACTTGAGTGATATTTTCTAAGAATAATACCCAAAGCAGTGTGCAAAATGGGTCTTTGGGATTACACAGACTGAATGTCATGGAGATGTCTGGCTGATATGTCAGAAATACAAGTGTAAGCTCAAAATCAAGAAACAGGCTTTAAATTTTATTTCATGTCAGTCTTATGCTTTAGTATGTGTCTCCTCAAAATATTGCAGGAGATATTGAGAAAGAAAGCTTCTTTTCTGTACTCCGGTATTTTCAAAAGCTATGTTATTTTTTAGAAGATTTTATGTTTCAAATTCATGGAAAGGTGATTCATGAACTGGGGTTAGAGAGAACAATGGCAGCAGCACCAAACAAACCCAATCTGTGAACTGGTGCCATGTGCAGATCTCCAGCAAACTGGAAAAAACCGGACCAAGCCTCTCCCCATGCCATGAGTCAGTGGCATTTGCAGACCGGGTTTAGAGAGCACAGTGGCTGCACCAGCAAACAAACCCAGTCTTGGAACCAGCGCCATGCATGGGCTTCCAGTAGACTGGGAACAGCCAGACCCTAGCCCCTTCCAGCATGTGGGCTGGCAGACAAGTAGTACCATTCCCCCACCCCAACCCCCAAGCTACTGGCTTATCCAGAGAAACACAGGCTGTGATGATAGCTATTAAGGTGAAATGAAGTTGGATGCTTGTGGTGCTTTGATGTTTCACTAACATTGCAGGTCTAAGGCCAGTGGTCTGATCAGAGGTTCAGAGGATATCGCTAAGCAATGTGTCATCTGGGGTGGGGGCTCTTCTTCTGAGGGTTGCAGCCATTGTTGATTCCCTATGGGCTTCTTTTGAGGTCCTATGTTGTTTCCACTGTTTTGTTGGGTTGTGTTTTATTGTCTTTTGCTTTGTTTGATTATGTTAAATCCCATAGCAGGAGACGCTCTTTCATGGATAGCAACATATATTATGGTAGCAATTTTGTATTTACTATTGGCTTGTTTTTGAAGTCCTTTATCCCATTCGTTGTTTTGTTTTTATTGTTTCTATTCTATTCTGTTCTGTTTGATTTTTACTGTGTCCAAAGTTATCTGCAGCTATTTTGAAGACTTCAAAAGACATTATGGTAACTACCATTGATTTTGTAATACTTTGAAGTCCTGTATCTCTTACAGGGGTTTGTTTTGATTGGTTTTATTCTGTTCTACACTTTTAAAAAAAATCATGGGAAGTTGTGGTTTTTATAGTTACAATCCAAAATATTCCTCCTGTCAATCTCATTGTATTGAAGACTTGATTGCAAGCTGATGGGCTTTTGGAGAGGGATTGGTTCGTGAAGCCTCTAACTTCATCAAGAAAATTAATTCATAGCTGAGTTCATTAGCTGAATGGGCTGTTAAGTAGGCCTCCTCGGAGGACATGGACACTGGGGGAGTGATTTTGAAGCCTAGGTCTTTCCCTGCCCCCTTTCTTTCTTGCATTTTTGCTCTTTCCCGCTGTCCAAGATCAGGTAAACTAAATCTCTATGTCACATGCTTCCCCTTGATGATTTGGCCCACTGTGGGCCCAGAAACAGATGAAGCTGTGTAACCATGTCCTGAAACCTCTGAAACTGTGAGCCAGATAGACTGCTCCTCCATTAAGTTGATTTCTCTTTGAAATTTTGTCGCAGTGGAAAACTGACTAACATTGGACATAGATACAGAAGAAATGAAATATCCTTTAGCAGTTACATGCTGGTTACAACCAAAAAGTTAAAGTATATGAGAAAATCTTTGAGTACTATAGCAATATCAATACAAAATTTCATAATCAACTAACTAGGACTATTGCCATTAAAAAATGAAATAAATGAGATATGATATGTGAAATAATAAAGAATATGTTAGATGTAGAGCTGACTTTGGATATCAAGACTTGAAAAAGACTTGCAAAACATAAAAAACAAAACATAAATCAAGACAAAAATAAAGGGATTAAAAAAAAGAGAGAGGAGAAATAATGTTTTTCTAATGTTTACTTTGTCTTTCAAATAAGAGTCTATAACACCCTTTAGTCCTCTGCAGTAGATTGAGACATAGCTAATGGATAGACAGATAATTATTTTAGTAATTACATCAGCTTATCAACATAAAGGCATTTATTATGTTGATGATTTAGAGGTTCTATTATTGTACTCATTTTTTTAAGCAATCACTCTCAGTTTATATACCACTCTTAGAGCTCTATATTCTACTATATAGTTCAAAGTGTTATATGTAGTATCATGTTGTCATAGAAAATAGTGTGGTAAATTAGTTCTTCTAATGAATGGATTTAAAATTGTAGGTTATCGACATAAAGTGCATCAAGTATCTATTCAATTATATTCATTGACTCTTATTGTCTTGTTAATCCTTATATGACTGCATTATGTTACTGGTTTGTTACCAATTTGTTCACAATTATTAAGAGTAAATATAGGATTATACACTGGTGACCACTGTTTGTGTAACTGAAGAAAGAAAGGTTTGCTACAGAAAAACATGGCCATCTTCTAAAGATGGTGACTTACGTAAACAAAGATTTTGATAAGAATGAGTTTTTAAAGACGATCTGTGCCAAGTTTACAGTAGTTCACCTGTTTTTCCTGCAAAAAGGTGAAGGAGATCCTGGAGTTTTGGGAAGTGATAAAGAAAACTGTGAGATGAAAGACTGAGCAACTAAGAAGGAAGCTAAAGGATGTCAAGAAGCCCTAATTATAAAATATCCATGATTTAAAGAATTTTCGCACTGTGTCTGTCTATCTTATCAACTATCACCATCTGTATATCCAGTTTCCTCCAAATTGTCCAAATGTGTTGTGGCACTAAAGTACATCAAATAATCACAAATTCTCCATGGGAATGTACATTACCTCCATGGGGGGAAAAAGGAAAATTGAAAAAAGGGAAAAAGTTAAATTCCACATCTTAAACTGAAAGCATAAGATGCAAGTCTCAGTGAACTATAAAAGTAGAGGCCGAAGCTGAGACTCAAAGCTGACTAGATGATAACCAAGCGGGAATTTGGAGAAATTATGGGGGCGCTATTAGACATTTGACAGTTTGTAAGATGGAAATTTGCAATATACTAATCTGGATATTTTGAAGTAATAATCACAGATAATCACTAGACTTTGGGATGAAGCTAATACTAATAAAGTGAAATAAGATACCTGAGGTATTCACCCTAAAGATCCAGCTCCAGTGAAGCTTTTTAAATGCAATAGTCTATAAACTCCTATTTCCTTTCCTGTCACTTGAATCACGTCTTGTGGTTGTGACGATCACCAGTGAGTCTGACAGAAAAGACTTGCACAGTTGCCTTCCCATGCAAAAGCACCTCAGCTCCTCTTCAGAGCCAGGCACACAGACACTGGCCATGTGTATGTGAGCAAATGATTAATTCCCTAGCAGGACAGAGGAGAGGAGCGACAGTCCTCTTCTCTTTATATTCTCATGACATTCAGCAAAATATCTTCATAAAGCAAGTGCCCAATAAGTCTGCATGTTATCTGGCTAGCATCTGATCTATGAGGCTCTGATAAAGTTCCTTTTTTTTCTGTGCAAATATATGGCAAAAGTAGCAATTCATTAAGTGGTCTTAGAAAGATTCTAAATATTTACTTTCATACAACTATTTTCTCAAAGGGTTTGTCAGTTGGCGTGATTTTTAAAGATGGTGTTATATTTTATCACAATGGAACACACATTGTATGCCTGATTTTGGGGGAAAAATTCATGTTATTGGTAAATTGAGTTGTACATATATAGAAGAGGATTGTGGGTTTGAGTCAGATGAAACACATTCCTTTGCTTGACAGAATTCGTGGCACACGGAAAGGATGGTAACGAAAGTAAATTCCTTTTTCTTTTTCCAAATTTCATCACAGAGCTCTTGGAATATGAGAAGACACTTGGAAAATTCTGCAGGAGATTTCAGTGTATTTCTAACATATCCAGTATAACCACTAACAAAGTTTGAGAACACTTACATTAGTCAGCTGTCCCCTTACCCAGGATACGGCTGTAAGGAATAGGATATAGGCACAACCAGTATTTATGGTAAGGTTTTGAAAAGCCTAAAGAGATCTCGATGCATTGTTTAATGTGGCAATAGGTGATTCATGGTTTCCAGAGGTTAGCATGTGGGAACTGACACCAAGCAAAGAAAAACAAGAGATAAGAGAGCGAAGACAGGTGCGTAGGAACGTTTGGCAATCAAATATCAGAAAAAATCTTAATATAGAGCAAAATAGCACATTAATCAAAATATCAAAATAAGGTAGGATAGAAGAAATATAAATAGGGTAGAAAACAGACAAGAAAAAATGTAATTTTAAAATTGTACCTTTAAGAAAACTACAGCTTTAGGATTTACAGTTACTCAAGGTTACTTTTCCCTTTTCTTTCTTTTCCAGGCCACTCACCCTAAAACTCCTAAGAGTTAAAAAGAGACGCAATAAGTTTGTAAATTGGGCCAATTCCTTTCTTCCTGTGCCATGTTATAGATCCACAAATTTCACAGATTTCCACATAAATAACCCCAGCCACAGACCATGTTATAGTCTCACTCACCCCTGGAGTGCCTACACTTCTTTCCAAATGTATACTGCTGCCTTTTTTTTTTTTTTTTTTTTTTTTTTTGGTACCGACAATTGAACTCAGGACCTTGCCCTTGCCAGACAGGTGCCGTGTCGCTGAGTTATACCCCTGTCTCACTGCTTTGATTCTGCTTAATAAATCTGTTTTCTGCATCTCACTGACATCCTGAAGTGATTTTCTATAAGAGATGGCAATCGTATTCCGAAGTGGTAGAGGGTAGGCCGAAGTCCTGCCTCCTCTTGTTGGACTCTGTTGGGGTCTAACAGCACAAAAGTGACAAAAGTACATGTGCTGATGGGATTTTCTTTGTTTGTTTGTTTATTTTGCATCTCTATAAGCCATTTCCCCATCCCGCCACACCCCCTCTTTTGTCTACTTATCAATTCTTGTGCACTAGCAGTCATGAACTAGTTTTATTGTGCGACTTCTACAGACTCCCAAGGAAAACACCTGAAAGACCTGCTCTCTGTCACTTTCGCATCCGGGGAGGAGGAAAGGGAAAAGGGAAATTCTGGGAATGGGCGTGGTGGAGGCGCTACCTTGGGTCTTCCCCGTCCTGTCTCCACTTCAAATAACTTCCTGCCATAAGGTGGAGCTATATCCTATCCAAAGAAAGGCATTGGCTATCAGATCTGGCAAAAGTCCATTTAAATCATTTTTCACAGGATTTCGAAACGTTAAAATGCATGGTCCACCACCAACTGATGCGGAGTTGCTATTTTGGTGCGGCTTGGATTTTAATGTGGCGAAAATGTGTGTGAAAGCAAGTAGGACCTTGTTTTTCAGCTCAGGCTGTAAATACAGCTTCAGGGGCGGCTCTTTGAAGTGCTGAGATCTGAGGTGGTGGGAGCGGAAGCCCCCCTGAGGTAGTGCAGAGAAGCCGCGGGTATCTGGCAGTGTTTGCTCTGGAGTAAATCAGTGCAGCATCAAATGGTGGGTGTTGACAAACAAAAAACATTTAAAATGCTTTATTTAAAAGAGTACATTGTCGAGCTACTCATGTTAAATAAGAGATGGCTGGAATGGATGATGTTGGATTATATTAGCTGCAAGAGAGGTTTTGTTTCTCAGTTTGTGATCCTGAGAAATATATTAGCTGCAAGAGAGGTTTGGCCATGAAAACCCCCAACTGAGTTATATGTAAAACCCTAGCATCTCCACCCAAAGGAAAAAATGATCCCCTGAAGAGAGAGAGCTCTACGGGTTTCCTGATAACACATCAAGGGTAATCGAGATAAAGGAGAATGGCTCACCAGGAGCGTGTGTTGTACCACTCCCCGGGCAGTGCTCTCTATCTGGAAATCAATTAAAGGGCAAGGTACACCAGCTCATAGCTGGGCTGGGATTTCTTCAGCAGAGATTTGCATAGAAACCTTTCAAACAACTAAAACCTATTGCAAACGCCAAAGATAGGGTTGATCTTGGGGAAGAAAAAAAAAAGTCTCTGTCCAATATAGACTGATGAATATTGGGAGATATGTGTTACTGCAATATTCATCTGAAGTGCAGAGCTGTTTTCTGCCTTTTGATACACAAACTAGTCATTCTGTCAGTATGTTTACTTTCCTGTGCTGCGTTTTGTAGGCTAGCTGTTCCTTTTGCTTCTAAGATCTCACCTTGTATGTCTGAGTCATTTCTGGTTCTTCATAGCGTCTTGCGCATTACAGTTACACAACAAACATTTTATGAATATGTAACCCTAAACCCAACTGGGAAACCCGTACGTATGATGACTAACTCCTTTCATTTATATAATAGTCCTCCCCTCCCACCTCTTTGCTTTCTTTCATATCTTCATTTTACCCTGGTGAACACATGTTGATTTTTCATATGTGCTTGAGTTACTGAAATAGGGCTCACACCCGTTCCCAGGGCCCCTTCTTTTACATCTTTTGTAGATCTTTCTGCTTTCTCTGCTTCAAAATGCATCTCACAGACTTTCTTCTTGCCACTCCCCTGAGTCTGAGAGACACAGCTTGGACCTGTCAGGGTCTGCGTTTCCATCCAGAGCACCTGGGGTTTAAGGTGTAAGCAATTCAACTGTAATTGCTTCTTCCCAGCAGTTACTCCTTGAAGTGGCGAAGGGGGACTTTTGGTTGGTTCTCTTTCCCATCTACATAAATAGGTATTGGAACCAAATCCAAAGAGCATAGAGTATTTATCTAGAAATAAATGCTGCCCCCCACAACGGGAGTTTTGGGCTCTTCTTTTGTCTTGTTCTTTTCTTGGCTTATTTGTTAAAGATCGCATGCATTTTTTCCCTTAGATCTCAATGCTGAATTGGTCTCGTGATGAATAGTTGCTGTACTGGATTTGGCTATTTTTTTTAAGTTGCAAGTAGAAAAGCATTTCGGATAGCATCTTTTATTACAAGTTTTTCGTTTTCTCAAGCCTCCTTACTTGTTCTGAGGCAGAGGAAAAGGTATGATTTTCGTGACAGGATAGACGGGCCTGTGAGTAATTTAATACTGTGCTTCATTTTTATTTTAAATATAGTTTTGCACTAGTGTGGCTTTAGCTCTCAACAAAATCTTACAAGAGTTACAAGGTATCTTGTTACTTTAATGGAGCACTACAAAATTTAAAAGATGAAAGGGAAGTATGATTATAGAAGGTTAATTAATGAAGTGGACTGCAATGTTTTCCTCTTCCATGGTTATCTGCTTTGCATGCCCTGTATTCCAGCAAATCCATTCAGGCATTGTGGAGCGAGGAAGGCTAGCACACACCATACCAAGCTGCACTGGGCTAAGAGATCACATGCCAACCTCCCTAGTCATGAACTGGTACACTATGAGAGTATCTTTCACCTTGAGTAGAAAATAAGCCAACCTGTGTAAAAATCGGTGGCACAATATAACTGTGCAGTGATCCAGACTGGGTTGATATGTTATATTTCCCAACCCGCTGGGGAAAACTTTATTACCATCACAAAGTAAGAGTGAAATTTTATCTCTTATATTTAATTTATAAGAGGCCATATCAATTTTTTAAACCAATGCCTCTCCATTGTGGTATTCATATTTTTCTGCCAACCAGTGTATAGACAATATAAACACACTGATTAGATTTAATGTTATTCTTTTGAAGTCAATGATTTACTGTAAACATATACTTTCCCAGTAGGCTATTCTTTTGCTACCACTCTGTAAAGAAACATACTTTGAGAAATGAAAATGAATTCTGCTAGTAACAAGACCGAGGCAATAGAAATAAATAGGGGCTGTTTCAAGAAAATTGAGAGACATATGATCACTGTTCTTATGTCACAGCCTTGCAATTAGGCCACACATAAAGGTAAGGTGTCAATTTCTAAGGTCTTGTTGACTCAGAATAGCCTCTTGTTACCTTGGTGGCTAAGACACAACTTTCAGAAGCTAAAAATGGCATATGTCATACCAACTCTAATCTGTATGTGTTAGCTTTTTCTTATTCTTTTAAGGTTAAAAGCAATGTATTAAGCAGTAGCGTAAAAGTGTGTAACACTAGTGGGAATCTGAATGCAACCAGAATGGAGAGGACAGACGGCTGTGTGGGAGACAGGCAGCTTCTTATCTGACTCTACAAGGTCTCGCTTCCAGCCTCCTCTGAGGAATCACCCAAGAACAGGGAGCAGTGGCCTGGGATAGTTTTGCTATTCCCTAAACAGAATCTCGGAATCCTTCAGTCACCTCTGTTCTGTAGCATGCCCTTGGTGATCCCGAGGTATTCCAGTTAATTGCTTGCCACTTCATCCTTGTTTAGTAGTTACCCTTATGCATGGTTAAATGTGAAGTGATTTTCTTATGTGTGCATTACAGTTGCATCTGGCTCCTGAGGTTTAGTGCATGTGCCTTCCAGTGGCATCGGTGAAGAGCATGTGTGCTCCATCCTGCCATGTGTGAGAGAAGAAGATGGTCAATTATGATAGTGAAATTTACTGAATGTGATGATAAACACTTTTAAAAGCAGCTCAACAAATGATTATGGATTTCACACTTTTACTAATTGCTTCAATTTCTGACTGAACAGAAAAATCTTCTGCTTGTTTTAGTATTGTGGGGTATAGATCTCCAGAACACAAGAAAGCATCCTCAAAGTGTCTTACATTGCACCTTACCCTTTTATTCTGTTCTCTCTTCCTATATATTAACAAAATGTTTTTCGTTCTTTAATTTTCCCATAGAGGGAAAATATAGATATTTATATATCCCTAGACTGAGATGCCACTTATCAAATGACATTTTAAGAACAAGGGCTTTATTATCTTGTTTCTTTCATCAATTTTGTCCATATTCAAGCAAAATAGTACATTTTCTGTGTTCTTAGTTTTATTTCTCTTTCTTGGTTTTACTCCATCCTCTTCACCAGTTCTTTCCCATGTCTCAGGTATCTATAGGTTCGCAAAGTACCACTAATGTGTGGGCTGAGAACATTAAAAGCTTTAACTGTATTGTTCAGTGCTATTATAGAGTCAATGATACCTTGCTCTCCTGACTTGTATCTGTGAAAGTCCTCCTATTAACCCAATAAGCTATTGAGGAAAGGGGCCAGGCTACCTTTCTGCTGGTATCTCTCTTTAGTTCCTCCAATCCAATTTCTGTTTTTCCTATTCAGCTCTGTGTTCCAGGAAGTGTCTGCTTGAGTTCAACCGATCAGAGGTATCAGCTGATGACAAGGTAAGGACAGAATGATACTGAGATTGAATCTCTGGCTTTGGAAAGGTGCCTCCCTCCCCTCAGTCCTGTCTACACTCTTAGAAATGTTCCCTTGCTACACCCAGTGTCCTTGGTGTTGGATCAAGCTCCCTGCAGTGTTTAGCTGTGGGGTCCTGCATCATCTTTCCTTAGTCAGCGACTTCTCTTTGGTCCAGTGTGAATGTTCCATTTTTGTGTTCATGCTTGTTTACTAGTTACCGGCACAAGCTTTAGGTTGAATGAGCAAATGCAATTTATTCAAAATAATATTTTATAGGATACAGATAATGAATGCATTTTAGTAAATTTATACAGTAATGTAACTTTAAGCTTTTTTGTGACATTATAACTTGTACTTTTGCAATTTTACTTTTCAATTATTCATTGCTTATATTTGGGCCAACGCTAGATTTTTCTATATGGCTTTGTGAGCTTGTACCATGACCTTGCTTAAAAAAAAAATAGTATTTTATAAACCATGGTTCCTGATTAACTTTCTAAATTTTAGAAACTGAAGGATCAAAATGGAAGGTAGATCAGTAATTTCTACTGATTCTATCAAGAAAAGCAGAATATCAGGTTTTTTTTACAAGTGTTTCTTGAAATACAAATAAATGTTAATTTGTTCCCAGACCATTTCCTGACTGTGGCCTTAGACAAGGTACAACTTTTCAGAGCTGAATTTTTTCAATTATTTTTCAGAAACTGTAATTTTCTATATCATTTAAGTTGGCCCACTGCTGGAACTATAATAAAGACTTGTCAACATTCTCATCCTGAATTTTATGAAGATGTTTTGGAAAGAATAGGCAAATAAATGATAGGATGGTCATTGGAACTTTCACATGTGGAGTTTTGTTACATGTAGTGTTGTGTTTGGTGATATTGAGTATATTTTCCAACTCTTTTTGTCTGCAAACCTTTCCCAATTTGTTGTGTTTTTATCCTCCTACTGTGAATATAATTTTTTATTCTGTTCTCTTTTAAAAAAATAGTTTGGACACTGATTTTCTCCACATATGTACATATGTCTGGTTGTGCAGCCTATTAGATATTTGTCATAGTTTATATTTCTGACAAACTGCAAAATTTTTCACTTTTAATTTTACTTCTTATATAGGTAATTTCTAGAGTGTTTTATGTGCATTCTAATGCTGTCAAGCATTCATTATTTTAGGATGCAGTAGTACTGATGAACACACAATAACTCTCTGTTCTGTTTTCTAGGTACTCCAAGATCGGAAAGGACTTCCTGGTGATTTTGTAGCTAATCTAAAAATGTAACGTGTGCAGAAATGTGAACTGAGTATGCACAGCTTTCTTTGGTTTTATTTATAAGAAACACAACTCTTATATTTTGTTACTGTATAGAAGACATTATTTCATATACGTTCCTCACATAGTCATGTTTAAGTTAAAATGCAGGGCCTGCCATTAATTCTGGGTCTGTTTTTTCATCAGTAAAAAGTGCATGATGATAATATTTACTAATAGGATAGTTTTAGGAGTTAAAGAAATTATTGTTCAGTATTTAGGTAGTATTTCAAATAAATTAGTTTTTTTTTTCATTTAAGAGAAAAATGACACATAAGATAGACAAAAACCAAAAGAGACAAATGAATGACAACAGCAAGTCCACAGCAGTAACATTAATAGGTTTACAAAACAAGATGATAGGAACTTGACAATGGTTGCAATATTGCGTATTGTTACCTTCAACGTGGTAAAGACCTTTCTTTTGTAATAAGTACTGAAAAGGAAAATTTCATGTCTGATTTGTACCTTCCATAGTTTGTGTCTCCCACCACAATCATTCTTAGTTTAAAGGTATGCAATAAATATTTATGCATGTATGAAGAATGCATTTTAATGAGTACAAACAACTTTTATTTTACAAAAAAATCAATAGTTTTGAAATTCTCTATTGCTTCTTACTAGAATAAAATAATTTTATCTTTTTTTTTTTTTTTTCTAAAAAGATGTAATACAAGCTGTAGAGCTTCAATTAGCCCTTGGAAAGTATGGCTATTTTCATGAAGTGTGAATGTTGCCTGAGAATGGAAACTTTAAAAACAGGAACTTAACTGAAAGTTACCATTATAAAAGAGAAACAGGAACAAGAAAAGAATCATCAAATTACACCTCCTAAGATTCTTCAAGATGTATGCTACTTCGCGTTGACTTAGCATCAGGGTAGAACATGGCAAAGAGTCAGTTAATTGCCATGGTGCTCTTCCTGAAGTTAGACAAAAGAGAAGGTAAAAGAATGAGAAAACAAACAACCAAACAAAAGAAGCAGGTTATAAAGCTTGTATGAGAATTTTGCTCAAAATGATAAAAAGGAAACTGAATTTGCTATAGACTTTTTACACCACAGTGGGGTTTACTTGCCCCTTCTCTGTAGGTTAGAAATTAAGGAAATTTAAAAGTGCTTCCAAACAAGGTAATTTGTTAGATTCTTAACACATCTGACAAGCTGCAATTTTCATCATTACATTTTCGTTTATTGAGGAGTGACTGGTGTTACGTTATTTTTAGTTCTTGTGTAAAGACTAGACTGTGGACCAAAAATAAGGCATTTTTGATTTTAATTTCAGTCTCATTCTATTATTTGTGCATGACTGAGGGCAATGTGACTGGAATTAACGGACATTGCCCTGTAGCTCCATATTGCTCTGAAGACACAGTGCTTTGTAGAAAAGAATTCTTTCAAGGAGTTTGGTGAGCTTAGAAAAAGTGTACATATATATTTTGACTAATGCAAATGGATCTAAAAGTGTGATCCCCCGAGTTCAGCTGTTCAGCTCACAATATGTTAGCGCAGAATTTACACTCATATTGAAAACGCTGAAAGACTGAAAGTTAAAACTTTTATAGGAGCCCTTCCTGTTCTTTAAGCATGCATTTTCCTTGTATTGCTTAATTGATTTGTTGATGTTCAAAGTATCGACTGGAGTCCTTTGATTTCCAGTAGGATAAAAAAAAATTTTAATTTTTTCTTCAACAAGATAAAAAAAAATCACTTCTTTTCTGAAAATGTACTTAGAAGTGTATATCCTGAATTCAAAAATGAGGAGGGTATGCAAGGATAAAAAACAACTTTGTTAGTCTGCCGATAAGAAATATCTTTTTTAAAAAATGTACGATCCCAGCCCGCTGTACTTCATTTCCATTGCTAGAACTATCATTAAGAAAAACCTGCTTTTTCTTTTATGTGTACCCCATATTTTGCTCACTTTTCTTAAAGCTTTTGTGAGCAATCAGGTCCCTACACTGGAACCCTTCAGAAATTTCCAGCTGTAATCTCTTTGTAAATATGCTGACTTACACTCCATCCTCTATAACACCAATAAACTGGCTTAATAGAGATGATGTAGAATTGCTGTCCTCTCCTGTTTACAGCTTTCCAAGGAGGGGAATTTTGTTCCCAAGTCAAGACTCCTACTATGCGGGTACAAGTATTGAAGAACAATCCTGTAATGGTGCAGAACTTTAAGATATGCTGCCCTAGCCCAATTCTCATTTTGATTTATTTAAATTTGGAAATAACAGTATTAAATTAGCAAAGACAAGCAATGAAGAAAGCCCTGGAGACGAATTAGCCATTGTCTCTGGTCCATTAATCTCCTCTTCAATTCCAGAGAATTGTGGCTCACCCAGACCCAAAGATCAAATAAAATGCCTAATTGAGAAAACCCTAAACAAGTGTGTCCTGGGGAGCTTGGATTTATTTGTCACCCGCTCAAACAACTGTGTTGTTTATATAAGTGTTTAAAACCCTGATACTTTTCCACTCCTATATCTTAATCCCTGTTTTTTATGCTCAAGAGGGCAATTTAGAGTTGTTTTCAATTAACTAGAATGGAGAGGGGCACTTATTCCAAAAACAGATAGCTGTGTTGTGAGTATTTTGCCAAACATGCTGAGTGGTTTAGATGTAAGTATCAAGTCTGGGAGATGCTTTGGGATCTCCTTAAACATCATGATAGCTGCTTTTTGGTATTTTTAATGTCATTAATAAATAGTTGTGCATAATCACAATTAAAGTCAGAAGTGTGGTAAGAAAGGTTGAGATGTTAAGACTAAACATAAATGTGAAGTAAAGAGCTGAGATAATTACCTAGGACACCAATGCAGTTTGGGCAATACTTTCATTTAAAATATACAGATAATTGAGGTTAAACTTTTTATTTAACACAGGACAGAATAGAATGAAAATCAGTCTGCTGAATTTTGTTCACCCAGAGATGGAACATTCATTTTCACAAACGAAAATGCACTAATACTTTATGTTCTGTGGAAAAAGTCAACGATCCAGAAACTGGAAATCAACTAACAGTGTATTGACTACCCACAGTGTTAATACTGACTCTCTTTCAGCAATAATTTAGATGTGATACTTATACTGCAGAGTCTTTTACAATAGTTGTGCCATTTATTGCCCATAGTGAAAGAGGTGGTAATACTATTAGCTTCATTTTTATAGATGAACACATAGCCATGTCTAGAGGTTAAAGACTCATGCACGATGATTTAGCAGGAACGTAGTGAGAACAAAATTCCCACTCAACTTTTTCTTCTTGGTACCAGCCTACATGATTTTTATCATAAAAAACTGCTGAATTACTAGTAGGGTTTGTTAAAGGAATTGGCTAAGTATAATAAAAGTCAAAGTTGTGTTGAGCTTAGTGAAACACAAGTGAGTTAGATTTCAGGACTATGTAAAAAAATTCTCTTCTTAAGCATACCTACACAATAGGGAAAAGCCACTTAGGGCTTCACTTTAAATGTAGAAAACGTGACCACTAGTGATGTATGACCTTTTATGGTTACCTTTCAGTTCCCTATTTTCAGGTGTGTAAGTCTTTATTGAAGCAAATTGATGTGCATAGGACATTTGAATATGGATCATGTTAACTTGTGTGTTATACACATTTCATTTTCTCTGTTGTCAATCAGCTATACATTAATTTGTTTTAAAGAGATATTCATTAGAACTGGGCAGACCGTATTTAAGACAAAGCATACTGTAAATTATGGTGGCTATTTTGTGTGATAACTAGCTTAGGAATTTAGGCATAATATTTTTGAGTGCTGTTTTCATGTAGGTTTTTTCATAGATTTTTTCTTGGATAGTTACATATCAAATTGATCATTCAAAATATTTTAACTTATAATAATCATACTGCTACTGACAGAATACTTTATTATTTAAAAGACTTTTAAGTAAAGTGTACTAGTTGATTCTCAGGGTAGCCTTATGGTTTATGTATTTTTACTATTCCCAGAAGAAGTAAAGACAGAGAGATGAAGTGGTCAGGTTAGCTACAGCATGGAAATAATTGCCTAAAAACAGAATCTATGTAAGAGAAGGAAACATTGGGAAGGATGTAAACCTGTTATACTCTAATACAGAAGACAATTTGGGCAACTCTCCATGAATGCAGAACAACTGCTTCAGGATCAGTTAAACCAAGCCCTATGTCCAAGTACAGATATGTACAGAGCTGGCTAAGCTATTTCCTTAGCCCTTCACCTGGCTCTAAGCAGTGTAAATAGAGCTAACTGAGGTGCTGACCTGTAATCTTCAAAGCCAACCAACAGTTTCCTGTTTCCTCACATTTTGTCTTCCTACAAATGGTTGAGCACAGTGGGATGGCAGAGCCACATAGCTCCAGGACCATCAACTGGGTTCAAGCCTCAAGGTGAGAGGTTATGACTTCCCAGGGCACAAAAGTTTACTTACCAGAAACTGAAGCAACAGCCTCCTAAACATTTAAATGCTACCACAATTGAGTTATGCAGATTTGCCTTCCCACATTCCCTTCTAAGTACTGCAGAGGTGTTTTCTGGCATCCTGAGTCTAGCTCACAGATTCATTTAATTCCTGCCTTTCTCACCATCACCCATACTTGAACTACTCCTTTCTTCATGAGTTAATAAATTCTGGACGAAGCCCTGGATCAAGGTCTTTGTTCCATGAATCCTCACCTGGACTGGATTTAGGACTCCTTGGTTTCCTGTAACTATAAATAAGTCTTAGTACCTTTATTCTTGCCATGGATTGCACTGGAGGTGGTAGATTGGAATTAGCTCACCAGGATTCCAACAACGTTTCAATGAAATTATATATCTATTCTTCCTGAACCAAAAGGAGGACCAGAAAAGGGATTAAAATATTTGAATTACAATACTCTAACATTGAGGCTGTTTATTTATTCTACTTTCCACTGGGAAAACCCATGCATTTTCAACCCCTCCCCCCAATTTTAGTGAATTGAACCCAGGGTCTTCATGTGCACCAGGCAAGCCCTCTACCACCAAGCTACATCCCCAGACCTTCCCCTTCCCTCCCCTCCCCTTTCTTCCCCTCCCCCCTTTCCTTTCCTTTCTTTTCCTTTCCTTTCCTTTTCTCATTCCTCTCCTCTCCTCTCCTCTACCCTCCTTTCATTCCTTCCTTTTTTTTTCATTTTATTTTGAGACATACTTTATGTCACCCAGTCCTTGAACTCATGATCCTCCCATCTCAGCTTCTAAGTAGCTATGATTATAGGCATAAGCCTGTGTGATCAACCTATTCTCACTCTTAAAAAGGGGAAGGTTACAGAGAGACAATAATCTCGACAAGGAGCAGAAAATGATACTGTGAGCCAGATTGAGACTAATGTAAAAATTTTAATCTAAACCAAAAATTTTCAGAGATGATTTGAAAAGAGCTTGAATCTTTCTGAGAATTAAAAAAAAATATTGCCTAGTCAAATTCTAAAAATTTTGCATTGATTCTTTTTTTAAGTGTTTCAACCTTAAACAGCAATCCATGTTCTGACTCCAAAATATTTACTGTTCATTTATGCGTTACTGATTAGACATTAAGACCAACAGATGCCTGGAAATATGTATGTCATTGGTCAGCAACTTTAAATTTATTCTGGCTCTTTTCTCGTCTACTCTTTTCTGTCCAAATAGTGTGATCTTTATGTGTGTTAGTTAATGGAAGTTAGTAGGGAAGAGTAATCCTTATCTGATACTGGGAGGTCTTCTGATCCTGAGACAATGCCTATCACAATATAACCAGGCAGTTCAGGCAGATGATGCACTGATTACTTGTCTGTGCACACAGAATAAATTATACTTTCACTTTCCGCATGTTTGGTCTGGTCATTTTAGCAATATGTGGCTGCCATCTGCCTTTTTGGAAACATTCTATAAAGGAAGCAATATTAATCACAATGGCTATTAATTCATTTTTCCTGTAAGATAACAAAAAATGTACTGATTACCTTCTATATGCCATACACTGCTAGAATCAGAATATAAATATAAACAAAGATGGATACAATCTCTTTCCTTATGAAATTTGTATTGAAATGCAGAAGACAGGTATTATTTAAATAATGTAAAGTAATAAGTGGTACCATGAAAGATAGGTGTCTTGTATTCTCTACTATGGGAAGATGAGATCTGAGAAACTGGTCTAGAGGGTCTGGATCAGTTTCCTTATGAAAGCTATAAAAGAATGAAGGATGAATAAGAGTTAGGTGAATAGGAGGAGGAAAGCACATCTGCTTCATTGATAGAGAACATTCAAGTGCTTCTTCACGTGAAGAAACAATGTGTGGTCAGTGACTGGGGAGAAGAGAGTGAAGGGTGGTAGGATGGGGGCTGGTGGAGTGATTAGACTCAAAGGACTTTACTCTGCGCTGTGGTTAATTTTGTGTGTTCGCTTGGCTGCACACAATGCCCAGACATTTGGCAAGCATAGTAGGTGTTTCTGTTTTATGGGTGAAATTGCATTTAAATTGATGGGCTTTGAATAAAACAGATTCCTTTGCAGCATATGAGTGAGTCTCATCCAATCACTTGAAGGCTGCAACGGAAGGAAGACTGATCACCTCCGAACAAGAAGGAACTGTACCAGGTGACTGCCCCTGGACTCAAGAGGCAATTCTTCAGTGGTCATAGCCTGTCAGAATACTCTGCATTTTTTGGGTTTACTAAAGTTTTACAAGCACATGAACTTATTCTTTAAGATAAATCCCCCACCCTGGATTCTATTACTATCTCTTTCTATACATACACACTCACACACTCACACCCACCCATCCCTCCCCCACCCCACACACACGGTGAGGGTGGTAAGAATTGTCTTTGTGGGAGATTGTCTCAAGGACACCCCTGAAACCCCTGCAGAAACCAAAATCCATGGATATTTAAGTTCCTTATGTAAGATGGCATAGTGTTTCCATATATCACAGACACAGCTTCATGCATACTTTAAATCATGTCTGTATTTCTTATACTACTAATGCAATCTAAATGCTCTGTTAACAGTTGTGTTGTTTAGGGGTTAATGGCAAGGAAAAGTCTGTAGATGTTTAGCACAAAAATAAATTTCTTTAACATTTTTGATTCACTGTTGAGTTTATGAATGTGGAACCTGTAGCTATGGAAGCCCAACTCTAGATATAATTATACAGATACCATGCTTCCCTGAAAAATAAGGCCTACTTGAAAAAGAAAATAATCTGCCCCAAAAACTAGTGATCAAAACTGCCAGTCCCAACCAGCCTATCTTTCCTTTACCTGCCTTACAGCGTAGCCACTGACGAGGAGAAGAGTGATGGTGGGGATGGCAAAGACAGACATCCTAGGGCTGGCATTGTTGATCTCTAGATTTCAAGGCTGAATATTTTCCTGCTTGGTCTTATTTGGGAGAAAGAGGGTAGACAGGTAAGTGGATCATGATGGTTCTGTTTTTCTGGAGAATGGACTAATAATCCAGACTATTGGAATGTTTGAGCACATAGCTATTTGGCTACTAAAGGAGAGTTAAAAACTAATAAGATGGATATAATAATACCGCATGTCAACACGAAATGACGAGGAAGAAGAGGGCTATAGAAATCACTCTAAAGGGCAGGCCAAGTGGTGAGTGGGTTAGGTGAGGGTGCTCACGCAGACTGAAGATTCGAATAGCTAGGACTCGAGCTGAGCAGATGGGACAGGGAGGGTGGCTCCAGTACAGCCTGAGCAATGGAAGGGCCAGAAATAAGTGAGGCGACTATAAGGGGATGACTGGCACAGCTGACTGAACTACAGGTTTCTGGGAACAAACTTTCAAGCCTGGCATCCATCTTTGATTAAGTCAAGAGAAGAATCAGAACCCAGACCACCTGAGTTTCCTGAAGAAAGACACTGTGCAGGGGAAAATGGATGTGAGGAGACCTCACGAAAAGGCGAATTGCTAGGATCTCCTTTATGAATTATTCAGAAAGAAAAAATTAAATCATGAGTCCTGCATGGCAGTCTAGTTCTTTCTGGATTGTTTTCACCTCACAGGGGGGTACAGAATAAGATGAGTAGTGCAAAAAGAAAGTGAAATAATCAGTCAGCCAAATATAACGCAGGAAACAGGGCCCCGGTCTCACAGCGCGAGGACACGGCGCAGGCCTGCTCTGCAGGGAGCCGTAAAGCAAACCTGTGAGAGCACCGCATGGCCGGGCTTTCCTGCTCTTTATGCAACTGGGTTAATCTCTTCTGTTGTTTCTTTCCTTCCTTCTTTCTGGAGAAAACTCAGAGAGAATTTTCCTGCAGGTGAGGTCTAGGAAAAGTTCTTCCTCTTATCCGCACTGTGGAGCCAGCTGCAATACAGCCAGTGAGTTAGCCAACTTTGAATCACCAGCTCTGAGTTGTCGCTCAGGTTGAGGGGACTCAGTCGAAGACAGCAGAGAACCCAGCAATCCCATTCTGAGGAGGTGCAGCAGGCGTCGCTCACCAGCTGCTGCAGACAGAGGTTCGCTTGTTCCATTGGTCCCAAGGGTTCCAAATAACAGATTAGCACATTTATACAATGGAAACTTAACCTTGGGCATTAATTAAAAGTGGTGTGCTCTGTCATTTGGTCAAGTGTGGGTAGAATAAGATAGTGACAATACCTTAGGGAGTAGAAATAGGCTTATTTCAATGACATTGACTTCATCTGGGGACAAAAGAAGTAGCATATCTCAAAAACTAGAGCAGAACATTGCCTTCAGTTGCTGAGGAGGTGAGAGAAGCTAGGGAGCATGTTACCATTATTCAAAATGTACATTAACTGGATAACATGTGCCAGCTCCTGTGTTCAGTAATGCACATACCTTCTTTTATTATTATTTTTTCCATACGTACTTATACGTTAATAAATTTTACTAAGTACTTATTTTGTGCCTATTGCCAGGCATATAGCTGTGCACAACTGATGTGGTTTCTGCTTTCATGGAGGTTATGTTTATATTTTGGTCAGCTACCATGTTGTTCTGAGTTCCATTACAAAATACCTAACACCAACAATTTAGAAGTGGAGACTTTTACTTTTGGTTTATGGTTCAGACCCTAGTGACTGGTTCCAAGGCAGAAATATTATAGTGGAAGGTTCTGGCTGGGGAAAGCTGCTCAACTTATGAAGACCAAGTAGCAGAGAGCAAAGGAAGAGCCAGAGATGAAGGTGCCAGGGTCCAGGTATTGTCCCCAAGGTCGGGGTCCCATGATCCACTTCCTGTACCCCGGTCCTGCCTCCTAAGAATCAGTTCCACCATGATCTCCTCAATGGATGAGTCCAGTGATAAAGTTAGTGCCCTCACACTGCAGTCATCTTTCCACCAATGTCTCCATGCAGTCAAACTTGTAATCAAAATTAATCGGCACAGTTAGACAATACTGAAGCGAACAGCTTAAATTCCATGGAGGCCGAGCTTCTGTCTATTTTAGCTGTTGTAATAGCTTCACCAAATGATGCAGTACCTGGAAAATAGTGTATTCTCAATATTGTTTGCAAGTGCTGAAAGGTAAAAAGACAGAGATTGAATTCCTTGTCGAGGGATCTCTATGCCTATAAGCTATGTAAACCTTCTAAATATTATTTCTATTTTTAAAAATATTCTACTTGTACTCTGGTTTCCAAATAATGAAAATTCTAATTTCAAAGTTCATACCTGTCTCTGATATTCCCTTGTCTGAATATTGGAGTTTTGTTGTTGTTTCTGCTGATGCTGTTGCTTTGAGCACAGCCTCTTTACATTCCCACTAAAACTGCCTTTTAGTTGGTTAAACATTTTCTGGCATCAAAAACAATTGCTAAATATCTGAATATATAGCACACAATCTTTTGGATACCAGAGATATAAAAATTAATACAGAAGGCAGTTTTTAATTCTTGCAAGAACTCCAGCAGATTTTCCATAGGATTGCTTAAACTTGAGTGGTTTGGAGATACAAAAAGGACAGACCACATTGCCATTTTCTCTTCCATGGTGGCCCAGTCTCATGCTGTAGTATGTACTGCTTTTCCTCCTTTTACCTGGCCCAAAGTTTCTCTACAGAGCTTGCTTCTTTTCCTATCTTTAATAAAACTTTGCTACTGTTCTAAGTTGTCTTGACCGATTCTTTGCTCAAGACAGAAAACAACTAGAAACCACCTCCAGATGGAGACTTCAGCACTCCAAATCCTAGTAAAATGTTTGCCTTCACCAGGCAGAAGAAAAGGTAAGGCTCTTTGGGCACACTGATTTTTTTCTCTTTCTTACCTGGACTGGGGGATCCTGGAAGATTTCCAATGGTGCTGGGAACTCTTTTGCATTATTTCCAGCATGTGTGGTGGGGGAAGAACGCATGGTCTCTGTTTATCTTCCAGCCATAGGTATCCTATACATTCACTTGAAGTTTATCTCCCCTTTTCTCTCTTCCCCCATATTTGGTCACTCATTGCAGATATAAGTCAGTAAAGAACAGTCAAAGAGCTTATTATTAATCCAGAGCAGAACAGAACGTTCAGGTACCACATGTACATCCTGGAGTTTAGTATGACTTTTTGACCTCATGTTTCTGTTCTCCATGACACTCTGCTCATCTTTCTCATTCTTTGAGGGTGTGGGGGTAATCATTGGTAACTTAGTAGTCTGTCCGAGTAACCACCTACCCCAATTTTTTCCTTTTGAGCTCTGCTTTTCCCTCAGATGTCCCTTTCTTTCTCAGGGTTGTCATCTTGTCTCGTGTGACTGGCTACCATCCTGTCTTGTCACATGACTGGCTGACCAATTCAAATCATCCAAGTGGGTTCCACCATGTTTGATTTCAAGTGACCTCATGGTCACCGGAAAATCTCACCCTTGTAGATTGGAGCTAAACCTCTCATTCTAGAGAACATTTTGCCTTCCTCCCTCTTTTCTTCTGACTTAGGCTACATCCCTTCCTTGTTTTTTGCTACATAATGCAAGTAATTTAGAAACACAAGCCTGATGACTGAAGCGGAGCCAAAGAAAAGCCTGTCAAGCTTAACTTGAGTCAAAGGTGGAGCCACCGCATTCTCAGGACTTTTCAAAGATTTTTGTCCCCTTAAAAAAGTGGTTCTGTCTCTACTGCCTTAAACAAAGTACTGAAGTTTGTACTACCAGGGTAAATGCAAGAGATGTTGCTTCTCAAGTGGCTCTACTCTGCTTCAGTAGAGCCATCAAGTGACTCAGCATGACAAAGGAAGTGGTGGTGGTGGCGGCAGGGTGACACCCTGATATCCTGGGAGTTTTAGAGGACTGGACAGAGTGATCAAGTGGCTCAGTCCCCTCTTCTAAGGATAGGTGCACCCCAGTGTGGAGACAAAGAGCCCTCAGTAGGGCTTTCTCCTGTGCTTCTCTGAAAGATGCCAGTGCATCTGTCTAGTGAATACTTGAGTCTCACAAGGGCTGCTTTGTGGGTTCAGATTGGATCTTTTCCTTCTGCATGGATGCTGTCTTAAGGACTCGAGATCTGCTCAGCTCATAGTAGAGCAATCCAGTGCCTCAAAATGATGCTTCTATGTAAAGCACTAGCATCATCCTTGGTTTGGACAGAGACTTCTCAGCAGTGAATACTTGGGTCTCACAAGGGATGCCACGTGGGCTCGTCAGGTCTCCTCCTTCTGCACGGGATGCCACCTGAAGTACCCAAGACCTACTACTCTCTTTGTACAGGCCCAAAAAAAGCCACAGGAAGCCATATGAATCACGTGCCACAGATTCCACTGATTTCACCACTAGGCCATATCTTTGATCAGTAAGATTTGATGTCGCCAACTCAGAAAGGACCAGCTTATCCTTATCTATGATTGCAACATGCTTTGGGGTCAGTATGAAGTAGCAAATGATAGAAGATGGATATGGGATGGCAGTTAAATGATGAGACTATTTTTTGGTTAGCTTGTCTCTACTTATGTTCAGGTTTTTGTGACTCGTTGTAGGAAAGCCCAGAACCTATGATATTTAGAATGGCCCCAGAGGAAGAGAAAGGCATCTTTGATGATCCTGCCCTTGGATCCCCACCTGCCTCTCAGGGCACATGGGTGTCTCCCATTTGCTTAATAAAGAATCCTCAGATGGGACCATAGACACCTGTGACCCAACTGCTGGACACAGCCTTTTCTGTGTTCCACAGTGAGGGATTGGAGGAAGCGCAAACCGGAAAAGTGAGAACTATAACTGTTGCAATTGGCATTGCTTTGCACTCATCCAGATTCAAAGTGTCTAAGGGAAAACCCATGGATGGCTGAATGCAGGAAGTCTGGGTGCTGAGCACACGACTACATCAAGCCACTGCCTAGACCCCGCTCCAAGTGTGAAACAACCATGGTGCCTGACTCATGACACTGAAAGGCTGACTGTCCCTCTTCCCAGAGAGGGGCTGTGCCAGCTAAAACTCTCTTTTCCTATTTTGAAGGGGCCCTAGGGAAGCTATCATGGCCCTGTCCGTGGATGTCACCATCTTTTACGAGGAACTCTGGGTAACACTGAATGTCATGGGTGAGCCACACCAATTACTTCATTCTTTGACTTATTTCTCTGCACAGCCCTCTTGTAGTTCTTTAGCTTCAGTTGGAGTTGAGGGAACCCCTTAGCCAGAAATTCTTTACTCCTGCTCTGGCACGTGACTTTGAGGGCCTAATGCTTAACCATGAGTTTCTAATTGTCTCAGAGTCTCCTACTTCTGTGCTAGGAAGATATTTACTAGAAAAACTGGGGGTAATTCTCAAATTACAGCAAAGGCCACAATGGATTTTGCCTGTTGGGACTCTACCAAGTCTCCCTCACCTAATTAGCCAACAGGTGGGTACTCCTGTAGGGTATAAGAGAATACCTGATGTAAGAAAACCCTTTTTCCTCTGCATGTCAAAAAACAGAGGATTTTTTTGGGGGGTGTCTTGATGCAAGGCTAGGACAAGAACTCTGCCCAGCGGCATGCTTTTCAAAAAGTTAGATGAGGTGGCTGTTGGATGGCCACTCTGTCTGAGTGCAGTATCAGCTACAGCTATAATACTGAGGAAGACTTTAGGACAGAAACTGGAAGTCCAGATTCACCATCAGGTCAAAGTAATTCTTGAGACCAAAGGTTACTTGGGATTAACAGGGTAATGGCTTTCCAAGTATTAGGCTATGCTCTGGGACATTCCTGAGGTCAATATAAAATTCATAATACTCTTAGTCCTGCTGCTCTGATGTCGACAGTTCAAGAAGTGAGCCACTCTTGTGAACAAGTGCTCTTCTAGAGCTAGGAAGCAGACAGGACGTTAGAGACCTGTCCTTCCAAGACAAGGAGGAGGTGTGGTTCACTGATAGAAATAGCTTTGTCCAAAACAGACTTCAGAAGGCAGGTTACACGGTTGTCAGTTCACAGCAGGTCACTGGGCACAACTTTCCCCAGGGGTTTCTGCTCAAAAGGCAGAGGTAATAGCTGTTACTTGGGCATTGATATTGGGAAAAACAAGCAGTTATATATCTACACAGACTCCAAATATTACTTTCTTGTGCTGCACGCCTGTGAAGCAATCTGGAAAGAAGGAGCTTGCTGACTAATAATCAATTTTTTACAAAGCAGGAAATTTTACAACTCTAGAGGTAGTCTATCTTCCCAAACCAGTTGCTATCATTTATTACAAAAGATTCCAAAGAGACAGGTCTAAAATATTCTTGGGAAATTAAAAAGCTGATAGGTAGGCTAGAAAGGTCACCCTACAGTCCCTCAAGACTCTAGCCTTAGTCTCAGTTTCTGAAGAACCATTCTGATCCTTGCTCAAGGGATGCAGCCACAAACTATAAAAATCCTACATGGGAAATGGTCACCAGAATTTTCATAAGAAGGAAGCTATTCCTGAGAACTTCTGGAAGACCTGAGGCTCTTTTTCAGAAAGCAAGATTCCAATATTGCTCCAGGTACAGATGAATAGTGCCAATAATGATCTGAATTCACATGGGCACCTGTGTTGAGGCTTCTGTTTTTAATTAAATCATTTCTATGGGTAATCTTGCTAAGGCTATGAGTCTCAGGCTCTCAATAACTGATCTAACCCCCCTCTTTGCCTTACTTTGTCCTACACAAGAAGCATGGAAATCTGACCTGCTCCTCGTATTTTGGTTCTATATCCCCAACATAATAACGAAGTTACTTTTTCCTCTCATTGACCAAGCAGCTCAGTAATCATCAACCCTTTTCTCATTGTCTGCTGACAGGTTTTCTTTCTTCAGCCCAGCCACTGAGCTCCCATATTCCAGGGCAGTTGGACAGCACATACTCTCCAGCTGAAAGAAGCTGTAGAAGATGGAGACCTCCACTCTCTCAGCACCTCAAAAAGAATTATGAGGATAAGTATCTCTCCTGGGGAAATGAGACAGTAGATTAGGGCATGGCAGAACTGGCTGAGGAAGTAGGTGTGACCTGTTAATTACAGAGTCCAAGGATATGTGAGTGGAAGAGTTACCAAAACCTTTTATGTGCATTTCTTACCAAAACTCGAGCAGGCTTTCGATAGAATGCCCTACACCTGATGTCAGCCCGAGGAGTGGGTGACAAAAAGGACAGTTCACACTGAGCTTTTAGCTATTGTGTTCTCACTTGCATGATGGCCGCCCTTGTGATATAAGCGGTACTTCTTTTCATTCTTTTACTTAGCCCAAACTTGCTTTTGCAGAGCCTGTTTCTTCTCCTATCTTGAAGAAAATTTTGCTACCACTTGTGCTTGTCTCCACCACTTGTTTGTTCAGGACAGAAAGAAGCTAAAACCACCTCCAGAATGAGATTCCAGCACCTCCAAAACTCAGTAACAGGAAGCAGAGAAAACAGTCAAAAGCTTCACTTTAAAAAGTTTATAGATAAGTCAAGGGTCTAGCAGCTGAAACTACAGAGTGTACATAGAAGCAGTTTGGATGTCGAATAAGAAACAATGCATTAAAAAATATCAGCAGGACTTATTCACTGTATTGATTGATTGATTGACATAGATAGATTTCTTTACACAAATCTACCAATGTATGCACTCAGAAAATAGAGCATAAGGTTCGAGAGATATGACCTGTGAGCTGGGCTTGGGTGTGTGTGTGTGAAAGTACTCTGTAATATGAGTGATCAAAAATGTCTTGCCTATAAGCATTCTTTGAATACTTTCAATCTGTTTCTTCATATTAAGGTGAAGTTTCTGTCCTTCACTTTATAAACTAGGTTTATTTATAGACTGAGAGTGTCTTTAAGGGATTTTGGTGTTGTCAGCCTGGAAAGAAACACACACACACAGGTTAGAGACTAGAAAGAGCTTTGGGACTACAGATATGCAAAACACTGAGGAGTAAACTCAGGTGACTATGTCCTGATATGGCAGTTTTCTTGAGTGCAATTATTATAGTTATGATCTTGTCTCATTTCTACCTACCTTTATTTCTTGTCTCTTATCGTATACCCGCTACCTCCCAAAACATTTAACCCCTTTTTCTTGGGAAATGCAGAAGGCTGAGTGACTTTCTCATTTTAGCATTAGAAAGTGAGACTTCCAGGTATGTTAATGTAATTGGTGAAGAAAGAAAAATAGAGGTATTAGGTAGGTCTTCTCAAAGAAGATTAGATCATTATTTAACAGGTAGACTTCTGAGAGATTTGAGGACAGAGAAGACAATGTGAAATAGTCATGACAAAGATTGTCAATGAGCAAGGATGTGACAGTAAGACTGTCAAGGTTTGGATTATCCATTTGAAATTTTTGAGGGAAAATCCATCATCAGAATTGTTCATTTTTTCTAATATCTTTTGTAAGTCTAGTATAGAGGCAGAGTAAATAGATTTTTTTTTGTTTTTGGTTTTTTGAGACAGGGTCTTGCTATGTAGCTCAAGCTGGCCTTGAGCTCACTTTGTAGCCCTGGTTGGTCTTGAACTTGCACTGATCTTCCTGCCTCAGCCTCCTGAGTGCTGGGATTACAGGCGTGAGCCAGAGTAAATAGATTTTAATGACTTAATATGATTTGGGAATCTTTCAAGTATTAGAATAAAGGAAAAAAAAGGTGAAATGATTAAGCAAGCTTCCAGGAAGTAGATATAATATCGGACTGTAGAAACAGTGTAGACATTGAAGGAAATACAGTTAGGAATAGAACAATAGATAGTGAATAAGAGACCCACTTTTTGCAGAGGTCAAAATTATATAATTTTTGGAGTTGGAATAGTAGAGTGAGTAAGTTAAGAGAATAAAAGTACATTGGGATGTTTGAAATCAATTTGCAGCTGATATGTGTTATTGACAAATTCTACCTTGACGTCTGTACATGTGAATGGGAAGCTGTTGTAGAACTGAGAAAAAGAGCAGTGGAGAAGAAGATGCCAAAGAACTTGGAATTCAGGGTGCTGCAGTTAGAGTTGGAGTGGTGCAGGATGGGAAGGCAGTAAGAGAGCTACTGAAATCACTAATGGCCTCATTGTGGAAGGAGACAGGTGGTTTTAAAAGAAAAAGTAGGAGAGTTAAAGGAACACAGAAAGACAACATACACATCAAAGAAAAAGAAATTATGGAAGACCGAAGGCAAGAAATAGTTTGGAAGTGACAATAGTTCATGATTATCTAGAGAAGTCCTGTTGACCTGTTGCCCTGGAACATTATTCCTTTTACCTAAAAAAGTGTTCTTACTTAAATGTTTACTCAAGTACAATGGCACCACTATTCTTTCTGAAGTGTATGGTATGTGGGTAAAGGCAAAGAGAAGCTTTTCTTCAATGGTCGTCTCCTCAGTGGACGGTAACACTTCGAGTACAATCCGAAAGAAAAGGAATTGAGCAGGAAACACAGTGTGAACATAAGTGTAGTTGTTGGTGATAGTGTGGGAGCCCTGAGAGATAGACAGACAAGCACCTTGGTTGTGGGGGAAGAAACAGCTGATGAGGTCATATGAATGCACTCGCGGACTGGGGTGAAGGGTATCTGTGAGGTTCAGGGACTTCATAAAGACCAATTGGAGACAACAGAGGAAGCTGAGATTGGATACTTCGCAGTGAAATGACTTCCCTGACACAGAAATACAGATTTTGTGGCACCTGGGATTATGCAGTGATGAGCAATGGTGAATGTTTTGGTGCCTCGTCATGCTTGGGGCCAGCGGTCACCTCTTCAGTGACCAACAGAGTTAGTTTCCATAATGTTGAGTCAGATGGTAATATATAGAAAAGCATCCTTATATTCTTTTGATTCATTTATTCATGGATTCATTTATTCAAAAGCAACTCTTTACTGATTTATTAAAAGTCATGTGATAATGGACACATATTTATATATTCAGACATAGTGCAAATTTCCAATAAAAAGCTCAGTTGTAAAACTTCAAGAAAAGTTAAGAGATAAATAAAGCCTATTAATTCATCCCAGAACAGAGTAAGAAGAAGATTTGGAGAATGGTTGATACATCTCAGTCAAATTCGTGAAGGAAAAATTGTACTTTTGGACAAAAATAAATCCCTTACCCTCAGCCAAGTAGAAGAGGCAGGTTAGCAAGAAGGTGGAGGCGTGTGTGGACCACTGCCAGCTGTGTCTGGGAAAGTCCTTGCCCCCAGAGGGAAAACTCAACCTCTATTAAAGCATCTAGAGGCAGTGGGTCCTGGTAGAGGGGCACTCTAACAGGAAAAGCCAAGTTGGTCTAACAAGTAAATGAACGCAAAGGGCACATCTGTGTCTCAAAGATGCTCTAGCTCTATGGTTGGAGATGGTGACAGGAGACCTCACGTCTAAGGGCCTCATCCTCTTTGCCAAGGAAAGGACCTCAGGTAGGGGTAGAATTGAATGCTGCTGAGAAGAGGGTGATGAAACCTACAAGAGGCTGATATCCTAGTTTCCCACATACTTAGTATGAGAGCAGGGGTTTGAGTGTAACCTAAGTCACAAAAGATCAAGTTATAGAAAATGAAGTTACATTTCTTAAACATCTGAAATTGTGGGCTGCTTCATGTCAGCTGCTTCAAATTATTCAGGCTGTATTTATTTGGCTAGCCTAGTATGTGACAAGGAGTAAATCCATAAATCTCAAGGACTTAACACAACACATGTATCTTCCTCCCTGATTAGAGTTTGATGTGGTTCAGTAGTTCTTCTACATCTTGGCAGGGGCTCCTGGAACCCACAGTTGTTACCTTCTGAACTCCCACAGTGTTGTTTGAGGTCCAGTTTTGTGTTGAAGATGATGTTTTAATTCTTTTTTTCTCTTTCCTGTGTAGTGGTTGATTGACTGTGTCAACTCAAGAAATTTAGAAGCTGAACTAAATCAGCTTAGCAATTCTACACCCTAGGGTGTTGAAGACCCATCCTAGGGTGGCTCATCACCTGGATGGTATAAAAGGGAAGCAGGAAGGATGGATGGGGTTCCATTCTTCAGAGGAGCTCCAGTCTTTGCCTTCAGTTTGGACGTTGTCTCTTGGCTTCCAGCGCAGACTCCTTCAGCCTTCCATAGAAGATCTGTGAAACAGACTTGCATGAGTCATCGTTGTGGGCTCCAGGCTTCCAGCTGGACACATGAGAGACATTGTCTTGGGCTCTAGGTCTTCAGTTGGACTCATGCAGGACATTGCTGTAGGATCCAGGCCCTCCAGCTGAATTCCTTGGGTCTCAGTGTGTGGAAAGATTTCCTGCATTTCTTGTACTTGACTCTGGGTGTCTGTTATTAAATAATTCTATAAATAATGTGTCTTGCATTAAAATGTTTTCCTTGCAAGCCCAGACTACAACACTTTGTGACCCTCTGCTTCCATAAAAATTGCAACACTAATGAGACAGAGTTAATTATATGATATGAAAGAAACTTCACTGCATTTCAGAATTAGTTTTAAATATAAACTCCAGAGTTATTTAACAATTGTCCTAATAATTCAGTGACATATGGTTTTTAATCTATCATTTGGACCTACAATTGAACGAATTTCAACAATCCATTTTTCCTTTATTTTTTCTTTCTCTGTATGTTTGATTTTTGTGACCTTTTGACTTCTGGAAAACACGTTTGCAGTGACTGTCCTAGGGCTGGCATTCAGGTCCTTTGGGGAGCAAAGTAAGAACAGATCACTTGGGAAACTGTGAAACATAGGACATTGTCTTGGTATCTGCAATTCACTATCATACTTTGCTAGTATCTTCTGCAATCACAGCAGTCCACACAAGGATGTCAGTGGGCTGGGATTCAGCCCAGTACTTAAGAGAACACTTTCATTGCATGTGTGAGACCTTGAGCTGGATTCCAAAGGCTAAAACTCAAAAAATAGGATTAAAATCTGTACCTAACAAGGGTTACATTTCTAAATGACTAATTGGCTTGTCAGTGGTTCAGAGTGATGAGCCTCACTGATTTTTTTTTTAAGACACTATAGTTCTTATGCAAGCATATGGTTAGGAAGATATCATACTGACTTGTTGACCTGGTAGAATTCTTCCCAAACAATATAGATATAGGCAGATGAATCTCTCAATTCTGCTCTTCACATGTAGTTAGTTTAGACTGAAGGAATATGACAGAATAAAAAGATACTAGAAGTGAGGAGAAGAATGAATGAAAGAAATAATAAAAACAGAGGGAAAGACTACAGATAGTCACATGTTTTGTCTTCTCTGATTGTCCAAGCTATTGTCCTTTTCTTGGTTTAAAAAGATCCTCAGGTGAACTGTACTAAATGATGGTCGTTTATCATATTAGGGAACCCGGCACATGGGTTTAAATGGCTTATTGTGTTGCACCCTGCTGATAAATCTGTGAGCACAGCAACTGTCACTATCTGTTTCAAATGCATTTTCCATATCCTTAGTGAGATTGTTTGAAAACTTATTTTTCTACTATACTTTTGTGTGGCTAAGGTATGTTTGCTTGAATATGAAGTGTTCTGAGAAACTGAAGGAATAAGGTATTTAAAAAAAACTACCCTGGAATAGCAGTTTGAATTTCTCTGGATCATGTTATCATTTTTTGACAATTTGGAATTATCGTGCCTTTGCATACCACTAGTGATAGGGTATGGAGGATCTGAAGAATTGATATTGAAGCTGGGATACTGACCCAGGCTGTTTTATTCTTTAGCCACCTACAGATGCCAGCAAGCTTATCTGCATTGATACTCTTCAGAATTGAACTGATCTGAGGAATCGCGTGTTTGGAAGTGATTTTCTTTGGGATCACTTAGCCATCTGATCGGCAGTTTGTATTACTTAGTTACAGATGTGCAGGTGCTGCCTGGCTCTCTCCGACAGTGCTGAGTGTTCTGATTCCAGCAGGTGAATGACTGGCTCCGCTTTCTCGTCTCTGAGGAACACACACACTTTCGAAACTGTTTATCATCTTAGCAACTCCATTCATTCCTGTCACAGTTTGCTTTTCTTTGAGATTATTTCCTGGAAAGAGAAGTATTATTTGCATAGACTCACCTTTTCTTTTTAAACTAGATTTTACAACTTTTGTTAGGATAATTTTCATTTCATGTGTTATCGCCACATTTTAGGTCACTACTTCTTCTATTGATTGGCATTTATTATGTTTGCAACACATTTAAATTCATTTTCATCCTGCTAACAAAACACTCAAGTACAACATAATGGGTTAACTAAACTCCATAAAACTGGATAAACATTGTGTAGCTATCTTCCTTCATATCTGATGGCCAAGTAACTGATATTTTACAGCTTTCTAATCGATAGCTTGATCTCCGTCTCTGTGTTAATTTTCAACATGCACTTTATGACACATTTAAGAATATAGTTATCAAAATTACATTACTGTAGCCTAATGTCTTCAATTAAGTGTTCATTTATCGTATGTGAATATACTTTATGGCATGATTTTATTCTATTAAATTTGATTTTCTTTTAAATTATTTATATCTATCAAGGGCTACATTTCTCTGAGTTGTAAAATTTTAAAATCATATTTCAATTCCATTTATAAATGCCCAAGGCTTGTCAGTTTCCTTACTGAATTATAATGCTGATATAAGGTTTTCAATAAAGGAAACAGATGTAGGTATGTAAAACTTTTAAATTAGATTCAGAGATCTTTTTGTTTCTTTTAAATTGTAATAATGACTAACAAAGAAAAACATGCATTTGGCATCTATAAATTGTTCATTTTATTATGAATATTAAATTTTTTAACATTTCTGAATCTGATTTTTAAAAATGTAAACTCAACAACTTATATCTCGTAAGTATTTTCAAATACCGAAGAGTTCTTTAGGAAGCATAATTCATAAAAATGTCAAAGGTATGAGAGAGTATAAGACTTTATTTTAAATTTTAACTCTATAAAATTACAGCTTTAAAACGTTAGCATTAGAAAATAAATTAGCTTTTCTTTTTTGTTTTATTTATAATTTTCGTTTGAGTTCTTAGCTGTGGGACAGAAATTCCAGTGGTGTGCAGGTAGAGCTGTTTAATCACCTGAGCGGTGGTGACGCACACCTATAATCCCAGCATGCTGGGAGGCTGAGGCTGAGGATTAAAAATTCAAGCTCAACCTGGCCATTTTCCTGGCTTAGAGACACCCTGTTTCAAAATAAAAATATATATATATAAAAAAAAAGGATCCAGATGTAGCTCAGTGCCAAGGTCCTGCGTTCAATCTCTAGTACTGAAGAGAAAGAAAACAAGTCATGTACTACTTTTTCAGAGGAACAAAACCCTGATTTGTGGGGTGGTTGCTTTCTGTGTTATAGATACTCTTCCCTCAACAAATTAGAAGCTACCAATGTGACATCCCTGAAGGAGCTGGGGGCAATCAGTGTCTGGGGTCTTGGCAGGACTTTGCAGTAGCATTCTTAAAAAAAAAAGTGATCAGGGAGCTGCAGCTATTGGTAATAGAGGGAAATGGTAAACCAGGCTATTAGTGAAGTGTGGAATCCATTGCATTCCTTGGGCCATGCGGGCCACCCATAGGAGAGAGCTCCAAGATGGTGACAAATCAGAACTGACCCCTAGCTTCCAAACAGGTGCCCATGAGGTAACTACACTCTGTGCAGTCCAGATGCCCGACTCCTTTATAAAATAAAGAAAAGGAAAAAATTAATAATTAATGACAGTCCTTTGGGACTCCGTACAAGGGAAATGCATCTTATATCCTGGGCTGCTCCGCTGTGGAGTAACAAGTTCTGCTCTCCTTTCCCTGGCATCCTCTGCCCATGGAGCAGTTCGAATTGCTTTTGAACTCAACCACTCTGACTCTGGGCTCATCTGCCATGCTTCTTTTCTGTAATAAGCTTTCACTTTACTACAATCATAACTACTTCTTAGATGATTTCTCTCTTACACAAAGCAACTAGTCACCCCAGCTGGTGACAGTGTAGGCTGGCAGAGGGGTCTACACCACACCTCCAGTGCGGAACATAGAAACATCATCTCTCCACTCTTCTGCAGTCTCTTGCAGCTAAATAAAAAGGAGGGAAAATGGAAAAGACTTAATTCAGCTGTAAAAATTTAAGCAAAATAATAAAAGAGGAGATGCCTTATATGTTCCATGTGTAGTGATGTAGACAGAGCAGAAAGTTCAGATTTTGAAGTCTTAACTTCTTCATTGACACCCATCTGCTCTTTGTTTTATGCAGACCCTGTTGTAGGTCTTGAGTATGTAGTTCTGAATTAATAAAAATAGAGTGTTGTGTCTTCTTTTATAATGCTTACCATCTTCAACGAAAGAAAAATTTAATAATGTAAGTAAATAAAAGCAAAAATTGCAAATTATAATGTTAGGCAAAGTAACAGTTGTCAGCTGTACCCTTTCTAGGAATAATTTTTTTTCTAGAAAATATCCAGAAAGAAAGGAATTTATTTTGTGCTTATAGAGACCACATGTCAATTCTTCTCCATAATCCTCACTGCACCAGGTTTCACTGCAACACGCTCATTATACTGTCTGTCTGCCTCCATCTCCTCAGTTCAGTTACTTCTGCCAAAGGCAGGGCATGAGCATGAATCGTTACTTGTCAGTTCTGAACAAGACAGTGTCAATATTTACCTCAGCTTGACTATATTCTAAGAAGATATCTTCCTGACCATATACTCCTGATTTTCCTTCTGTTAAAGCATTCACTTTAGAAAACTTTCAATTACATATTTTTCTTGTACTTTTGAGATACACATCTTCTACAACCAAGGATTTTCTCAAAGATCAGAAAGCCTTTACCTTGGAATGTAGTCAGCATCAAAGATAGCACCAGAAGCATCCAGAATCTGGAGGAAAGTAAAGCACCAACTTCTTTGATAAATGACAACTATCCAATACTGATGTCCTAATCGTCATTGGTAAACCTCATCTCTAACAATCTCATTCCTAATTAACACCCTCTAGTACTTTCCACTGGCCTACACCAACGTTAAAAATCTCCTGCCTTTTGTTTTAATGACAGTAAGGTCAATCTCTTTTCCCTTGAATTAGTTTTGATTAAAATATTCCTTGATCGTTTAATGGGTCCAGTGCAATTTTTCTTTTACACTGCCCATTGATTTTTTTCTCTACAAAACTGCAACTGCAGCAGACTATAAATAAAACTCAAACTATCAAAAACAAAAAAGGTAATATGAGAGAAGAACGTCCAAGTAGATCCTAAATGGGACTCTCTCAATAAGTTAGATAAAAGATAAATTTGTAACCTCATATAAAGGTCATTACCAAAATTTCTTTTATTCAGGTATGCATTTCAAAAACAACAATAACAGCGACACCAAAACCCAGCAAAATATCTACCTCTGCCTTTTCAAACCAGATTTGTGCACTTTCAAGGCTTACGACTATAACAGGAAAATGACATTCTACAGACAGCATCATTCCAACTGAATCTGTTAAACACAGCAGTTTTCCAAATGTCTCTATGTAGATTTTTATATCATTATAGACTTGTTACTATATGCAGACTATTGTTACTATATATAATAAATTTGGGATTCCAGAACTGGTTTGTTGAATAAGAGGACTTATTCTTAAGAAATGTATATCTTTCTGTAATTCACTATTTGAGTGTGTGTGTGTGTGCGTGTGCGTGTGTGTGTAAGTTTTGCCTTGTGACTTCCTCAGTCAATATTAATGAACAGTGGTAAAAGTGACCAAAGAAATATAAGTGAAATAGCAAGGTTTGTGTGACTTTCTTTGTTTCTACAAAATAAGAATAATATAACAGAAATTTTATTTAAATAATAAGCTTCATTTCTGAATGGAAACTTAACTCTTTATACAACTGTGTGTATTTCAAGAAAGTATAATGTAAGCACCACATTTTATATCTGGCTACTGATGACAATATTTAGTTGTTGGTGGAATAGACCCAGTTTTGGTTTGAGTAGCCTGTGTTATTTAAGATATTGTAATCTAAATAGTTTTGTGATGCTCATCCAAAGAAAATCCAAGTCCTTATCATAATTACCTAATTTAGCTTCTCAGTAAAACAAATTTCTATAATCTTCTAAACACTTAAAAGCCTATATTATCTCTACAAATTAAAGTATTTATCTGCTCTTCTCAAGAAGAGCAGATAAAGATATGTATAAAGATTATTGGGATGGATAGTACTCAATTAGTAATCCAGGACTATGTTTGGCTTTAGGATATACAGAGACATTTATTATAGAAGCCAAAGCATAGTCTTTAAATAACCTACAAGAGAAGTTTATTAATTTATTTCAGTATAATTATTACTACCAGTGCTTGTGGTGACTGTTTTAATATCATACCTGGAAGATGTCATAATCTCAAATGATTTCCATTTCCAGAAAAAAATATTCACTTTGGATTCTGGCTTTAATACCCTAGTCAAAAATAACGCAAGAGTGTTTTCTGCTATTATCAAACCAGGTTAAGAGTCATACTTTTCAAGACAGCCTAATTTATGAAATTCCTAATGAACAATGTCCTGAACTCATCCGCTATTTGCTAATCTTGTAGTCTTAGTTTGGATCTTATTTTGCTCAGCCAGAAAATGAGAGTACTGGATTAACTTGGTAGGCATTCTTATTTCCTGCTCATATTTCTGCTTTTTCTCCCATTCTGGGTAGCAGTTATGGTCTCTGGAAGTTTGAAATTGTTCTCTGACTGCTTTGAGAGCCGCAGTGATGTTTGTCAATTGTGGTCCACAGTGTTCTTCCCCTCCACAGGGTCTCTGAAGCGTGCATAAAGGGAAAGGTGTTGCAAGACAGGACGCACCCGAACACTGAGCCATGTCACTGGGGGAAGCTGCCTTGAAAGATGCCTAGGTTTTGCTAGAAATGATAGGATTTCACTCTAATTCTGTAGTTTGTCTCCACGGCATTATGAATGCTATTCTGACTAGTACAGATGACTTCTAGAGTATTTTCTATTTTTATGAATTTGTGAACAATGATAAAATATGCTTGCCTGAAACTGCAACAAAATAAAGAATATTGGCTTGCAAGGCATATAGCACCAAGCACATTATTAGTTACCGAGTTTACAATTTCAGAAAGAGCTGTCACATATACCATAGATGTTCTACTGATACCCCTACTTAGCATGTTTGCTTGCTATTACACTTTATGTCTTGAAATTATTTTACAACCTTGTGTACATATTTTTCTCTAACAAGCACTTACTTGAATTAGTACTTAAAATGGATGAACAATATTGAAGGAGTTTAATGTAGACTATGAGATTCAGTCAAGCTTGAACAATTCATGACACATAAATGTCATAGTGACTATTAATCTGTAGCAAGAGGTTTGGTTTCGGTCTCATGAAAGATGGGTATGATATGGAATGGAGAATACTGGTAGCCTTATGGTGAAGATGACACTTCCCTGATCTGTTGTCCTTTGACACTTCAAGCTTTCCAGGATTTTAGGCTTGATCATATTTCTTTCAAAAATACAATTAAAAAATAAAATCTAACTGCTGGATGTGGTGGCACATGGCTATTGTCCCAGTACTTGGGAGGCTGAGGCAGGAGGATCCCTGTGAGCTTGAGGCCAAGCCTGGGCTACAAAGTGAGTTCCAGGAAGCCTGAACTGCAGAGCAAAACCTTATCTCAAAAAAGACAAAAAAAAAATCATCTAACTCCAGCTGTTATTAAAATATTCTTTGAAGCTGCGTAATTTTATGTTTAGAAGAATTGCACCTTGATCTGGTGATTATTTTGTAATAAAATATACATTTAACTTTTGCAATGAGATATTCATTGCTACAGTTTTTGAAATGCAATCTTGAAAAAAGTGAAAAACATTAGTGTTAGAGTATATTAATGTATTTAGTATTTGTTACCACATGGAAATTTCTTTTTTTAAAGGTTTACAGATTGTATTTCTTAATATTTGTCTTCAAAGAAAGCATTTATATAAATTCAGAATATATATATAATCAGAAATAAAGATATTTTAATAAGATATTTTGTTTTGCTCAAATGTTATTTTACTTCAGTGAAATTCAATTAGTTTTCCTGTCACTAGTATGCAACAGTTTAAAGAAAAATTAACGTTAATTCCATCATAGTGCCTCTGCTTTTTTCTTTCAATTTCATTTCTTGAATAATTGCTATGCTGTTACTATTAATTTTCCCTATATAAAGATCATAACACCAAGATTCAGATATTTATTGGATGACTGTTTTACACCAAAACTGTCCACCTCATTTTTGCTTTTTATTTGTTATTGTCATTATATGGAATATAAAAAAATCAAGTTGTGTCAATTCCATTTAAATTCTATTTAAATTCCACGTAAGTCCTTTTTCTCCTAATTTTCAGCATTTCCTTTATTGTACATCTAAGGCCTGGGTTAAAACTGGGATTATAACAATTTAGTTCCCAATGTTTTCAGTTCATTGATAAGGAAATTGATAGAAATGATCGAATATTTTTTCCAAGCTCTTCGGACTTGCATGTAAACCGAAGGTTATTTTTGAATAAACTAAGTTGTTCCTTAAATTATCTTTAAGTGCCTTCTTTCAGACATCACTGCAAAACGAGAGACTATCAAAGTCACTTCTATTTCCTGGACATAACCAGAAGGATTAGGGTTAGCATGCTACCACATGGGCAACAAAAACTTGTTGGGGGGAAAAAAACCCTTTTATTCCTTTTTAAGTCAAAGACATTAGTTACAACTGTTGCATCAACAAAGGCAAGAGTGAAGGAGGGAGACAGACTCAGTACAAATTGCTTCCGTTTTGTTCATAATAATAAACAAATTAAGGAGTGAAGAATAGTCAGACTTGGCCCTAGTTGAGAATGAGGTACAGAATTTCCTATGAGAAGGTTAAATATTTAATGAAAAAGGAATTGAAGAGAGGCTGACGATCATGGGTTGTGTGTTTGGAGCATGTCTCGGGGTCCCCTTGTGTTCAGAAGAGGACACGCAGAGCTGACTGCAGGTGTACAATGTGTGCAGTGCGTCACACACCGAACCAATGGGATCGACAAGAGAAGTAATCGGACTATTGTAAATTACAGGACAAACTTGTGATTTGTCGCATCAGAAAGAAACACTGTAAGAATCGCGCCAGGCACACATCATAGATCAGTGTCAATATTCATAATTACACCTATGAATAAACCTCTTCCATTTTTCTGTACGCCCAAAAATTGTGTATCTAGAGAGGAGATTTATCCACTATTAGGTAATGATGGCTGTTACATGAGTAATTTTTCTCTGTACTTTTTCCAGCAATGATACTGTTTCAGTAATGAAGATCAAGAAAAAAATGTTGGAAGACTACATTTGACATGTGGGATATTGCATTATTCAAATATCATATTTTAGATTAGTAGAGAAAATAAATAGAATAATATTTTAAAATGAAAAAGCAAATAAGACTTACTCCTATCTTTGTCTTTATGTCATCTGTAAGGCATTTATGCCCTCCTAGTTTCAGATATTTTTCTTTCTGTATCTGGAGCCATCTGCTGCCCCATTTCATTTCAGATTGCTGCTTCATTTTACATTTCAAAAGATTGTAAACTCCTGTCAGCCTAATTTCATTGTCTGTACTGCAGGGTAATTATCTTCTAGATAAGGTCCAACCATTTGGGAGCCCAAGAAATATTTTCTATCTGCCTGGAGTTACATATTCTGTTCACATTTATTGTCCAATTGACTTACATCCTTCAAGGAATTATTGTATCTGGAAACAACTGAGACATTATTTTATTGTCATACATGGCTCAAAGAATATCCATGTCAAATAATTAGAGAGGTGACATTGTTGTCACCTTTTACTGGTTCTTTAATTTGAAGCTCCTTAAATAATTTTAGATTAAGATACGTATTTTCTAAATACCACCCACGGAAATTCATTATTGCATGTACACTACTCTACATGGTGGCTTATATAATATGAACATGGGGAATGGAGAACAAAGTCAGTTCATTTCATTGTTAGAATCTTATCATTAAAATAATTTTTAAAATTAAATAGGTAGTCTTTCCTCCTTCCTTTCTTTCTTTCCTTCCTTTTCCTCTTTCTCTTCACCTTTCACTTGTTCCTCTGCTTCTCTTCCCATTTTCCTCTTCATCCTCTTCCTTTTCCTCCTCCTCCTCTTCCTTTTCCTCCTTCTCCTCCTCCTTCTCCTCTACCTCCTCCTCCTCCACCTCCTCCACCTTCACCTTCTCCTCATCTTCCTCCTCTTCCTCCTCCACCTCCTCCTCCTCCTCCTTCTCCTTCTCCTTCTTTTCTTAAAAGTGAACACTAAGATGTTCATACTCTCAAGGCAATTGTCATTTTTGGAGCAGGGAAGCTGACTAATGTCTCACCACATACCTGAGGCTGGCCTTGAACCAGCACCTATGCATTCAGGCTGGTCTCACCTCTCAGTTACTCCTGCCTCAGCCTCTTTGGTGCTGGTATTACATGTGTGTGACACTACATCCAGATGTAAGTGAATCCAGGTGTAAGAGAAAATAGCACCATTCCATTCTTATGGGATATGCTGATTTTTTCTTTAGGTCTCAAACATGCAGTCATGTCAGTGGAAAGAGTCATGTTAGCTACTGTGTGGTTTGTAGAGTTCGTCCAACCAACATTTTCTTCTCAGCTATAGCATGAAGGTGTTCCTTATTAGAGACAAAGATTAAGAGTATGGAGAATCATTCAGACTTGAAACTTTGAAGTTTCTGGATTTCTACCCATTAACCCCCCCCACATCTCCTCCCATCTCTACCTAGGAAAGTATTAAGTTCCTTGAGCCTTCAACATTTCCTTTGCTGTCATATTTGGGAAGAAATATTTGCTTCTTTGCTTCCGAGATGTTCATGGGAACATGGCATAGCTTGGGGGAGGCAACATGAACTTGACCTATGGCACGGCGTTTTCTGATATGTTGGAGAGTGGCAAATTGAAGGACGCCTGCCCCCAGTCACAGGAATGCTGAGCCACCACTGAAGGTCTGGTAGCTTCAGTCTTTTTCTCTGAACTCCTGCTGGTATTCTACTCTGTATCATCTGTAATCCCAGCTCCTTTCTTAGGCATTTTCCCGTTCATTCCCAGACATCCTTCACTATTATTCTTAATGCTCTTCTCTGTCATGTTTAGACCTGTGTTCATGACATTCTTCCTATTTCAGCTGTTTCATGTGTGATCATTTATGCTTACTTCAGCAAAAGCCAGCTAATATAACTTCCCCTAGAAAAACTTTCTGATTATTCAAGCAAGAAAATTTTTTCCCTCTGAACTCTTGAACCTTTTTCCTACTTATGTTTTTAACATTTGGTAATGAATTCTAAGTGCCTGGAGTTCATGGACTATGCCACATATACTTTTATTCCTTACAGCATTTAGTAGATTGTTTAACACGTAGTGTGCACTGAGTAGATATTGTTAAATGTGTGAAATAACATTTGTATGGCTTAACAGCAACCAGATGTGTCTCTGAATGTTTCTCTAAATGTGAATTCTAATTGTGAGTCCAGTGTTTAACATTTTTTAATATAGTCATTCATCTAAAGAACATTTTCTGACATTTTTTTCCTAATTGAACTTCTATGAAATGATAGTATCACAGATATACTGTATTTACATTCAAAGTTTATACACAGCATATACCTGTTTCACACACGGAGGAACAAGATTATATTCCCTGATGAAATTCAACCTTCGCCCACTTTTGAAGAAATACTGCTTCCTATAAGAATTCACAGGTTAGTATTTTTGTTGATAGCAATTATCACTTGAAAGTAGAAATTCAACTATGTTGAGCTCCAGAGGCTTGGGAAAAAGAGACAGAGATTGATTGTTTATTGAGTATCCATCAATTTGCCAAACACCAGGCTACACACATTGAGTGTATCGTCGGTAAGTCACCTGAAAGTTCTACAATGTGGGTCTCACTACAAGTTGTCCATTTTTCTTATAACTCCTGCCTCTGTGAATGCCCTCCACCTGCTCTTTCCCTTCTGTGTGCCAGTGAGGTGTAGGAACAGCACGGCGGCAGCACGAGTCTCCTTCTCCAAGCCACAGGCGTTGTCTGCTTATCTGAACTGTTTTTATAAGATTCAAGGTAAGTTTTTTGGTTAAAACTAAGTTCTATTTCTTTGACAGATTGAAAAACTGCTCTTCCACTATATTCCCCCTCCCCCCGATTTTATAGATGCCCATTTGGGGCTCTGCGTGGTTGGACCTCTTGTCACTGGTCACATATAATCTCATTGCAACATACAAGTAGATTTTAACTTCTTACCAAGGAGACAAGTTAGTTACCTAGAATAGAGAATCTACATTTTCTGTATGGTATTTCGCTAACATTTTTTTAGATCTTATGACAATGGTTCTATTATATCTTTGCAGTTTGACTATAAAAATCATTTGACATATATAGTCATTTGATTAAAAGAATTAGTAATTATTCCAAAGTGAAATATGTTCTTGGATTCACCATGATGATGAATTGTTTTTTATTATCACAAGAAAATCACACAGCTGATTATAGTGTTTTTCACAGCACATAATGGCATAAATCATCATTTTGATATTTTTACTACACACGAGTATTTTATGAAAATAGCATTGGCAAAATTAACTGATGTACTCAGTGAAAATATTCATTTGTATTTATGTATATACATTGAGTTTATCTTATATTTTATTTTGGTGCATATATGGATAGGTACAGAGTCTGAAAAATTATTTTATTGCTAAATCTAGCTATTGTATGAATTGATTTTTGTTCTGTTTTGAAGGGTCATACAGAATGAAAAAAAAGTCTCAGTAAATCTTACATCTTTAATGTTAAGAAGTCCATAATTAATAATTTGAGATATGTATTCCAGCTAGCATATCAAATCAACCTGTACAGATTTTTGATGACATGAGTTTAATAATACAAAGAACAAGAATTCATGGGTTGAATGAATTGGTAGTTTATGAGATAAACGGATACAAAAGGAAGTTTTGATTTAATTTTGCATTCCCCCTTGATTTTTCCAATAGCTTAAAACCCCCATCTCCTCACACTTTATAAACATAATTCACCCTTCTCTCCTCTGAGTGTTGGGCAGCAGATTTAACTTGTTTTCTTTCTTGATGCCTACAACCCTTTCCTTATTCCATAGCTGTTATGCACTTGTTTTTCTCTCTCCTTCTAGATTATAAACCATGCAAAAACACCTGCAGTCATTTCAGTTTTCTGCTCTCCCTTTCTTTCAAGTGGCCCAAGATGTGATGAATTAATGGATGTCTGCAGGCTTAACGAGGGGATGGCCTTCATTTGTTGGATTTCTGCTGCTTCCAGAATAGCAAATGATACTTTCCACTTTCCTTACTTTTCTCCAGCTCGTGAGGCCGAGAGAGGGAAAAGGTGCCATTTCAACGTGATGTTCTGTCAATGCTGCTGAAGAGGACACTGTTTAACTCTAATCACGGTAGAAGCTGTAACGATGTTGATGTTCTTTATTAAGATTATAACCAACAACTTAGACCACACAAATCACTGCCTAGCTGTCAGATGGCTGCAAATTCTAATCAGCATCCACCTGGATTAGATTCAGGTTTATCAATCCTTTGAGTCATCATCTCCTCAAGAAAAGAATATTTATGTTCTTCCTAGTTCATGCATTTATATTTGCCTTTAATACTCTCTCAGGGGCACCAGGGTTGAGAACTGAAATTTCGTAGGTAAATTTTCACTTGAATCTTACAATTATTCATGATTTTTTAAACGCATATAATGCATACAGTCTTCTACAAAGTGTATCTAAATAGGTGGGAAAGAATCTGTACTATACTGTACTATATGTAGCATGCCTATTTCATGTTTAAATAGATGTGCCAGTGTCGAACTGAGCATGTTAAAGTTCTGAAGAAATAGAGTGAAACTTTACACAATGAAATACAATCTCTTTAGTGTCTCACTTTCAGTAATGGTTTTAAATAAAATTAACTAGAGTGAATAGAGTGATACTGAACAAAATGGATAAGCAAAGTAACAATTAAATATTTGACTCACTGAAAATAGGATGGATCAAAATATCAGTTTTAACTTTCGATTGCATTTTATTATAAAGTTACAAATTTTTAAAATTTTACACAATAGAAAAAAACTCTATATCATTTTGTACATTCATGAATATGTCTAAGGGCTTTCATAAAAGATTGTTTTTCCATAACCCTGCAATGTATGTTTACCTACAGGAAATTTATTTAAGGCCTAGAAAATACCCATACTGACCCTCCCATAGGAACAACATACCTAAGGCTAGCATCTATCTGCTTCTATGAGAAGTCATATCTACCATTATAGGATCAGAATGTAGCTGTCAATCATAAAGGAGATTAACAAAATTATGGAAAATGGAAAGCTTAGAGATAAATTATTTGAGGAGACAGTCTATGTTATCTTTGCATTACTATAACAACAGAACTGAGAAAATTAACTTATAAGAAAGAAAAAATTATTTTGGATCACAATTCTGGCGCTTTCAGTCCATAATAAGTTGACCCTACTACATTTGCGCCTGTGGTGAGGCAGAGCACCATGAGTGACTGTGAGTGGTGGGGGAAGCTGCTCGTCTCACAGCAGGGTCGGAGCCACAGAGGCTTGGCTTCCCTGTGGTGCTCTGCTTCCTAAAGGTCCAGCGCTCTTCCCAGCAGTGCCACAGGGTGGAGACCACACTTTCAACACATGGGCTTTAGAGGATGTTCAAAATTAGCAGAGCCCTAATGGAAGATTGAAAAAGAATTGCTACAGGAATTAGGAGAATATGATAAGCACACACATGCACTAATATATTCAGATAGATTAGAGGAATAGAAGAGTGAAGAACCTTGAGCATATCTGTGAATTTGGTATATAATGGAGGTGGTAAGACAAATCAATAGGGAAAATAGATCTCTGAATATTAGACAAATGACTGTATGAAGATTAAAGCAAACAAATAAAACCAAACGACCAAGAGAAGAGAAAGGATTCATTTCTCTCCCTTATTCTTGAATGGAAACAATGCCAGATTAAATACAGCTTACCTCCCACATTGAAATCAGAAAACGATAAGAAAAGAACATAAATAGCTTTCAGTCCTACATTCAGGGTGAGAATATAATGGCATAAAATTCAGATAATAGAATGAAAATAAAAGCACATGACTACATACTAATTCAAATCTGAATTAGATTTAGGGAAGACAAAGCAAAAATAAATTTAAAAAGACAGTCATGAACACATTGATAAGGCTATCATTTCTTGCATCAAGAGCTTTAGATATCAACAAGAATTGCCTAGAATTTGCTAAGAGTATCAATAGGCAATTCAAAAATGAAAAATGACACAAAATTATACAAAAATATACAGAAACTCATATGAAACCAGATAAATAAAATGTTTATTGCCACCAATTTCTTTCAAGGGAAAGTAAAATTTTATGTAATACTTACTTTTAAAATATTGATTAAATTTTATAAAATTGTATTATACTAAAAAATAAGAAAAAGCAAAAACACAGATTTGACCTTTGAGAGGTATGAATTTCTTTCTTTGTTTCCTGTAAGTTTTGAGATGAGGACATTTGACAGAGTGGAATTTTGCTAAACACTGAAAGCAATTACATTTCTTACTACTACTATAACTACCAAATACACATGCTGCAAAATATATTACATGATGTATACGCTTATAGTCTCTCAGTTTCAGATTTTCAGGACAAAAAGATAATAACGTTGAAGAATTATTAAAATCATTATATTTAATGAAATATGCCAGATACTGTAGGACAAATATTGCATGACTCTGATTATATGAGATAACTAGAATGTGCAGATTCATAGAAATACAAAATACAGTAGAGGTTACCAAAGGGCAGTGGGAAGAATGGAATTACTATTTAATGGTATATGATTTTTGTTGAAAATTATGGAAAAATGTTGAATACAGATGGTGGTAATAACATTTTGTGAATATAGCTAATAGTACTAATGAATAATTAAAACTCTTGAATGCTCAAAATGGTAAACATTATGCATATTTTATCAGAGTAAAACAGGGTTAAAATCAAGTATGTGAAAGTCACAGCCTGTTTGCCCATCAGTTTAGGAAACTAGTAAGAAGCAAGAAGAAGAGGAGCAGAAGGTGGAAGAGAAAAGCGACGACAGAAAGATAACTCCTGTGCTCGTCCACTCTCAGTGTTGGTAAAAACGTATACGGAATTTAGGGAAAGTATTTAGCATATGTCCAAAATTTAAAGCGTATAGTTTCTGACAAATATTCATGTTTTATGGGCCCGTACTATAGAAACAGTCATACAGAAATATAACTGCATATGCAAATACGTATGCAGATGTAGATAGCTGGATAGCTATATAGATACACACTCATGACTGAGTTATTGCAATACTGAAAACCTGGAAATAATGTAGATTTAAAATAGAAAGCTATTGAATAAACCTTAGGATAATCTTACAATAGAATGCTAAGAGAATTGATTAATTTTACACTTACACATTATTGTACATTCAAAAGTTTTAGAGATAACCACCAAAAATAGCAAAAGAATTATGACTTCTTTCTAGTAGAAAGACAAACTAAGAGAATTTTCAAAACTGTCACTTTACAGAAGGCAGAAAAAGGAGTAATGCTTGTCAGTTAAAAACACAAAGTTGCATTGTGTCATCCGATGATACCAAGAATTTTAAGAACATTTAGCAATTACAAAAGAATGGACAGATACTGATACTTTTTGAATGTCTTATTTTAAAACTAATAAAGGAATTTACAAGAGTAATTATGTTGGAATACAAAGAAATAGAATTACATGAATTTAAAAAAATCTATGCATTTGGCATCATCACACCATATGCCATTAGGTCTGTCTCATCACTTTTCAGAATCTTTTTCTTTCTCAGTTGCACACTAGGGAAAACATGTACTTCACAATTATGGGGGACAAATATTTACAGAGAACTAACTATGGCCAGCTCTGTACCCCATCCATGTAGACCAAAACCACGTTTTAACATGATAACTAAAACTGGTAGTGGTAGGTGAATGCAACCCAAATTAATGACTTGATGAACAGAACTTTCCAATTAATAGATTGCATCCTTAGTTATTTTTTAGGCATAACGTGCATTTTCAAATACTGTCTTCATTTTCACAATTAAAAAAAGCACTACATGGGCAAATATAAGATGTATTTTCTTTAGCAATTAGACTGAGAAGATTTTTTTCTATTGGTGTCATTTCTTGAAAATAATTAAGGTGATAAAACACTCATTTGAATGTACTAGTAATAAGTTGGGAGAATTAGATATATAGTTGATCTGGGGTTAGGGGGTTTATCTCATTCCATGTAGATTATAGTACCTAGCATATTCCTGATACCAATGAATATTAATAATGAGAGCAGTGATAATTTCAATTTAGTTTTCCATGTAGAATACAGATGTAGCAGAAATTTTTGCTGAACTTTTTCTCCTAATGCAAATTTTGAGTATTACTTTCAATTTATTCCTGCTGTTGACTAAATCTATGTTCTCCAGCAAATTATTTAATATCTTTGTACCTATGATTCCATCTATAAAATGGGGATAATAATACACATCTATTTAATTATTCAGTTCTCCAGAATGCTGAGACATTAGATTCCAGTTAATTATATGAAAAAGTATTTTAAATTGAGTCTATTAGGTATTAAATGTATACATGATTTTGTGCAATATGACCTACCAATTATACGTGGAACTTCACTGAACATAGGTGATAAAAGTACAATGAATTCAAGGTATCTATAGAGCAGTGGAACAGTAGCAAGAGAGGTATAAATTCATTAACATAAAAGAGGGAATACTCAGAACTCTTGGGTATATTTAAATATGAAAAATTCCCTCCAAATTATCTTTTCCTTGATATTTAGTTTCACAGTAACTGAAACAAAGATACTGCATGTTAAAATGTAGACATTATATGTTCATTTATATTCATAAGTTAAGTGTATCAGAATGTTTGTTGCAATTATTATCCTGACTTACAAAACAAGGCTGAAGAATCATATGGCATCTTTTTAAACTCACCCAGAGAGAAAGTTTAAAGCACTGTGTGCTCTTTGGCTTTATACATTTGACTTTGTGCTCATAGTAGAGTGGGTTCTGTCTGCTGAGCTCTAACAGTAAGAAAGCAGAAACTGGTGCAGTAGGACACAGAGACTCCAGGTTTCCAACACAGTAGTCAAAACCCACTGAAGTAGGCAGGACCAGTCATGTAAAGTTCAGGGCCATGCGTAAAATATAATATAGGATCTACTTGCTAAAAACACCAAAACAAAGAATTGTCTTACATCAAAATGTGCCTTTTTTTTTGGATCTAGACTTATTTCAGTGGTTTTTTATTTACTATTTAATGTCATCCCAAGGAAACCATTTTAAATTATTAGTGTGAATTTTATTATTTACCTTTGTGCTCCTCACAATGCCTGTTTTAAATGAAAATGCAAGAGAATTTAACTCATGGTAATTACTAAAATTAAACAACCTTTATTTTACATCTAATGAAAGCTTTCCGGAAGAGAGGATAGTTTGAGAAAAGCGAATGTAACTTGTCCTAGTCACTTTCTTCGACACTGAACCCCAGCACTCACCACGTAAAGAAGGAAAGGTTTGCTTTGGTTCGTGTTTCAGTCCATGGTTGCCTGGGTCCAAAGCAGGATAGCATGGCAGAGGGGCAAAGTGGAGCCTGGCTTCTCACAGCCTGGTGGACAAGAGGCAGAGAGCGTCAGAGAAGGAGACAAGGGAGGTGCCAGGAAGGGAAGTAAAAGCTTCCGGGTCACATCTCCAGTGACCTGCCTCTTCCAACAAGGCCCTGCCTGCTAACAGCAAGGCAGTTAGTGTCCCCTTTTTCCAGTCGCCTTCCAAACACGTCAGGCCTTAGGGCCATTTTAGATCTGAACCGTAACACAACTCTTTCACTTCTCTTTTTAGTAAGTTCACATTCTACTGGCACTCTGGCTTACCGATAGATAAGGAAGGACAGAAAGGAAGAGACATGACACATTCCCATGCCGTGCCTTTTCCTCTGTTCCACCCTTCTCAGTCCGAGAGCTGCACTGAGTGGTAACAAGCATGAGTAGAATGCCACATGACTGGTTAATAGTTTGGATTTCTTAGAATGTCGTTGCCTTTCTTTCTACATTGGAAGCAAATTTTGTTTGAGCAGAAAGTATGACATTTCTTGGACTGTCAGCACCTCCACTTATTCAGTGTTAGAGATGACACACTTACATTGTACTTGCTTTGCATTTCATTAACTCAAGCTTATGGTGGCTTTACACGGATTCTGTGCTCATCGGTATTCAAAAAGGTTATCTGCAAATAGGGTAGCAAAGAATGGCAGTGTATATAGACACATCTAAGTGCCAAACAGGAATTAAAAGATAAAATGATTAAGTATTTCATCATGGCTACTGAAAAGTATTGAACCAAATGGAACCTTGTGTGCCTCCTGCGATCATGTAAGCATGAGTCTCATGGTCTCTCACTCCCGTCTGCTTTATGGATTTAGTGTCAGATTGATGTTTGAAGTTCTGCTATTTGAGGTCTTCTATTAAACTCAGCTAAATCTTTTCAGTTAGGTAAAACACCTACCTCAGATTCAAACATATGTTAAATACTCTATAATAGTTGGGATTATTATTAGTAGCAGTGATATTAAATAACACTTTCTCATGAAAGGCTACAGTTATTGTGTTGTCAGTATTATAAATATATACTCACATCACATACCAAAATTAAATATGCACAAGCACACCTCCTGAACATTATTCAACCCAAGACATTTGCATTCCATTTTTACTTGGTCTAAATCTCAAAGTAAATGTGAAATCAGTTTCTCTAAATTCTTGTGAGAAAAAAAATTAATGATAAAAATTTTTATGGTATTTTTTTCTCATCAATCTGATGAAATTACTTTATATAGAGACTTGAAAAGAGTTCCCATGCTGGTGATGTAGCTCAGGGGCACAGCACCTGCCCAGCAAGCACAAGGACCTGAGTTTGAGTCCCTCCACCAAAAAAAAAAAATAAATAAATAAATAATAAAAAGAGTTCCTGATTACATTGAGTTTAGTATGAAAAATGATGGCAACAAGTCCATCAGTGTCCTAAACATTACATTATATAGCATTGTTATTTTTGCTAAGTTAGGAAGCTGTCTACAAGACAGTGCACCAAATATACCAGCAGGCATTGTAAAAGTGAAGACACTTTAAGAAATGTCAAAAAGTCTTACTCACCCCAAGATAAAAATAGTGAATTTAAAGTGAGAGAATGAAGTGATTGGTAGTACATGAAAGAGCAGAAATGCTTAAAACAGAATGCAGAGTTAATCCAAAAGGTTTGGGTCAATTTCTCATCCTCTCTGAGAAATGCTAATAAATTACACATTTCTGTATTTGTCTGAGGTTTCCAAGAGCAGAAAACAAGTACTATATTGTCCCCCGTGTGTATGGGGCCTTGTGTCCTGTTGGCACTCTTTACATGTTTGTTTTATTCTTTCCATAGGAAAAGGCAAGACAAGATCAGGTAAAAGTGAAGTGAACTGAGAACATACTGGCGCCCTCAAATAGCTGTCAAGGATTTAGAGGCCATGTCTTAAATGGTTTGGACATCTGGTGAAGAAACACAAAAATAGAAACCCCAGTAGGATTTTTTTAAACTGAAGTAGAAAGCAAGAGATGTAGAAGCAGCTCTTGAAATCCCTGTAGAAACATAATAAAGAAAAGACTTTAAATAGAAACCTTGAACAGAAAACTTCACACACTAGAGGAGTTTAAAAAAGGTGGAAGGAGTTGGTGTCTCTGATTATACGATGAAAGTCTTTATTCTATAAAGATATGGGAATTACAAGATTCATGGGACTAAGTATCCACTTGCAAATGTATTCAGTAAAACCCTGTCCACTTAGAAACTATTTCCTGCATCTCTGCCAGTATTTTTACACATGTCTATGGGTAGCATTGTGTGCTTAAGTAATTCTACAACTCTATTCTTCAGGCAGTTCAGAAATTAAGATTTCCAGTGAAAAATGGCATCAGAAAATATAAGTAATATACATTAAAAGTAGTGCCCACTGTGTTATATAGGCATCAATTAACTCACAAAAGTCACAGTAATATCTGAGCAAAGTCCTCAAGGCAATAGCTATATCAGGAACAAAACATAAAGGTAAGTTCTATTAAGATTTAGTTTAATCCACCTCTGTGCAATGCATTAATTTAGTAGTCCCTCAATGCTTTAAAACATATAGATGCTATATTTTAAGGTACCAAGCTTATACTAGAATTTAATTACTTGGGAACCATGATGCTTGTAACTCATGGATGAGAATTAGCAGACATTTTGCTCATTGCCTCATGTCTGTATAAAGAAATGCAAAATATAAAGAAGAAACAAAGCAAAAACTTGAATTGTCAGAAAATCTGAGGAATGCAGAAAAAGTCTGAAAGTCACTGATTCAGTCAGAAAATGCCTGCCAATTTAGGTTTACCTTTAGAAAATTGTATTTGTGCTCATCCCACTCATGTTACCCTTGCCTTCCCAGTACCTCTCTGAAGTGAGATGAGACGTGGGCACCTTGTGAGGAAGGCTGAACAGAGGCCAGTGGACTGAAGAGAGCAGATTCTGCTGTTTTCTCTTAAAACGGCACCCTCATGGGTGACTGACTTAGTGGGCTGTTTCATGGATGTTTTGAAAACGGAACCTTCTAATGCACAATATACTTCATGTAGTGATTTAGATTTTAAATGTCCCCTAGAGGCCCATCTGACAAAAGTTTGATTGCTGGTCGGTGGCACTCCTGGGAGAGGGTAGAACCTTTAGGAAGGGGGCTTAGTTGGCGAAAGCTGGATCACTAGGGGTGTGTTCTTTAAGGAGGTGTTGGGACCCAAGCCCTGGTTCCACGGTGTTTTTGGCTTCTGGGTCATCATGTGGTTAAGTTTTGGTTTACTTTATATTCCCCACCTTGATATTCTATCTTAGTGACCGATGACAGAATATAGAACATATATTCTTTAGGCAGTTTCAGCTGCTATAGCAAGTGATCATAAATGAACTGGTCCAAACAACACACATTTATTTCTCTCAGTTCTAGAGATTGGGAAGTCCCGGTTCAAAATGTCTGCAGATCTGGTGTCTGTTAAGTGCACTTTGCAGGTTTTGAGGTGTTCATTTGCTTGTTGTAGCTTCTCATAGCAGAGAAGAGAGAATAATCATTTCTCTCACGTCTTAACCCCAATACAAAAGCCAGGTAAGATACTAAAAAAGAAAAAACACAACTCAATATTCTTGATGAACATAGATGATATAATATTCTCATCAAAATAAAAATAAACCAGATTAACATAGCACTGAAAGATTATATGCTGTGATCAATAGTGAATTATCATTAGGATGCAAAGATGGTACAGCGTATACAACCAATAAAGGTGATGCTTTCCATAAATAGAATGAAGACTAAAAATCGTATCATCACTGTAGACACAGAAAAAGTATTTGATAAAATTCAATATTATTTCATGATAGAAAGTACCAGGAAGAAATGTAGAGAAAGATGATATCTCAACACAAAAAGGTCATAGACAACAAGGTCACAACTAAAATAATACTCAACACTGAAAACTTGAAATGTTTCCTCCATTATAAGGAAGAAAACAAGAAGTTCACACTTTCCATTTCTACTCAACACAGTAGGACAAGTTCAAGTCAGAGAAATTACATAAGAAAAGAAGATAAAAGTTGGGCTGAAATAAATAAAGTTGTCTGTATTTTGCAGATGACATGACCTAGGAAAATCATAAAATCTCCCTCAGAAAGATGTTAGAAATCACAAATGAATTCAATGAGTTTTCAGGGTATGAAATGAAAATACAAAAGCCAGCTGTATTTCTCCTCCTTCTAAAATCATATTGATTTTTAATTAATACATAAAGCCATGAAAAGGATTACTGGGACCTAATCTGATGCTTCAATACATACCTACATTGTGTAATGTATAAATAGGTTAAACAATTTGATTTCTTCAAGTAGTTATCATTCTTTAATGTAGAAATATTGCCCCATTCAATTTTTTGAAAAAAAAGTGTTGTTTTTTAAACATTCAATTCATTTGCATCTTTAGATTTGAAAGTTAATCCATTTATAACAATTACCCATTAGTCTTTTGGCTCCTTATAAGGATACTAAGCTCATTCATTAAGAACGTTGTCGGTCTACTCTCAAGAACTGATTACTTCCCAAGGCCCCTCCTCCAAAGAGCATTGCATGGAAAATTTGGGCTGGAACATAGTTACTTTTGGGGACACAGATATTCAGACAATAGCATAGTACAAGCCATTTTCATGAGAAATATTTTTTTTAAAGTCTTGGATATCGGAGCTCATATCTAATTAGCATATTACTTAATATTTCGTACTATCATATTTTTTATGCTGAAACACAAAGCAAAAAGCAAAAAAAGGAAAGAAAATTTTTATTGTTTATTATAAAGTAAGGTCTTTAGACATTTTTAAAGTAATCATTCAATATTTGAATCTCTACTTGGGAAGTAAAGGGCAAATATTTGCCATTTTTTTCTAGAATGAATTTATTTAATACACATTCAATGTATATTTATTTTAAGATGTTTGCTGAATACTGTGACAAGATAGATTGTGAACAATGCTCATTCTCTGAAGGAGTTTACTGTCAGTTGAAAGAAAACAAGAGCATAAATCCTATCATAAAATACAAAAGTTCATGAAAACATATAGTTCAGGACATAGTGAGTTCATAGGATGAGAAAGCTCTTGGAATTTAAAATATTGTGCACTTTGCACTTCCCCCCAAACAGAAGGATGGCTTTCATTGTGCTGGGTGGGTTGGTGTATGCTCCCTGTGATGTCAAAGGTGAGAGCCACGACAAGAATTTTGGAATGGGAAGTGAATTGATTACAACACATTCATGTGCAGTGTCTCAATTTAAATCATCCTGTACAAGAAATTGTCATTGTTTTATCACGGCTTTATTCTGTGAAAATCACTGCATTAGAAAATACGAGTGTGTGAGCAATACACACAAGACTCCATCCATCTCTCAATCAGCAAATTTTTCTTAACATGCCCTTTGGTTTGAGTAAAATACTGTATTTCATTTTTGAAAGTCTTAATGTTTTCTCAGGCTATAACCTAATTAAAGCAAAATGCATGACAGAAGGATAGAAGGCAAGTTGTAAAGAGAAATATGGATTTGTTCATCCAAAAGCTCCTGACAAATAATGTGAACTTAGCCTTTTTTTTTTTTTTGAACCTCGCCTTAATGTTAGACTGCAAATGGAGAGTAGAAAGGATCCAACCTTGAGAAACTCTAGGTTTTCTTGAGGTTTTATTTTTCTCCCATTTTGTTTCTTGATAAAAGACTCTATGATACTTCTGTTTCCATTGCCCTGTAATATTAAGGGTATACCATTAAAGCTCAGACTTTCTATCAAGAATTGGCTATGAGGAAATTAGAAACAGAGGTGGGATTAGAACCATCTCCCTTAGAGATCACATTGCTGACATTCACTGGGTTTGAATCTAATCCCGAAGTACTTTGTGATAACACAGAAAAACAGAAAAATGACAACAGCAACAAAAATTTGTTCTCCTTGGAGAAAAATGTCTTAAAAAAAAAAGCATATAGTGATGTTCAGTTTATCCTTGTATTTTCCTCCAACAAATTTTTCAACACTGATGTATAAAATCTCTTTCATTTTTGAAATTACTGCAATGAAAATGACAAAGACGTAACAAAGCATGTAAATTTTTAGTAATTATTTTGCAATAATTATATAGTTATTTATTAAATTATGTCATTCAACTAATTTTTATTGTGCAAGTTTATCAAATACATTGAAGCGATGATCTGGAATTATTCTTTTTCTAACTTAATTTTTACATTTGCTGAACTCAAAAGTATGTTAGAAATTATTTTGCCATTATTATATGAATTGTTTATTCTCTTCAACTTCTGAACTGTAAAAATAGAAAATAATTTCAAAGTTGTTTTATCAGCCAACCCTGACACTCAGTCTGGAGTCCCTTCCTGACAACTGATAGGATACTGGTGCCATCTTGAACATGAGTTAAGGCTTATAAATACTTCAAACTATTTATTTGTTCACTCTTATTTCAACTCTTCAAATCAGTGAGAAATTGAGTATCATTCCTGGTTATCTTTTTAGTTTATGGCATTTCTCTGCAGCTTACCAGTAAATCATATTAGCTTTTAGTAATTTGTGGTAAATAGCAAATTTGCCAGGAATCCTATCCAAAACTAAGATCAAAAGACTTATGAGTAGAGTGGAATGAAAATTTCCACCAAGGCACAGAAACTGGGTAGATCACAATGATTAGATTGAAATCAGCCCATTCTCTTAATATGTACACATATCAACCAAGTATCTTAGTGTTTTTTTTTTTTTGTACTTAGTTCACCCAATGTGATTACTTCTCATGTATGATTATATTTTTACATTACCAATTCATATATTCCTGTATACTTTAAACCCTCTCTAGATTATTTATAGCTACTACAATATAAATGTTTATTTATATAACTTTCATACTATGCTAGTTAGAGTGCAATGACTAGAAAAAAGTTGGTCCATGTTCAATACATGTGCAAACTTTTTCAATGATTTTCATCAGGGGTCTGTTGAAACCAGGGATATAAAATCCATGGAGGGCCATACACACACATATAAATACATATGCACATATATGTGTTATACAGTATATATTAAGTAATTACAGTGGTGCCTCAGTTCATGAACTTAATTCTTTCCATGATTCTGTTCACAAATTGTATTGGATGGGAATGAACCAAACTTCCCCATAAGGTCAACCTTGAAACTAACCATTGAATTTAATTCAGTTCTTGGCCAACTTGGTTTGTGACTAGAATCTTGGAAAGAATTGTTTGTAAACCAAGGTGCCACTTTATACAAATATGTGTTCACATATCACATCTATGCAATGGAAGTTATATATAACTCTCGAGGCCTATTTATTTACTAATTATTTATTTAATACTAATATATATATATATATATATAACACAGAGCACCATAAGCCTACGTTCATGCTTCTGATTTCAACCTGATACTAAAAGATTTCCAATTTTCCAATTTTCTCTGATTTATAACTTCTTTCTCCAACTAGAAAAATCTTGATTTTAGAATCTACAACTGATTCACTAAATTTTCAAATCTTGTAATCATATAGCTTCAGAATTGCGAGCCCATTTCTTTGTGAAAAACAATTTGTGGACTACATTACAACTTGCATTCCATCTTTATAATTGTAGTATATTTTCCACCGACTTTTATTTTAGTTTTTTACTGTTAATATCATTCTCTTGGTTCTGCTTTTGGTTTCCACTTACAAAAGTTTCATTTTTGTGGGTTCTTCATGTAGTACTGTTCATTATTGAGAAAATTTTGTCATTTTCTCCATTTTCTTCCTGATTGTAATCAACTTTTTTTTAATTCTCCATTTTTCTTGTTTATTTCATTTCATGGTTTTTCAGTTTCTGACTTGCCACGTTTTTGCTCTATTCTCAGTTGTCTGAGCATATGTAATTCTGTTTGGAGTAGACACAGTTTGTGCTGCTTCACAATTTTTTTATTTGGGGTAAGGATTTCTCTATTAATATATATGAAAACTAATTTACCTGTTTATTGCCAGAGATGTGCATGGAATTTATTTTCCTCTTATTCATTTTTGTTGTATTGGGATATTGTAATAGTTTTGACCTTAATTACATCCTTTTTTGTAAACCCAGTAATTTAAGGGGTTGGCTTGTTTTGGGGAAGGGTTTTTCTAATGTTCCTTTTGGTTTGCCAAAATCCTAAAAATTTCCTGTGTGCTTTCTTTTCCTTTACCACCCAATTGCTCAGGGAGGCTTTTCCTTTTTTTCCCTTTTTCTTCTTTGAAAACTGTATATTTGAATTAAAGACTGTCCTTTAAAGTCACCCTGGTGCTATAAGACACAATTAAATGGGTGATGCTGTTTAAGAGGTAATGTAAGTGAAGACAATGATTTTTGGAGTGGAGTGGATCCTAGTTTCAGCTAATATGGGGTGAGAAAAAGATTAGCTTTTGCATTTGCATAGATTTAGAACACAGTCAGACCTCAGTTATTAGCTCTGTAACTTGCAATAAAAAAATAACATTGCATACTCTCATTTTGTTTACTTACATAATACTAATAATCATTACCTAAAAATGTGAAAATGATATATAAGTAAAATATGTAATATCATTATGTCCTTGGATCTTGCTTTGTATTTAGTAAATGGAAACAGCTTGTATTATCATTAAAAGTAGGTAAACAGAAAAATGTATTAGCAATTAATTTATTACAATATTATGTATACACTAACTATATTTTTAAAAAGCATACTATTTGTTTATGAGTCTGTCACCTAAGCTAGTCCTTTTAGTGTATTTGTGACAATGACTCTTACTATCAGATATTAGTGGAATACAGTTTCCCACTGAACAACCCCAAGAAAAACTCACAAAATCTCAGGATAAAGTCAGATTCAGAACTTATGAGCTCTGGATATTCACAGATTTTCACACCTAAAAGCAGAAGCTGTACAAGATTCACAAGAGTTTTCACCAATTATTTTATTTCTACCATAATATCCAGTGCTTATCCAAAGATGAGGTAGGTGGAGCCACTTGTTCATATTTTACTGATGAGATAAAGTAAGGTATGAAGAGACAAATGACTTACAGCTGGTGACAAGGACACGGTCGTGAAAATCTCAATTTCCAAAATTTCTTTTGTACTATACTCTGTTCTCTCTCTGCCATTTTTCAATAATCTGGAATAGACTGAATCAGTATGTTCCAAAGATCTAGGTAAACTTTCTTAATAATGTATGTTTCTAATACAATCAATATATACATAAGTGAAACAGAATTAAAACAGGTGAGGCAGAAAGAACTAAAGTAAAAAATTCAGGTATAATCGACAATCTCTACACCTGTCCCTCAGAGGTAAGAATAGTCTTCCTTTTACATTTTTATGCACTGCTAATTCATGTGCTGTAGCATATGTGTATATAGATACTATATAATTATTTCTACAATATGCAGCACATTATACATTCTATACTATATTTTTGCTTATCTTAGTCTATATAGCTCCAAAATCTTTTTTTAAGAGGTCATATAGGTATTGTATTTTCAAATTTCATAGTGGTCTCTGTATAAGCATATCATATTACTCGGTTCCTAGTGTATGGATGGGCTATTTCCACTCATCACTCTTTCAATTCCATTTACTGAATGTCCTTTATGTAAATAAATTAAATAAACGAGCTCTTCTTAATGAAATTTAGATTTATTTCTCTAATTCTAAGGTACGTGTAAGACAACAGTAGAAAGACAAAGGCAGAAAAGACTAGATTTTATAGGTAGCACAAACTTTTAACTGATGTAGCTTTGCAAATAAAACTTAAAATCAAATGTATTTTCATCTTTCAGTACATGCACAATAGAAAAAACAGAAAAAATTTCAATACATTGATGCCCTTGTTTTAACAGGCTTTCCACTCCATCATTTGTTAGAAATCAAACAATTTCTTGAGTTGTGAGGAGAAACCCAAAGGCAAAGCTGCTGGCTGACACACCAGTATCTTTTCATGTGATCTAAAAAACAGTCTGGAAATGAAAACTGGGGTGGAGACTGTAACAAAGAAAGGAAAGGGCAGGGTGGAAATCTTCCCAGAGTTGGAGCTCAGAAATGTTAATATGTACAGACTTGAACGGTTTAGATGGATGAATATGACAGAAAAAAAGTGGGGAACAGCTAACACTGCACTGGGAGTAAAGTGGCAACGGTTGGATCATAGGAAGAACAAAATAAACTGTTATTCAGTGAGAGGAGAGAGGTCTCCTCTAATGCACCCAAGAGCTCCTATTTTCACAGTTCCTTGGAGTGAGGAGAGCATTAGTGGACTAAAAACCTTGTTCCGATTATCTGCAATTTCATAACGTCAGGCTGTTCATAGAGCTGCACTCTTTGGGGATTTTAGCTTCCATGTGAGGTTCACATTGGCTTTTTTAAAAAATTGTTTTAGCTTTCATCTATTAGTTCTCATAAACCAGTTGTCTTCTAATCAAGGACTGAAGGTTCTAGAAATGCACAGTTCCTTTGACAGTCACCAAACACCTACCCAGCAACAACATTAACTCACTTCGAGTAGCACGACTTCCCTACATAATATTTTCTTTCTTTATTTTGAAAGCCTATGATTCTGTTTATGAATTGTTAGACACATCTTGCCAGATATCACTCAGGGTCTCAGACCAGCACGTACTTCACTAAATGAATACTTTTCTAAAAAGTATTTTAAGCTACAATGGTACAGATGTAATTAAATATGAAGTAAATTGAATACTGGCAGAAATTTCAAAGTAAACTTATTTTGTATCTTGGGCCTGTTATTTATTTTATACTGTAAACTATTAAAATTCAGGCTTTTTCTTCAAATAACTATTGCTGGTTGTTGAGTTGTCTTGGCAACTTTAAGCTGATTTGTTCTATATGTTTGCAAACAATTGCTGCCTTAAATTGTAACATTTTTAATCAACTAGAAACTTGTTCTATTTTGACATGTGTATTAATTAAAACAGTCTCTCTGTAAACACTTTAGAAATAATAAATAAGATCTTTCTCCTATATTGTGCTCAGTTTATTAGAACCTTTGTTGGAACTCTACTACTATTAAAATTCCCAGGTCTGCTCCTGTTGCACTATCACTGAGCAAGTGAAATGAAATAATAATAATAATAATAATAATGAAAATATATCACCAGAACAATTTAAAAATAAGTAATCCAACCAATGTGGAGTAGACATACTTATTGATAATTAACTTTTATTCAGAGTTTTTAAATTCAAGATTTAAAAATTCTGTTAAGCAAGGATTCATTGCTGTATGATTCTTGAGCACACAATGTGTGTCTCATTCCCCCTGGTTGTGGGAATGTCAAAGAAAGGATACTCTAGTGCAGTCAAAATTGAAGATGCGAATGCATCATGAAAAAATGAATCTATCTGCATGTGCTTTCATTTTGGCCAAACTAGGAATACAGAAGAGAGTTGTTCCAAAGGAGGGACATGGGAAGGGGAGGTCATGAGAAAAACGGATTGGTCCAACCAGACTACCCAGAGAGGCAATGGATTTGCTCTTATCATATGATCATCTTTATCCCCTTGAAGCAGACTTGTGACAAAGGCTTTTCCTCAAAAAGGCTCAGAATTAACAAAATCAGTTCTGTTCTACCATGTTTCATAGCTTTCTCTGTGTTTCCTGGCCTCTTCGGCAATTCTTCCCTCGCTTCCCGGGAGCCCTGCCTTTAAATTGCATGGATTACATGCATTAAATATCCTTCAAATTTCTGAACTATGCCCTTATTCCTTTGCTGTTTTTACCAACTCCTGGTGAAGAGATGGCTACAGCAAACCGGCCAGACCAAAAAGTGGTTTTTCATTCCCGATCCTTAAAATCTCTTACCCTGAAACATTGCTCTGGAAACGATCGTTTACCTGAGAGAGGTTAACTGTTAACATTCTTCTCATGTGGTCGAAAAATTATTCTTAAAATCCTCTTTGTTCTGTCAACATGTAAACTGAAAGGACACCACTTGTTCCTTTTCTTTATCTTTTTAAAAAAATTCATTGGCCCTAAGATGGGCTACATTAATGTAATTGTTTCAATGTACAGTTTATCAAATCAGCAAAAGCAAGCTTTAAATCAGTGTCATTTTTAAGCCTTAAAATAAGTTGTTCTCTGAATTTGGGCAGCTTATTTCTGGCAGTTTGCAGATGGACAGCCTCATGGCATTACTGAATGTATGCATTAGAACATAATTAGCTACATGTAAAGTTAGGTTTAGTTCTTTCTAAATGGGTTAATCAGTTCTCACTGAATTCAGGAAAATAGAAGGGAAACTCAGCGCTCAAAGTCTTCTGATACATCGACATAGACATCAGGTAAGTTATATATAAATAAATATGCACCCCAGTGAGAACTGCTTCCGCCATGTGTAGCCTTTCTATTAGATTACCAAACCACATGTATTTCCTGGTCATGTTCAGGAGTATCTTTGTTTGGATTTCAGTTTCATCTTTATTTGAAATGAAAATCTTTATATTTGTAGCATTAAATTGACATTCTGCGTGGTGTGCTGCTTTGTCAAATTGGTTTGCAAAGGGCAGAGTTCATTTGCTCATTAGTAAACAGAGTTGTTAGAATACTTTCCATACACAAATTGCAAAATACAGCAAACAATAAACCTGGGTTGTATCACTGTCTGAAATTCCGAATCCTAGCTGCCTGTCCCCTGGTTCTTTTGTTCCTTTGGCTCTATGTGGAGTCTAATGCTGTTGTCCCTCGGGGCTGCTTTCTGGTTTTCCTTGCTTCCTTCCTCTCTGTGGGTGCTCCTCCCTGGGCCCGTCCTGTCCCCCATCTATGTGCTGACGGCTCCTTCACTCCTGTCTGAAGGACTGATTCCTCCCCTGTGTCTCTCTTCATCTGGTTGTGGAATAGATTTCTTAAACTGAAAATTCCCCCAACAGAAACCTTGATGATCGCTTACTTCACATTTCCATGTGACTTCCTCCCTTCCTGGTCTTCTCCGTCTTAGCAGAAGACATCTTGGTCTACCCATCTCTCCCACAGTGATCTTAAGAACTATTCTCTTTTTTTGTAATTACATTTATTTTTAAGCCAATAAAATAGAAAAGTTGTGCGTATTGATGAAGTACTGGGTATGTGAGGTTTTAGGATAGGTATACATCATATAATGTTTAAATCAGATTAAATATATCTACCTCCTCAAACATTTATCATTGCTTTAGGGTGAAAACATTCAAAATCCTTTCTTCTGTTTTTTATACACATAGTACATTATTGTTATTTACAGCACACGTGAACTACTTATTCCTAAGTGTAATTTAGTACTCACTGATTAAACCTAACTGATCTCTCGCTATCCCCCATCTATGATAGCACTATTCTCTTCATTTCCATGAAGGCCACATTTTTAGATTCCACGTAGGAGTGAGATCATGTAGTAGTTCTTTTGGTGCCTGGTTTATTTCATCCAACATTCACATTGGCACAAACAACAGGACTTTATCCTTTCTGTGACTGAGAGATTACATATATTTCCTATGTCTTTATCCATCCATCAGTAGATACACAGTTAAGCTATATCCAGATTGGGGAGTGGGGCGGGGGAGGTGATCGCAGATAGTGCTGCAATCGATATGGGAGTGCAGACGTTCCTTTGAAATATTGATTTCATCTCCTATTGGTATATCCTTAGTAGGGGACTGCTGGATCATATGGTAGGTAGTTCTGTTTTCAATTTTTTTGTGGCATTAACACATTGTTCTCCACACTGTCTCTGTTAGTTTACATGCTCTCCAACAGGATGCATGTGTTCCCTTTTGTCTGAATACTGGCCAGCACTTGTTATCACTAGTCTTTCTGGTAGTAGCAGTTATTAGTAGGAGACGTTCTGGTTGACTTTCACACAGTCCAATCAAGTAAAAATACAGGTGACTGTACTGCAACTAAATATATCAAATCCTTTCAGTTTTCCATCTTCACTGTCACTCACTCAGCTGTCAAAAGAACCCTCCTCCCTGTTCTGCCTCACAGAAGCGACTTCCTAGGAGTCATTTTGGTTTCACCTATGCCTTCTAGAATTTTCTAAACATAAACAAAATCTTCACAGGCCTACTATAATTTTCCCTTTCAAAATGTCATTATGGAAAATTTCAAGCATATTTAAAAGTAAAGCAAATAGGACACTGAATCCCTACGTACTCATCTACCAGATTAAATAAGTACATCTTCATGTGCACTCCTCCCCAGACCCAACCTCTCCCATGTGACTCACAGACATCGTATTAGTTTGTCTGTGTGACAATGTTAGTATAAACTGTTGAAAGATAAAGACTGTTGTTGCTGTTGTCATTGCTGTTGTTGTTGAGATAGGGTCTCACTTTGCAGTTCAGGCTGGCCTTGACCTCACTGGGTAGCCCAGACTTGCTTTGAAGTCATGTCAATTTTCCTTCCTCAGCCTCCCAAGTGCTGGTATTATAAGCCTGAACCACCTGGCAATGACTTACTTTTCACTCTCCTATCATACCTAGTATGGATTCAGTGTTCAAATTCCTATGCCTGTCTTAAAATTATTTCATAACTATATTTGACACATATATTGATTTCTCATTTCTTTAATTTGTATATTTAATCTTTCTTCTCTTTTTCTTTTTCCTTCCAACTTATCTGTTGAAGATATCTAGCATTTGATGTGATAGTATTACTTATTCTGAAATTTTCTAATTGTGTGTCCTCTAGTATGATGTACCTTAATATGTTTTTGACTCAGGTTTTCTGATACTTGATGGTTACATTAGGGAATAGATGAGACTCATGTTCACATTGTAGCAAAAAAAAACATTGGCAATGTTTACATTTCCTAGTATGCCACATGAAAAGTTGCATAATTAATGATCATATTTTATGGAATTTTTAAGCAGATCCATAGATTAACATGTTGTTAACCTGATGTGTTTATAATAAGATTCTTCAACCAAAGTTCAGTCAGTAGTTTTAGTTCTTGTTGATATTTTCAGCCTATACCCGTTATTACATCGAAGGTTGTAAATTGGTTGTTTTCTACCTGTACATTTTTTTTCATGTATTTCCTGGACTATCTTGCTAGAAAGCAGGTGGATTTGCACCAGAAATGCATGATTAACAGAAAAATTTGCACACTTTAGAAGAGTAGATTGGTTTCCTAGGTTCCTTTCAATATATTTGCTATTTTTCACATCTTGATATGATTGTAAAATCGTAGGTTTTCCTAAAGTATTCTAAACATGTATCTATTGCAGACATTATCTCTTCTGTTTTAGTTATCCATTTTTGGCAAGTTAACCTAAATCAGATTGGTTTCTGAGTTTTGTTTTCACTTTTTCTGTTGAGATCTATGTGGTTCTTACACTTTGTGTGTGTGTGTGTGTGTGTGTGTGTGTGTGTATTAGGAATCAAACATAGGACATCACACTTGCCAGGCAGGAGCAGCACCACTGAGCTATATTCCCAGCCCTTTTCTTGTACTTTTGTTCATGGTTTGGAAGCAGCCACTTTGTTAACAACCCTGGTTCCTGAAGGAGGGAAATTATGATATCTGAAGATCTTACCTTAAATTCTAGAAATGCTCATGACTACTGTGTTAGTCTCTCTTCTAGACTTTCCTATTAGATAAAGCTTGGAAAAGAAATGAAGATACAATACACCATGAATTTATAATCAAATCTTGAATTAAAACATTTATTTTATTTCTTATATGCATTTTCATGTCTAGTAAAAATCTTAAATGCGAAGAATACTGTTATACATACTTTTTGCTCATGCCATATGAGCAAATGTCTATGTATTTGTGTACAAATGATTGTCAGTTATAGGCATAGACAGATACACACACACATGCACACACACAGTCTTGGAAAAACATGGGACACTAAAAACAGTTTGAGTTCTATGCAATGTTTTTGTATTTAAACTATGCACATTGGAGATGCATAAATTACTTTATTTTAAAATTACTAGATGCAACTGATGCCTGTTTTTGTAGTTTAGTACTCTGGTAAACAGTTTGCTATAGTCTAGATCTATAATGACTACCAAAGTCTTATGTGTTAAAGGCTTGCTTGCAATCCTGTGGCACTGGTAGGGAGTAATGGAACCTTTTTGGAGGTGAGGCCCAGAGAATAAACTAATTGCAGACATGACTTAGAAGACTAGTGGGGAATGGATCTTTCTCTTTCACTTTGTTCTCTGTCTGCCATGAGGTGACCGTTCTCCTCCACTATGCAGTCTGCCATTACTTACTGAGCTAGTGCTGGCCATTAGGATGGCACTAAGTGACCATGGACTACAAACTTTGATATCGTGAGTGAAAATAAGACTTTCTTTCCTTTAAGTTGCTTTATCTCAAGTGTTTGTCACAGTTGAGTTGCTTGATTTTAGTTTCCATTCTTAAGCATTTCTTTACATCTGATTCAATTTGCTTGCATGATTACAAAAACATTTACATGATTCTAAAATCAAAACTACAAGACCAGGAGCAGAGAAGTCTCATTTCTACCCCAGTCCCTTTCACGTTAGACTCTTCCTCCCTTTCCAAGTAGCCCATCATTTAAATTAGGTTTTGGTTTCTTTCCTGTTTTCAGCATAAGCATATTTGTCTGAGGGACTGTGAATTTGATTGACTGTCTCTCACGAAGGTGTATGCTCTTCAGCTGTGTACAGGGCTCTCCACACTATTAATTTTCTTTGCACTAGGTCCAGTTATTGAGATGTGTCTCATTCCTTTCACAGCTATGCAGTATGCATTCTACAGATGCATCATCAGTAACTGAACCAGTCACCCATTTATGGACCTCTGGATGGCTTCTATTTTTTGTTTATAAATGCTGCTATTCTTGATACCCATCAATGCAATGACTTTCCATCACTTTCAGATAAGAATTCAAAATCTTCCCATAATTGACAAGGTCCCAGGTATTTGTTCTCTTTTATCCCAACACCAGATCACACTATTCTTTTCCTGCTCCATTATATTTCAACTTCGCTAGGTTTCTTTCCATTTGTTGAAAATATGAAGCCGTATTTGTCTCAAGAGTTTTGCAATTTTTATTCCCAAGTAAGAACACTTTCTCAGCACCTACTTTCAGGGTTGACATACTTTACTTTTCAGATTAAGGGAATTAAAATGCTAATAGCTTAGAAATACTTCTCTGAGCAGCCCTACTTAAAATGATGCTACCACTTATTTACCAGATCTTTACATCTTTATTTTCTTCACAACCTGTACTTGTAATCAGCTATGGTGTACGATATATCATAGTTACGTTATGACTCTATAGCATTGTAATGTGTTATGGTTTGTGTCTGGGTGTCCCCCCTAAGCCTCATGCTGTCATGGATGTAGCTGAGTCTAGTGTTTGTGATTGGTTCATTTTCTGGCATTGGTGGTGTGAGTGCTGCACCCACCCAGGGGCAGAAGCCCACGTACAATATAAGGGAGGGAGGGAGGCGAGCTTTTCTGTTTTTGTCCTTTCACTCTTGTTGCTTGTGGCAACTGTGAGCTGTTGAACCTCAGCCACAGCTCCCTGCCTTGCAAGTAGCTGAGTATGGACTGAAACCTCTAAAAAACTGTAAACCGAATAAACCTTTCCTTCCCCCATTTTGGGTGTCAAATATTTTGTCCCAGCAAAGAGAGAAAAGTAACCAAGACAATATGTTATTTATTTATTTCACACTTGTCTTTATCTCTCGAATGTCTTTCTAAACGCTGAATGTTTGACATGCAACATAGTACCTGACAAATAGTATGAATTCAAAAAGCACTTATTGATTGAATAAATCAATTAATAACAAATGTAGTATACCCTAGGATGGAAAATTTATATAAAAGATTAGCAGCTTAAAAAACAAAGTACCAACTTGACTCTTTTTGTGCTTTACCATAATGTACTCAAAATTTTATGTCTTTCCCATAAGGCCATGCATCATGAGATTAGCGTGTTGATACAGATTTTAGTGCCACTAGACCAGACCACAATGTCTCACTTTTTATTGCTTTGGAACCCATTGCAATAACATTTATCTATATAAGTAACTCCACAAAATTGTGAGGTCTTTACATTTACTTTGAGATTCTAGATAAAGTTTTAACTATAATCCTTAGATCATCATCCACAAATTTAAGAGGATATCAGATATATGATTGTCTCAACAAGAGTAGCGCAATTATTTCCACTTTGGATATAAGACTGTATCTTAGAATTTACGCATGATCTTATAGGTGTCACATATTAAATTGTTTTGCAGGAAATCAGTCCTGAATTTCCTTGATTTTAAATTGCATGTTTTATGTCTGCGTATACTAAATATGAAGAAATACCAGAAGAAGATTTTCATGGTTTCAGTGATTTATAAGTTCATAGCTTAACAAACATTCAAAACTTTTATACAAAGTATTTGAATGGAGAAAAATCAGCATAATTGAAATGTGTTTTCAGCTGCTTGTATTTACTCAGCCAGAAATTTTCAAAGGCACTGTGATTCAGACACTGAAGATTTAATCATGTAATAAATTTTTAACTGTCTATATTGTTAAGAGAATTCATAAATACGCATAAGGTTTTGTCCTAGTTAAGTCACGTGACTAACTTAACTAGTTTTGAGATGTTCTCTTTTTCAGTTACAAAGTGGCCTGCTCAGCACTGAGCCATCTTCACACTGGTACATCTGTCAGTCTTCTTCCAGAGCTTCCTGGCAGACTGCGGTTTCCCTCCTCAACTTCTGTTGTACTGCCCCCTCACTGCACAGACTTGGCCCAAAATTCCCACCTAATGGAACCTTTAAATAACCATGCATGTATACTTTTCATCATAGTAGTCAAGTAGAATATCCACAGTACAAAACATTTTGACAAATGACTAGGAGATTTACATCAAATTGGTTTTTGTCATAAGACCCTTGATTTCTACACAAGAAAATAACATATTTACCATTGTTTGCTAATTTCATGAGTGCTTAGTTTTATTTGTTTGTTTGTGGTTTTGTTTTTTGTTATGGCTTTTGACAGAGGCAAACGTTGAAAAATTTAGCCCTATTTTACTTGATTTCTGAAGCTTCTCTAATTGTTAGAATTTCTTTAAATCTATAATAAGCAAACCAGTGTCCAAGTTTCATACTCAGAGAGGCTGATTAACTCTAGTTAAGTGGTGGCCTGGAAATCTATATTTATAAGTAAATGATTATGTGATTATGAAGCAAATTGAACTCTAGTCCAACTTGACATTATTGCAGGTGTAAACACTCTATTACTTACAATAGGAATTTCTTACAGACAAGAAATTTTTCTGGATTGTTGAAGCAATATTTTAAAGCTTACCTGTGTACTTGAACCACCTAATGAAAATGCTAATATGTAGATCCTAGTTCTATAGAAATAAGCCAAACCTGAGATTCTGTGTTTCAGATAAGCTGTCAACTGGTGAAAGTGTTACTGGTTTCTGAAACACAGTTTGAGTGGTTCTCAAACATACATGATTTTTAAAATCATCTGGGGATTAAAAAATGTTAAAAAATAACAAAAAAGCACAACAGTTGAAATAAATCAGAATCTTCAGTTAAAATAGCACTGTGGTTTGGAGGCTGTATGCCCAAGTGCCATGCATTAAAAGTTTAACCAACAGCCAATATTTATCAGGATCTAGTAGAGCTCTAGGGGGTGGAGCTTAGTGAAAGGAAGTTAGCTCAGTGTTGAGGGCCATGGAGGGGTACGGGACTCTCACCCTGCCCGGTCCTCTCTCTTTGCTTTCTGAGCACCATGAGGTAGGTGTGCAGCTTCCTCTGCCATACACTTCCACTATAACCGTTCCATTTCACACAGGCCCCAGGCAACGAGTCAGTGGATTATGGAGTGAAACCTTAAAACTATGAATTAATAGACACCTTTCCTATTTTCAAATGTGATTTATTTGAACTATTTATTGCATCAATGGAAATTTTACCAAGAGGTTAGAATGAAAGAATGTCTAAGAAGTGCAGCAAGTGTTTCTAATCATGGCTCAGGTACAAAATCAAAGCATAAGTAAAAAAGAAATTCAAATTTTTCCATTGGTAATTTTCAAACTTCCAAAACCCATATCACTTACATACCAATGGCAGACAAAGAAAGCAAATGAACTAAATAGGTGATTTTTCGATGAAGTACAGATTTATGCTGGTTCTTTTCTATTTGAAATTTGCATCACAGTATCTAATATATCAAAATAATTTACTATTGTTAAGTGAGAAGCTCACACATTGTAGTTATTATCACATTTCTTTTCTACAAGCCATTAGTGTTGATTAGCAGGTCAGACATCTAGGAGATACACTAAATACTTAATTTCTATGACTATACTACTTGGGACATAGGTGAATAACAAAGATTTTAATATTTTTCCATGGCCCTACTGTTTGACTCATTTATTTTTCACAAATCTTGTTATTCCAGGTTGTCAAAGCCTTCCTTAATTTATTGGCTGTTTCTCCATACCCATCCCATATTATATTCATATTTCTGAACTAAGAAATGACTATATTCCTTAAACTACTCAGAAGAGGAGGGAGACTGAAGCAACCAGGATACTGTGAAGTGTTACTGAAAGTAAAGATAAAGTAGCTCTATTGTTTGCTCCTGTCAGCAGACCATTTCCTTTGCTGGTAAATTTTCATCACACAAGTAAACTTGAACATGTAACTGCATATTTTATTTTTCATAAGATCATTCATAAATACTAACAGGTTTTTTGTACTTACCACTGTTTAGCATTTGTGTGCAGAAAATTGTAGTTTTACTCCTATTTTTATCTCTGTTAAAAAATAGGTACTTAAAAGGTAATTCAGAATTCCATTCCTGATCATGAAAATAAGTGGTCCTTGACATATCCTGTAACCACAAACAACTAGAGAACAATTCAAAATATGAAAAAGAGCTATTTTCCTGCCTAGGAAAGAGGCAGTCTAGGACTGCTATCCAAGAGAAAAGGAAATGAACACAGCAGACGATATGATTTTTTTCCCAGATTTCTGCCTGGAGTCATGCTCTGGGCCATGACCCAGGAAGGGAGTATTCAAGCAGAGTACATCAGTCTTGCTGAAATGAGATGACAAAAGTCACAGCTCGGGGAGGGCACAGTGGTTGGAATTTGTAAAACAGACTATGACAAGAGATCATAGATGACCAGAGAAGGAGTTTCAGGAAACAGTACGGGACTCACCTTGAGTCCATTGCGAAATATTATTCTGTACCATAATATCATACTCCCATCAGGCTGGTGAAGAATTGCCAAGCATGTGTGAGCTAAACAAGCACCAGACCTTACACTGCTTGGGAAGTATGCATGCTACAGCCAAGTAGATTGGAGATACTTTGCTGAGTGCTGAGGGCACATACTGTTAAGGCCTGTGCCCCTGAAGGGCAGTAAACTAATGTGCAGGACAGACTCCTGTAGATCTATCATCAGAGAGCTAATGACAGAGATTACGAATATCAGACCAATGAATAAATAATTCTTCTTCCTGAAAGAAAGGAAGAAAGAAAGAAAGAAAGAACAAGAGAGAGAGAAAGGAATAGAAAAGGCAATTGATGAAAAAATTTAAAAGGCAGTAGTTTTTCCATAACTAATCTCTGCTGGTTATAGTTCTTCTATATTGAGCTTGAAAATAACACGTGTTTAAAATGGAATTTCCAGAGTGATGCTTTTCATTTATTGGTGCTTTGCTACTGAAATAGTTTTATATTCATTAGCCTTACTTTCTTTTAAGCAGTGTTTTGTTATGTTGCTATGTTAGTGGATATTTGTTTTGAATATGGACATCATGGATTGTCATTTAAAATTTAAAAAATGTACAATGTTTTTGATAAACTGGTTCGTACAGTATTTTTAAGATACAACTTGTCAAATATAAACACTTACATGGTTTATTTAGTTATGTTCTAAAATAATTAGTTAAAACAGAATTAAATGTCTAATTTGTGGTTTATTGCACATAAGGCATAGGTTAAAATGCAGGGGCTGAAACAAAAAGATTTTTAAAGGAAGAATTGGAGTTAAAATTATTTTTATGTGTATAAAATTTATCACCATGTCAACAATACACAGAAACTTCACTTTCAGAAAAAATTCTTTAAATATTCCACTGGAAAATAAAGAATACAATACTTATTTGTAATAATGAATTTGAAATCAAATAAAGTGGAGGAAACTATAATAGACAAATGCAAAAAATTAAAAAGTTAACTATGCCCTGTACATGCATAAATTTTTGGACAGTGTTTCAGTGATTTGCAGCATTATCAATAATAGGAAAAACTAAATTTTTCAACCCATTGCTTTTTAATACTACGCCATTTTAATCAAATAATTTTGACCATTTTTGTCTTTGTTTGCTATGAAAATGCTCTATAACATTTTTCCCCAGAAGAATTTTAAGAATTTTACCTCTTTCCTTTTTATAACTAAATTCTACATAAGTGAAGTAATAATATATAAATCATAATATACAGAATTTATTTATAACATGTATACATTTCAGGAAAATGTTATGAACACCTATTCTTCATTTACCTATGTTTAACTTCATCTGGAATTACTGTTTTCTTTTTCTTTTTCTTAGCAAATACTGGATGGTGTTCTTGCCTTTCCAGTGCAGTAGTTATATAGCTTTAAGAATAGGAAGTTTTCTGCACTATTTAAGATTCTATTGCATTACTCTGATCAGTGGTCTCAAATGACTTGTCTAATTAACATAATGCATTTTCTGTTACGAGGTCCACCAAATTTCCTTAAAATTGATTTATAGAAGTTGATTTATATGAATTATTTTTCTCTTGAAAATAAAAAAAAAATCATTCCAGGCCGGGAAAAGAATGGCTGATTTTGCAGACATTTCAGGAGTATCATCTGCTAAACGTAGCGCATCCTCATTAGTTCTTACGTACTTTTGAAGTAACATATATGTTAACTCTACTCCCCTTGAAATTCACAACTTTATCACTACACCACAGATTTTCTTTTAAGAAAGAGTTGAGAATACCAAATAAATAGGTTTTCCTTATTTCTATCTTAAATCATAAGGATGAGCTTTCTTTCATAATGGTAATGTGCAAAATGCCCAAATTTTCAAACTGATTTATGAACACTGTTCTATTAATCCTCCATATTTAACAATACACCTAGGCAAAGTGAGCTAGTTACTTTGTGAAGTCGGCTAGCTACTTGAGTCAAGTGAAAGAAAACATGAAAATTGGCTGTTTATTTTGTTTCATTATTAAGTGACTGTAACCAGTAGTTAAATATAAGCCTATAAAGTCAGTTATTATCTGTGTCTTAAGATATTCCTGACACACTAATATTATAGGATGAATTAATAATTGTGATTGTACTGTGAAGTCAGTCAGCCTTTTCTGACCTTTGGGGCAGCCTTACGTCTGCTACATCGTTATCAAGTAGCTCCCCTCCATCCTCACCCGTTTCAGTACCCACCGAGGCACGCCGGCGCACGAACCTGCTGGCTCACTCCTGTTCAGAGCTCTCTAAGGACACTCAAAAGCTATATTCATTTCTTATTTTATATATTTAAAGCGGTGTTTTCATGTTGGACAATTTCTACTTTTACTCAGTTGGTGAAACTTGTATATCAAAATCTAGAAAGAAAAGTAGATGTACAAAATATATGACAGGGTGTGGTGTCGAAAATAACTAATGCTAATTCTTTTCATGTATGAGCTAGAGATAAGCTGTCCAAGCTATTTGTAGTTAATATCATGTTGCTTCAAAGAGAGCAAATATTTGTAATAAATAATGTAGTATGATATTGATGACAGAAGATAAATTTGATTTGTATTTATTTCTTACTGGTTGAGATTAGTCTTTTACCAGAAGAGATGTTATTTCAAAATATATTCATTCAAAATATGTTCCATAGGCTTAATTACTCCTATTTTCTTTAAAGTACCTGCAAATAATTTTGGGTCAGATTTAGAATAATATTGAAATGCTCCATCAAACTTTGTATCTTTGATGCAATAGTTTATAGAGATTTCTATTAGAGTATGTTGGAATTCTTATAAACAAGGATGAGATTTTTTTTAAAAAGTTACTGAAACATAACATTCAGCCTTAAAACATTGTCAAGTCTTGTGTTATCAGTTATAATTAATTAAACATTTATTTTACTGCTGGCTAGAAGTTCTTGCTGAAGTTTAACAGCAAGTGTTTTCATTTATTAAAGGAAGTTCATATTAGTTTCTCTTGAATATTTATTTATTTAGCTATATTTATTCATTTATAAATATTCATAGTTAAATATTTATTTAGATTTAAAATGTTCTCTTAATAGCAGTTTAATATCTCTCTGCTTTCCTTTTATTCATAAAGGGAATTTCTGTGTAATTAATAGTTTTTAAGATACAAGGACTTAGGAGACCATGGGAATTGGCCAATAGACTTGTACCAAGTTCTCCTTGTACATTTCCAAATATGCATTCTGAGTAATAGTCTACCACACCTGTCCACTCACCCTCCCCCAATGTTATTTATCTTTCCACTCCCACACCCTTTCTCACTGGCATCTTATCTATTCTTACACCTCCAAGTGCCATCTGTTGGTACCTCCCTAATCTGTTTCTTCAAAATAGACTTCTATTTCAGACTTGTGTAGTTTAATGGGAAACAGATGTCTCACAGATACCTCAAATTCGATGTCTTGTTCCCACCTTTTCATTTTCTCTTCCCCTCCTTTTGAACACCATCCCGTTCTTTTGCACCATAGTACTCCTTATTCAAAGTCTTCCAATACCCATGTTTAATAAACACTATGAGACCCTTTAATGTTTCTCAGTGGCCACGTCTAAACAGTCATTGGGTTTCATTTAATTACACAACCTAGAAATATTTCTGCTTCTACTTTATGCAGCTTTGGATCAAATTCTTATTTTCTCCTGCATGAACTAAGGCAGGATTTCTCTGCTATCCACACTATTGTTATTTTGGACAGAGTGTCTGTACATGGCAGTGTTTTCAAAGCATCTCTGGTCTCTACCCAATAGACGCTAGTAGCACCTTACTCATTCCAGTTGTGAAAAAAAAATTCTCTTAGAGGAGGGGAAGGGGATGAAAAAAGAATTAAGACATATTATTTAACTTACCAATTCCCCATAATGAATGTGATCGTGTACTACTAAAAATTTAAGGAAAAGAAACTCTTAAAAGTGAAAAGGTACCATGCCCAAGTTCATTTGAATTATCTGAGACCGATTAAAGTCTTGACCAAATGTTTATTTAATTCAATGAAACATAAATATTTTAATATTAAAAAGTCTAGAATTGGATAATTGTCTACTGAAGGGCAAAATCACTTTCCACTGAGGAAAATCAGACTGACAAAATTTCATCATTAAGTTGTTTCCATGTGTTTCACTTCAATTTTGTTCAGTCCATCTTCCACCAAAGTTAATTTTCCAAAATTAGCTTATAAACAAATCTCCACTTCACATTGCCTTAAAAAGGGGAAAAATCTTTTATTGCCTAGTTGATTTATTTTCTTTTGACCTGAGGAAATAGTTCATGCAGCCAAAGGCTACATTTAATATTCACACTATAGACAGGTGTATCTCAGCATTTTCAATGCTAATATTTAACCCTAACTTCTAGGTAGCTTTGAGAAAATTTAGAAACTACTTACTTATCTTCAATATTTTTGTGCTTGATTTCTTGTATCATATTTCTCTATAGTTGGACTATATGGAAAACTATAGTTCAGTAAGAAGTCAGCATATTCATTTTAATTTATTGTTGCTTACTCAGATGAAGGAAATCAAACTGTGGAGTGCAACTGTACATTTTAAGTCCTAGCCTTTTCCCCAAATTACACAGAGAAAACAGAAACAAAAACAATGGCCTTACAGGAAGAACAGCGTATATTTCAATGGACAATTCAGAGGCACCTGCATTAGTCAGTAACATCCCAACAATAACAGGACCTATTGTTAGAAATCTAACAAGTACATTTTTCATTGTTTCCCAGTGGGACTTTTTGCCAGCTAGTATTGACTGTGGGGGATTCAGAATTCTATTAGGCTCTATTTGTCTGCTAGTTGATAATTGTTCTAGTTGAACAATAAGATGATGTAGAACTGAGGATATAAATTGATCGAGGCTATAAACCTGGGTCAAACTGGTACTTGGGAGCACCTCATCTCCGTATTGTTTTCCTTTGATAGCAGGGAATAAAATATGCTCAAAACATTTTCCTGCAAGACTTTTACATCATTAACCTCTAACTTGTTTTGGAAATCATTTTTTTAACTTTTCAAAGAGGTAGTATATGTTCAGTTTGCCCTCAGGAATTAGTGTAATTCAGAATAATTCAGAGTAATATCTAGAGTTTATACCAATGAAAACATTTTGTAATACAAAGCAGAATTTAAGGAGAATAGAAAGAAAGAAACAGGGTTTGACCAGAAAAAAAAAAGGAGGGATGAAATTGAGGTGCTACTTCATCCTAACAGCACATAGGTTTATTTCTTTAAAATAGAGACTAGTAGAGACATTTTGTTTTAGCAAATTTCTTCCAGTGCAGTGTCAGTACAAACCTCCAGACAACCATTTGTTTCTTGAGTTCTCAGAAACTTCATTTGCAGCTTTCATCAATTCAGTATAGTGCTGTAGTTAAAAAGATGTGCCCGAGACACAAGGTTTAGGTGCAAATCCCAGCCATACAACTTGTTAATCATGCAGTATTAAGCAAGCTACTTAGCTTCTCCATGCCTGTATTTTGTATATAAAGCATTGTGTGAGTAATAATGCCACTTTCCCATTGAGGCCAAGATACTGAATTAACAACCCATGTAAAGTGTTTAGAACAGGGTCCACAATAAATAGCTATCTAATAAACAACATCTACTATTATACAGCCCAACATCATTTAAAAATAAAAATTAAGACAAGAACAAAAGAAGCCAGCACCTGAATATGTACCGGATCTGAGGCAGCTATGGCAAACACTCTCTAGCCCAAGCTGAGATGGCTTGCCTTACAAAACTGTTTTCCATCCATGTGTTTAATGTTGTTTTGGAGGTGTGTTTCTTCCTGCTACAAAATATTCAAGCACTCAGTTCCTAAACTCTTTACCTCCTAGTTACGATGCCTTCAACATATGACCTAAATTCAGAGCTTAAAGTAAGTCAGTTACATCTTTTATCATTAATTTTAAATAGATTTATGTGATTTTTCACTATTGCTACATAATGTATCAATTTGTCCATACAAGTTTGGCCAAAGGAGTATGCTGTGTTTGCAAACTATTAGCAGAGAAGTTCTCCTTTTGCCTTTTCAGCTTTGTTTTGTTTGAAATAATCTTTCTCCATTGCTTCCTGTCACAAGGTAACACCTTATTCTTTTTATCATTAATTTGACATTTTATAACGGCTATTAAACAATTGGTGTTCATAGAATTTGGAAGCTTTTTGTCTGCTCTCCTAAAAAGCATAAGAAAGGTACGTAGGAACAGTATGAATGGTTTTTCTGGAGTTACTATTAATTGCAGCATTAATGGTACACTGAAGCTGAACAAGAACTGAGGTGGGCACTGGAGTGCTTTTGCAGATATTTTAGTTGTGCAGCAAAAGTATAGAAATTGGTCTCCTGTATTTTGGCCAAGCCAAACCTGTTTCTAGATTTATGTTAATTGTGTCTGAAAAACCAGTCCCTCAGGCCTTGGTCTTTTCATACCCTCAATTCAAATTCATTCTTTTTCACTGGCTAGTAATTAGTGTACAATGTCCCTGCCACCCAGCTGCGCCGCGATGTCGCTACCCGGCTTCATCGATCCCAACTTCTGCTGAGGTGAGCACTCTTCCCTACAGCTTACTGACCATTAAATCACCCCACAAACATGCAAACACCCCGCTCCACAGTGCACACAGGAAAGGCAATGTAAGCTGCCTTTTTTCATGATGCAAGTAAAACTCAGTTATGAGTAGGAAATGAATTATATTTCTTCAGATGTTTATTTCTCTAGGTTGTATTTAAAGGTTCATATCATATGGCCAGGGAAGACATTTCTGTAGCTTTCCACAAATGATTCTACAAAGTCCTCCAAACAAGTGCTAAATGGCTAAGAGGAAAGATTTCATCTTCCATAAAAAAGTTTTGATGGGAAATAAAAGCCAAATATATGTCACTTTTAGAGTCTTTCAGAGTCTGCAGTTCTATCTTTGAAGTGACACCTTTGCTTCATTCTACCATCTGCAACTTATGCACGAGAAGATGATCACTACTTTGGAGCCAACAAACCATTAAC